>CM046336.1:15124375-15480167 GCA_025403435.1 Artocarpus heterophyllus
AAAGGATCTTGGGGACGCCTCTTTTTTATTAGGCATACCGATACACGGGATCGCTCTTGAGGTATACTTGGATTATCACAAAAGAGCTATATCGAGAAGGTACTTAAGAGATTTGGCGTGCAGGATTGTAAACTAGGTGACACCCCTGTTGCTAAGGGAGACAGGTTTAGTCTTAATCAGTGCCCTAAGAATGATTTTGAGGTTAAGGAAATGCAGAAAATTCCTTAAGCGTCAGCAGTAGGGAGTCTAATGTATGCTCAGGTTTATACGCGTCTGGATATTGCGTAGGTTACAGGGTTGTTGGGCATATACTTAAATAATCTAGGGATAGATCATTGGAAAGCAACCAAACGAGTCATACGGTATTTACAGAGAACGAAGGATTACATGCTCACATATAGAAGATTGGATCAATTGGAGATCATTGGGTATTCAGATTCTGATTTTGTTGGATGTCAAGACAGTCAGAGATCCACATCGGGCTATATCTACCTGCTAGCTGGAGGAGCTATTTCTTGAAAGATTGCTAAGCAGACACTAATAGCTTCGTCCATCATGGCAGCAGAGTTTATAGCATGTTATGAGGCATCCAACCATGGGATATGGCTACGAAATTTTGTCATTGGGCTGCAAATTGTGGATGGAATTGAAAGACCACTTAAGATATTTTGTGATAATAAGTTAGCAGTGCTATATTCCAATAACAACAGGAGCCCAACAAAGTCGAAGCATATAGACAATAAGTTCCTCGTTGTTAAAGAAAGAGTATAGAGTGGTCAGGTGTCTATAGAGCATATTGGGACAAACTCTATGGTTGCGGATCCGCTTACGAAAGGAATACCACCCAAGATTTTTCACGAACACACTGCTCAAATGGTTGTTGTATCTCTTGAGGATCTGTCATTTTAGTAGGAGTTTGTATTTTGGATGCTTTCTTGTTGTAGACACATTTTATAGTTATTTTCTACAGAAATAAAGTTTACAGTTTATTTTCACTCTGTATATGTTTGATTTGATCTTACCAAAGAATAACGTTGGACCAACAGGAAATAAGCATGTTAAAATCACATTGCATGAAATTTTCTTACTACACATCCACACTTGATCCATGTCATTCATTATATTAATATACGTGACCTTTGATAGGTTTAACGAAGACCGCTTTGATCATATATTGATATGATTGATGGACCGAATTGATTGAAGATGCTTTGGGTAATGATAGCATAATTCATGAGCTCATAAGGTATAATTCACATTTATAAAGTTTCATATATAGCACAAGTGGGAGATTGTTGGAATTAACTTCAATAATATAGGGGCTAATATATTAAATAAATATGCATTAATGCTATCAAATAAGATTAACCTAATTAAAATGATCTAATAAAATATAAAGTTTTGGATTTTAAAACATCTCATAAAGTATAGGTACAAAATTATATGTAGAGACCTAAAATATAATTTCTATTTTTATGATAGACCAAAATAGAAATACAAAAAAGTTAAAATATTATAAATGGTTGTGATCCTTGAGATAGAATGTAACGTGTTTTTTCTGGCATCCCATCACTGGAAAAGACAAAGAAAACTTTCTCTCACAGACATCATACTTTCTTGACTCAGAAGATCAAGAACCAATAATTCAACCATTCTAATAGATTCGGGTATGCTTCCGTTGTAATTCTTGATGAATTAACATGAGTCTTGGGATTTGATGATGTTTTCACCGGTAGAATTTGTTGCTACACTTCAACAATCCATTTGTTGGGCATAGAACACTGTCCTGCACTGTGCAGAGAGGCTTTGTTGCATACGAAAACCGATAGAAGAAATCACATAAAAACAAATTATTCAACAAGATATGACATAAATCATTGTTAAGAAAAAGCATTTCACATAACAAATAGACATTCAAAATTTCTTTCAATGTCTCCATTGAGTTTATCCCGAATATACGTATACTCTCAACCAAAGAAAACAATCAATCAAACAAACAAAACAAGCAAGCAAGAAGGAACAAACAAACAAAAGAAACAGAAAAATTTCCCGTCCATCTAAAAATATCTTTCCCGCAGACCAAAACTCTTGGGAGTAATGATACAAATACAATCACAATCACAAAGACAAGAGAATCAAGGATACCAAATTCAATCCAGCTACAAAAATTCATTGACTACTACAGATTTAGCCAAAGCTGAAGCTAAACCCACCACTCTATTCCAATCATGATATTGATTAATATATATCTAAGAAAGCCACTCCTGTTAAGTTCATTTTACACGCTTTTGATATAATTTGCCATACTCCTGTCAAGAAGCCCCATTGGCCACAGCTGCAGTGTGTTGCGGCGCGGCATATCCATAACCACCATAGCCTCCATGATGCGGCCCATTCCACTGGTTAGTCGAATCTCCTCTCCACTGTTACATTTCACATAATTCAAGAAACCAATCAACCAAAAAGTTGTAAGATATTGTTACTTCAGAACAGAATAAGGACTCTAGTATCACGAGGACTACTACTTCAACTGTTAAATCAGAACCTCAAAAAATGGTAAGATACTTTGAAAAATAAAACACAAAATGACCAAATAACGAGGAGGCACAAGGTAGATGAACTTGAAAGCTTCAAGATAGAAAAGAAAAATTGCGTCAACGATTGATTAGCCATGTCTGTCAGACTCAAGCTTAACATTTGACTATTTTGATAGATACTTAGTTATGACAATTCAAACCAAATTAATGCATACGATACCGATATCAAGAATAACAATAGTTATCCCAGAGGTAGGCAGTTAAAAGGAAAATCTTAAAATTATGAGCGTAAATTATACTAACACTTGCTATATTTTACCTAAATTACAGATACCAAAACTAATCACAGTGACACCCACAAGACATAACAATGTTAATGTTTAGTTTAAAATGACAAAAATACCTCGTTAATCCCAGCCATTGAACTCAAAAATCAAATCTCAGCCATTGGTTTTAAAAAAATAAATAAGAAAGATTCTAACATCTAAGCAGCCAAACAAGACCCCGACCCTCCAAAAAAACAAAACAAAAAAAAGCCGGCGTCCCCCTATGCAACCCGTCCGCCCCTTCCCGCCGCGCCCAACCCCTTCACATCAGGCACAACCCCTGCCCCGTCACGCCCAAACCCCGCCCGCCCCCTTCTTGTCGAGTCCAGCCACCCCCGTCAACAACCAGCCCCCCGGTCGCACCTGTCACACCCCCAACCCCGTTGCAGCCCCACCCCCATTGTTCCCCATCCCCGACCTTACCCAGGGAGAGAGAAAGAAAGGAGAGAGAGAGGGAGAAGGAGAGACGAGAGGGAAGGTCTACATTTTATTTTTATTTTTATTTTAAAAGTTTTAAATCTGATTTTTATTTTTTTCCTCAAAAAAATCAGTTTCTCATTTATTTTGTTTTATAGTTTTGTTATATATTTTTTTAATCTTTTATGAAAACATAAAGGGGTGCCATACGTTTGGAGAATTAATTGTGGACTTGAAAAAAAGCAATTGTGGAATTCTTTTAGAGTATGTAACTCTAATCTTTGTATTTATCTTATTTTAGATATAATTGTTATTTTTGGAGATAAGGAGGAAAAAAACATTTTAGTGGGTGAAGAATATTTACATCATTTTAACTGTTATAAATGTAAATTTTTCAATAATATTACTATCAAAAAAGGACTTTTCAAGGAAAAAAAAAAAACCATTAGAGTAAAATTAATAATTACATGTGTTCAAATTGGTTATACTCATTTTTTCAATATCAAAGAAGGGTAAAAATGTCATTTTTAGGGTAAAAATGGTAAAAACGTTTTTTGATGTATGGAGAGGTATTTTTGGATTAAAATAAAATTAATAGCCAACTGACGGTCAAATCTCACCATCAACTAACAAACGGGTCTCTGTAATTTTTTTTGAATAATCAAGGGTGTCAGTACGATTAGTTTTCGTCCAAGGGTGTTAGTGTAATTCACCCGATTATTAAACAATAAGCATAAAGCAATTTTGTACCTGCTTGCTTCCTGGTGTGCGACCCCATGAAAGACGAACTGTTTGTTTTCCGATTACTGTCCCATTCAGAGTCTGGATTGCGTTTTCAGCACTCTTTCTGCAAGTAGAAAACATAATGGGGTTCAGTCCAGTAACAATATCCAATCTATAGGGTGTTTGGCATAGTGATTAGAACCATAGGTTATATCCAATTTATAGAGTGTTTGGGATAGTGTTAGAACCATTGGTTAGAACTATAAACACTGTAGTATGTGAGAACTTTACACTATAACTTTTTTCTTTTTATTGTAACATGTGAGACCGTAACACTATTTCTAACTGAAAAGTTGGTTAGAACCAACTTTGCCAAACAAGCTATTGGTTACCGTTGCTCTTGTTGGGTTTCAAGATACATTTAATTATGTTTGAATTGATGAATTGATTTTAAAGCACTATCAAGCTGATATAACGAAAAGTATTCGATAATTGCTTAGCCTGGTCTTCATAGTAACAGAAACAACAAGATGACAATGGTACCTGTTGGCAAATTGAACAAAACCACAGGCTTTTCCAGCAGGTATTTTCACAGAGACAATTGCACCAAACTGAGAAAATGGTTGCCTGAGGTCCTCATCACTGACATCAGAATCAAGCCCCCCAACAAAAATCTGAAATAAATCAAATGTTAGCAGACAAATCATATGTTTATGTTATAAGATAAAAAATACAAATAAGTTGGACTCACAGTTGTGTTATTCGACTCGCCCTCAGACTGACCTTGGGCCACAGCACCATTTGAACCATGTCCACCAGCCAATACCAATGCTAAGGAAGGGAGAAAAATAAGGTAAAATGAACTTCCATCACAAGTAAAAATTGGAAAGCACAATTTGCTGGTAACATCAGCAAGCTAAATAACAGTTTTAGCAGTTAGATTCCTTCTCTAAATGGGATAGGAGGAAGAGAAGGTAGATCTTAGAGGAGATTATCAAGATGCTAGTTTTCTTTCTGAAAGAGTCAAAATCTAGCATCCTTATGGGCTTCCACAGACAAAGTATTTAAGAAATTTTCTTTATCTATGATCATTATAAGTTGGAAGTGTGTATTTTTTATTACATCCTTTTAGTTTCTTCTATTTTCTCTTTGACAACTTCTTGTCCTCGAAGTGCTACCTTTTGCGTAATGTTTCTTCATGTATAGAATTTTTTTCTTGTAATAAAAAAAAGTGAAAAAGTTTACAAATTTCAATTAAAAAAGAAATAACCGCGTTGGCTCTGAGTCCCTTCTTTTTATCATAGAAGGCAGACAATCTGGAATGACCGCTGGCTTTATGATCACATTGGTTCAGAAATTCAGATCATTTATACTTTACAGCACTTTCAGGTATAACAAAGAAAAATTGCGCGGTAAAAGTGATGTATGAAAGCACACAGTCAAACAAACTATCAACAAATGGAAGTTTCTCCTTGAGATGATAAAATAAGATAGGTTAACCGACAAAAAATAGAGGCAACTAAGTAACAAGTACGAAATAGAAAAGTATGAGAATGCAAAATAGATATCAAAGAAAGCAAAACAAATAGGATAAAACACTTTCCACGGTTTCTTCTTATTCCTTACACATTCTCAAGAAGAAAGAATGTGAAATAAATAAGAATTATACAAACAACTAGTTAAGACCACAAGAACCACTAGCAGACAAGTTTGCACCAATGTTAGCATTTCGTCAACTAGAATCAGTATTCAAGAGAATTAATTGAAACAAAATGATAAATGTTAGCATTCCCTCATAGGGGAGTAAACATATTAATATGAAGTTAAGAAAACAAAAAGACTATGGTGAAAGTAAAATACCTTGTGAATTATACTGTTGCTGGTACCCAGGTGACTTTTTGGGGGTTGCAACGCCTATGCGCATGGGTCTGCTTGAACAGTACACTCCATTCATTTCAGTTATGGCCCTTGACCTCTCATTTTCATCGCTAAACCGAACAAAACCATAACCTTTTGAACGGCCGCTATTTGAATCAATAACGACTTTTGCAGCTTTAACAGAAGAAAATCTACTAGAAAACGTTTCTTGCAGAACTGCATCAGTCACGTCTGCAGCCAAATCTCCAACAAATATAGATAGATCGGAACCAGACTCCGATCGCTTTTCACCAGCACTGAAAGTTGCCCAATTTAAACGGAAGGGCTGCTCTGTGTTTGGCATCAGTGCACTATTAAAGCTCTGCAAAACCTTCTCGGCTGCTGCACGTGAATAAAACTCGATAAATCCATATCCCTCGGACTGACCAGTTTGTTTATTGCGTATAACCTTCACTGAGAATACCTGCAGAGATTTTGATACAATAGTCTAGATTCAGAAACAAAACAAGGTGCAGGAAAGAAGCTGATTCTAAGAAGAGAAAAGAGGGAACATAAACATAAGCTGAGTCTTGAACTGAAAGGAGAATTCAAATAAACCTAGATGACTATAAAGGGAAGTCAAGAAGGATATATTTCTATCCTTTTCAGTGGCAAGTACAAAGGCTAAAATATAGATTTGGCCAGGGAAAGAAACTCAAAATCACCTCATACTTTGAGCATAAGAATTCTAATTTCTAAGAGCAAGTAATCTTTAAAAAATTACCTCAGATTTGGAAGGCAACAAAAGACTGCCGTTAATTACCTCAAATGTTCATAAAACTACCTAGATGATAAATTGAAGTCCAAGGTGGTACTTGAAACAGGATTTTGCCATGTAAAATTTGTGGTGAAAACCATATACTACCTTAAGTTATGCTAAAAAAATCATGCGCAGAGAATGACTTTATCATCATATAGTAATTGGCAGAAGATGAGTAAGCATACAGATGACACTATAATATGGATACAATCTACTAATCTATCAAAGACGGCTCGAACCATTCACATGCGAGTATACATAAGCCATTATTGCAAACATAATGAGCCCAGCAATAACACGATGAGTTTAACAAATGGTTGTAGAAATCCCAAGATCCCAATGGTCCACAGAGTAACTGACGTGAAAAAACCAAAGTCTTCCTAATAATGATAGAATCTAAGATGTACATATCTGATTGTTAATGTTAGTTCTTTGGACATTGAAAACACCCCTAGTAAAAACCACTTCTGGACATTCAAGAAAACAACCTCAATAACAAAAATCTAAGATAAACTAAACACCCATCTAAGCTGCACATGTTTGATTCTGTTAATGTTAACCTGGGCGTTGAAAATTTTAATATGACAACCTACGCACAACATTTTTTTTTCTGTAAGAACTAAATCACATTTTCTTCAGTTCTAAAGATTCAAGTAAACAACTCCAATAACAATATTCCTGAAATTATGCAAACACAACCCCAGCTAAACAGTAAGCGGTCAAACATCCACAAAGGATCTAATCTGAAATCCAAACAACAAGAACTAAACTTCAAATCCAAACAAAAGAAAAAAAAAACGAAATAACCTGTCCGGTGTGAGCAAAACAGTTGTGGAGGTAAGTCTCGTCCATCCAATGAAAGAGGTCGCCGGCCCAGAGGGTCCTGATCTCGTCCTGCTTGTGTTGCTGCGACTGTGACAGCTGCTGCTGCTGCTTGGAGTACTGGTATTGGTTGTACGGATGCGGCGGCAGCTGGTGGTGGTAATGACCAGGGTGGTGGCTGTAGGCGGCGGCCATGTAATGCTGCGGGTACATCATCATCTGCTGCTGCTGCATCATCACCATCGCCGTCGCCGGGTACTGCATCCCTCCCATCCACTGCTGCTGCTGCCACTGCTGCTGTTGCTGTGGCTGCTGCTGCTGCCGACTCAGATCGCCTCCTCCGTTGCTTGTCCCCTGCTGCGCCATCTGATATATATATATATGTATGTGTATATATATATGTGAAGTTATATTTATATATGTATGTATATACGCTAACGCTCTCTCTCACCAAAAGTGTGTTTAGAGAGAGATGGGTTTGTTTGTAGGAGAAGCAGCAGAGCAGAGGAGAGGAGGGAGAGAAAGAGGGAGGCTGAGAATGGGTTAAGATGGGTTTTAAAGGAGGCGGTCGCTGAGTCCAGATCTTGGCCTTTAGGTGTGTCTAAATATTTATGTATTATTATTTTTTCTTTGAGGTTTTTTCTACCCTTACTGTTAGTATTTGGTAATAATTGGCACTGGACCTCGTTTTTGACGACTCTTGTATCCAAATGCCCTTTTTATGTACGTTCATCGATTAATCATATTAATTATAATATTATACCATTAATTATATTAATTAAAATACTTATTGACATAATATTATATTATATTATATTATAATGTAAAAAAAGTAAGACAAAATCCTGATTTAAAAGGTATTTGGCGTATTAATAAGAATCATTGATTAGAACTGTTTTTATTGTAACATGTGAAAATTTTTTATTATAATAATTTTTTATTTTATAATAATATGTAAAAATTTTATAATTTTTATAACTAAACTAAAATATTAATTAAGGCTGTTTTTTGTGAAGCAATACATTAGAGCTTGGTTTTGGTAGCCGTCCGTGACCTTTTTGTGGGACCCTGTGGCTACTGCCTAGGTCATGATTTACCGGTATGCATACGGTACTCCACATGATCTACTTGCACGTTGCAAATATTACAAGTCATGTAAGCCTCACAATAATGTTCAACTTGCTATTTCATTCATTTCTTTTACAATGTTTTTTTTAATGTATCTGACCTTTTTTGTGCTCACCTAATATCATCTGAAAAGGAGAAAGAAAAAAAAAATGCTCTATAGAGCATACAAGATGTTTTGTTAGTACAATTAGGAGGTCATGTGAGATTTATGTAAACTCCGTTTACATTTTCATGTGATCACATGAGATTTCCGCGGATCTTATTTTAGGATTTTATTGTTTGTTTGGTCGAACTTGATATAGAGTGAGTAAAATTAATCATTGTATGCATTTTTAAGTCAGATTTTTTTTATATATAATATTTCAAATGCATTAAATGATCACGTGAGATTTATGTAATTGTTTCATCATATACTTGGTCAAATTGGGATGTAGAACGTGTAGCCAACATGTGTGCCTCTTGACACATTATTTTGTTTAAAATCCATTAAATTGTATGAAAACCCCAAAATTCTTGGAAGGGAGATTATAATCTTAATTGTAGCTCACCTACATTGAATTCCTTGGGAGTGATTTATTATTATTATTATTATTATTATTATTATTACTGTTAATACTACTACTATTTTTAGTCTTCAGTGTTAGATGTAACACTAGAAGAGCGTTCATGAATAGATTGGTGGTAAATTGGTCTTTTTATATGGTTTTAAAGCATTAAAAATATGTCAATAAAGGAGATGTAATAAGATAACAGAAAGGAAAAGACAAAGATGCACTTGTTTACATTACTCAAGCTCCTAAAATTTTAAAATGAAAGATAATATAGATATATTTTTTTTTCATCATCACATTGAAACTTAAATTAAAGATTACGTAACAATGTGAGAGTTAACAATGATTTTTTTCCCTTATTTATTCCCCAGCTTCTGAAATCATTCTCTTCTTCTTTGAGTAAAAGGAAACGTCTTTGTTGATAAAAGGCAGGTGTTGGACTTCAAACTAAAAAAATAGTTGTTTTTTTTTTTAGCTTGTTTGGGAACTTAGTTTGGGTAAAAAAAATTTAGTTTATATTAATTTTATTATAGTATTTTCTGTCACAAAATTTGAATTATTGCGATGTTTTAGATCTACACCATTGATTTGAACAACCTTCTCAAAAAATAATGTTATTTTTGCTCTTCTAAATTTGACAAAACGTAGTCGAAAATAGGTTAAATAGGCCAAACAAAAGCAGAAAATAGTTTATAAAAACATCAAACTTGTTTGTTTTTTTCCCAATCTAAGCTTATTTTTAGGCAGAAAAGATTGAAAACGGTTTCAATACAACTTGTTTGCCAATATAAACATGAGACAGTTTTTTAAGTTATTGCCATTTTGTTTTAAAAAAGGTCATCTCTGAAATAAAATTGGGGTGATGAATAAAATTAATGTAAGTATGTAACTTCTAAGGTATTTCAGAAATAAATTGAAATTGAGATTTAGAGCTAAAAGTATCATAACATGTGAAAATTTTACAATGTAACATATAAGAACTTCATATTATCTAAGTTAAAGCTGATGAGTTGAAACTGAATTTACCAAATGCCATTTTCTTGTAGCAGTGCCCTCAAAAGAAAATAAAATAAAATCTTCTTGCGACACTCAAAATTGACTTATCCATGCGTGATTGTAAACATAACTTAGTAATAAAACTACACCCGATTCTTAAAGACCTAAAAATAAAGAGTTTGAATACCCTACCGTCAAATTTTTTTAAAAAAAAAAAAAAAAAAATTGGGTTATACATACGTCATAGTATCGTAAACTTATCTTTGAAGAAATTTCTTTTATTTTTTTTGGGGCAGGGCTATACCAACAACTAACCTAATTCCGCACAAGGACCACGAGTACAACTAATTTTCTTTCCTATATCCTCATGTTCAAGAGAAAACCAAAGCTCATCTGTCTATGGAACTTGCAATTATTTAGCTCCATCAATGACTCTTTGACAAACACGTGTTTGATTTGACCACAACGTAGCTCTCTTCACTGCACATAATATCGCAAACTTTGTCATGAAAACCTTTTTAATACCGCGTCTCATCACGCGGAATCTTTCACTATGTTTTTCCCCAACCTGCTTTTTATCTTTCTCCAAATGGAAAAAGAAAGAGGCAGAAAATAGAAGGAATATCAGGTTAATTCTCTCTGTAGATAAGCTTACAGAATACAGCACAGCTCGCCTCAAAAAAGAAAAAAGAAGAAAGAAAATAAAGAATTAATCGAATATTGGGTAACAAGGCAAAAAAAAAAAAAGGGAATAACATAAAGGAAACAGTAACAAAAAATTTCAAAATTTCAACAGGGAAAATGTCCCGTTGGCTCCTGCAGCCGGAAACGAGCTAATAAAACAAAACATGATTGGTTGGCAAGACTTGATATTTACTGACTGTACATGATAACAACTCATTATCAGTGCCCTTCTTCTTCTTCTTCTTTTTCTTCTTCTTTTAAAAAAAAAAATAATAATAATTATCGTCGATAATCCGAATGAAGGAAGCTTTCGTATGGTGTTCCCGTGAGTGTCTTTTGGACATGATCCCAATTCTCAACCAGATTAGACAATGAGCCCTTGTGTATCTTCACCTGACGACTCTTTAGTTCCATCCTTGGAACCTTTAGAAAATCTTGTACATCCCTTAGTTTCTGCAAAACATCCAAATAACATGAAAAATGCTACGTTTGGTTCATCGGTTCGAATTAGAAAAATTCCCATTCAAACTGAATCTGTTGCTATGGTATTTCCGGTTCGAATCGGCCCTTCAAATGCCCTTATAGTTTTCAACCATTCAAATATTTTCATGTCTATTTCTTCGTGTCCACGCATACTATAATAATGTCTCTTTAAGTTAGCTTTTGAATTTACAAGTGGTGATGCATAACTTTGCTTGTTTTAACCATTTGGTTCATAGATTGAACAAATGTAACTTCGAACAAAAATCCAAATTTTTGTGAATAACACTGTGTAGTAAAAAAGGTTTAGCTCGAACCCACAAAACAGACAGTTAAACATTGCTCTGACTTTAATGGGTTGCCTTAATATAAAATAAAAGTTTTATCTTTGTGTTTGTGTAGATTGCTTACAGTGCGGTTTTTGACGATATCCTCATAGTAAAGGATGATATGCCGTGTACTCTTGAAGTACTCCAATGCTTTAGCAGTGGTTTCTGCCACTTGCCTCAGGTTTGGTATCAACAATGTTGCATTGATGGTAGGTTTGTATTTTGCGAGTATTTCTGCCTGAAGCCATTTTTTCAGAAGACGGGTTAAGAGATCTAGAATATCAAAACCCAACTGCTGGTTTTATGCATATGATAGAGGGATTAAGAAAAAGAGACCTCAAGGGGAGAATGCACGTGAGACTTGTGGGTCCCATTCAGCGGCTTAAAATCTCTATCGTAAGAGTTCGCGACTATTGAGATCATTCTGCGCAAGAGATTTCTCCGAAAGAGAAATATAGCAGCAACACCCCGGCGTTTGAAATATTGGACTATCTCTTCATGATTCTGCATCAAACCCTGTAGAGATTGTTTTGAATTATGTCAGAATCTTCTCTGCTAAACGCAAACAATATCTTCTCTCGATTCAGTAGGTGAATAAAACAAAGCTCGAGGACTCATTTTACAAAAACATAACGCTAAACAGAACATTCACCAGCATCAAAAGCATGTCTTCCGAGGTCTTCTTTTTCAAACAAAGTGATGCCTCAAAGACTAACTATTAATCAATAAACAGTCTTCAAACTTATTACTAGATATTTGTCCGATACGTAGGTGTGAACCACACTTCTCTCTTGACATGTCACTATTATTCTGTCAAAAGCCATTCAACTCTCTCCTATTCTGAAAGTTCTGATCGATTAAAGCTGTCCAGTATCAACATCCAGAAGTATATGCCCCATTTCCTTCTGGCAACACAATCACATTCCCAAAAAATGAGAAGAGCGAGAGGAATCCCGGTATGATTTTTTACTTGTACTTTGACCAAATCAATCTCTCTCCCAAAAATTGAGAAGAGCGAGGGGAATCCCGGTATGATTTGTTACTTGTACTTTAACCAAATCACTCTCTCTCTCTCTCTGTTTTTTGTTTTTCTGCTCTGATTGATCAAATTAACCTTAATTCTTAACAACAGCAGTTCTCTATATTTTGCTGCAATTTTCTTTGCCTGTTTCTACTTCTACTAAAAACCCCAATATTAAGCCAATGCATCATGTGATCAGCTATTAATGATTAACAGGTCGTTAGGTAATGAAAGAAGAAGCTGGAAGAAGGCCAGAAAATGTACTTGTTCTTTTGAAAGGTTGTAATTCAAACTTGTTATCAAAGTAAACCACTTCAAACTTGTCTAGGGAGTATCTGAGTTTCTCTTATATTGTAATGGGAGATTTTATCAGTATCAAACGAACATATATGCCTAGACATTGAACACTATAAGCATTATGTATGTCAGCCTAACAATATCTCCACACTTCAATTTTGTCCAGATTCAGATAAGCAGTCATCTAATAACAGGCTATGCATTTCAGTACGGCTGAGGAAGATGAGTGTCATATCAGAAGTGCACATTTTATAACTAGAAGGTGTAATTAAATGCAATGCTTATTGTCTCTAAACCGACTAAAGAGCTGAATAACCAAGTAGCACATATTGAAAACAACAATGAAAATTGAAAGAGGAGAACTCACCTGGTTAAGCATCCACTTCAAGCCAACTGCAGCTGTGCATTCATTCTTTGAGGCACTACTGAACCAGTCTAA
Source organism: Artocarpus heterophyllus (assembly GCA_025403435.1). Classification (NCBI taxonomy): domain Eukaryota; kingdom Viridiplantae; phylum Streptophyta; class Magnoliopsida; order Rosales; family Moraceae; genus Artocarpus; species Artocarpus heterophyllus. Next base: position 15,137,803 of record CM046336.1, read on the forward strand.
ATTATATATTCTATCCAACGTCTCTACAATAGTTGACATGTTACTTCTCCTAACTTTAACAGAGAAAATCTCCCCATTCGAGCTAATGTTAGTATGGTTGTTTAACAGCGTCTCAAACCACCCACTCCCAGACCTCTGCGTCGATAAAATGGCAAAATACCGAACGGGATTGCATGAGCATTCAGCCCTAATAATGGTACAAGAACAATCATTTTGCTGCATTCCAAATGGAACAAAACCAAGATTGAAAAATCAAATATAACCAGCAATTGCACCTGCTATAGGTTTCCGGTTTCGGGTAGTGCACGTAAGGAACCTCCCCCGGATCAATATTCGGGTCGGGACACGGCCTTTCGATCACCTCGAGATCCAAATATCCGGTCTTGTTGCGGATGCTAACTTGCCTCAAACAAATTGAGCATATGTAAACACCACATACCATTGCAAAGACCAAGACTATCATCCTCAACGCCAATGGAGACTTCTTGGGCACCTTTGTGATGAAAATATCCTGTAATTACTAATCTTTAGCTTCTATAAAAAAATGAGATAAATCACCCAAAAAAAAAAAAAAAAGAGGCACACAAGGAAATACCCAAATGGATTATCGCACTAATTAGTTCCACAAAGGCCAAAAGTTTCATCACATGGGTATTTTGAACACAAATTTTGCAAGCAGAAGCTCATGGTAGAATTGCGTTATCATTATGTCTTTGCCTATGACAATAATATTTCCGGTTCCGTACAAAGATGATGAAATCATTTTAAATGGAGTTTTATACACGATTCAAACACCAGCGAAATACTTGCGGAGAAAACAAATAAATCTTGACCCCCAAAAAGGGAAAAAATTTAACAAAACGTTTGATTAATCAATACCCAGATCGGACATTTCCACATGCAAGCCATTAAAAATATAATCCAAGAGAAAGGCCCAGAATGAGAATAGAAAGAATGAGAATGAGAACGAGAATCGGATACCAAAATTCCACAGATAAAAGAAAACCCATTTCTAATACTTAAAAACGAAGGGAAAAACAGAAGTAAAAGACAATAAAATTAAGAGACAACATTATTAAGCTTAGATAATCGCATGAAAAAAGAAAATAAAGCTATTAACCAAAAACAAAAAAAAAGAATTGGGCAGACCTTGGTGAAAGAACAGAGATCATCGGCCATAGTTTTGAAGCTCAAAAAGGAGACCAACGAAAAGGCATTGGCAGCTGAGATTCTTCTCTGCTTTATTTTGCTCAAAGCTTTTTTCTTCCTCTCTCTCTCTCTCTTTCTCTCTCTCTTCTGTACTACGAACCTATAATCAACTCAAACCCCAAAAAAAAAACCAAAAAAAAAAATGAAAAAATCTTTTGTTCTCTTTTGTGGAAAAAGGAGCAGAATGAATGATTAGATGCTCGACCGTTGCCACGCTTACCCTCTTCGCTTTGCCTTTGCTCTTTTTCTTCTTCTTTTTTTTTTTGGTTTAATTTATTTAACTTTATTTTGTATTATTGCTTGAAATCAACAACGGTTTTCCGTAATCTAGTGAAGACTTAGACAAGAAGAACAGACAAGAAGATTTAGACCAACGCAACGTCGTCGTTATGGAGGTTTGGTCTATTCCGACATTAATTCACGGCATCCACGTTGACAAGTTCCCGAGGTACAATAGTTTCCCGACCGTAATGATGCTTCAATCATGGAGCACAATAAAAGGCCGACCTTGTTTATTCATGCCTATCTTTTCCTCTCTTTTTTTCTAATAAAAATAAAAATGTTTCTTTTTTTATGGGAAAAATAAAGAGCCAGTGTATTTTGTGGCTTGAATCACAGTTTAAATTATTTTATTACAGTATTTTTTCTCAAAAAATTTAAATTTTTATTCAAATACTCTATTCAAATACTCTAACCAAACGAACCTAAAATGTTCCATAACTATTATTTTTGGGATTTTGAACAAGATATAATTTATTTCTTGTTCACCTGGAATTTATAAAATTTAAACGGAGAAAATTAAGTAGATGTTCATATCATCTTCTTTAATAAATGATCACTTTTTTTAGGCAAATGATCAGTATTTTAAAAATTAAAAAATGACTTTGTTTTTACAAAAGATATCATTAAGTAATATTAGTATGTTATTGATTAACATCTGTATTAATAAACCAATAAATTAGTTAATCACTAATCAATATTCATTAATCAATTAACAAATTATAAATCAATACATCACTAATCAACATCAGTGTATCAATAATGAATCATTTTAAAAAATGATGATTTGCAAAATTTCAAAAAATTTTGGTCATTTATTTTAAAAACAAACTTAAAATGACTATTTAACTGTAATTTGTTTGTTCCCTTAAAAAAGTTGTAATTAGTTTGTTGACTAATTTTGTGTTTATAATGAAGCAAATTATATCATCCTCCTCTCTTTTTTCCAAAAAAATAAAAAATAAAAAGAGAAAGAAAAGGAAAGAAAGAAAAATTCTAAATTGTATTCTTCTCTTGCTCTCATTTTTGACTTTCCTATGTTTGTGGTCTCAAACCTCCCAGTCAACGGTCAATGATTCAATTAACTTTACTTTTCGAATGTACACGTGTCCAACGACCGGCCGACCAACGAACCAAAATGGGAACAATGCGTACAACCAAAATAACCAAAATGGACACATAATAAAAGGATTAATTGACATGCCAAAAATACTTTCACTTGTCTTTTAAATTTATTTTAATTTTGTATCACATTTCGTTTAACTGATTTATTTCTGTCACCCAAATCGAAAGCTATAAAATTAGTTAGCATAAACTTCAAATTGAGATTTTTTTTTTTTTTTGGGTATGCTTCAAAAGTTCTCAGCTAGAAAATGCATCAAAACCGAAAGAAAGATCACGTGGGCCTATACCAGGGCCCAATACATCGCAGCTTTGTCAGAATTTTTTGACACGTAACTTTGATCTGTCAGAGCTTTTTTTTTTTTTTCCTGTTAGACTTAACTATTTTTAACTTTTTTAAGTCTAAAAATTGCTTCTAAAAATATTTAATGAACTGTCAGAAGAACTTTTACTCTCTAAAAGTGCTTCTTGTCAAAGCCACAAAATATAGCTTCTTAAAAAAATACTTCTGAAATAGACTTAAAACTTATACTAAAATATCAATAATACATTATATGTTTAAATATAACTTTTTGTAACTTTTAAAAATAATTAAAACTATTTTGATCAATTAAAGCTCTTTTAACTCTCTTTTTTTACTGACTAAAAATACAATCAGATACTGCTGTGACAACAACTTCTCAAAAAGTACTTTTGAAATAGAATTAAAACTTGTACTAGAATATCAATAATACATTATATGCTTAAATATAACTTTTTATAACTTTTAAAAATAATTGAAACTATTTTGATCAATTAAAACTCTTTTAAAAATACAATTTTAAATATTTACTTAAAAGTGATAGCTCTCGCTTTTCTTTTCTACTAGTTAAAAACACAATCAGAAACTGACGTGCGAACGAGCCCTACCCCTTATTGGTGGTGGCTGACATTGGGTCAATACATTAAAATCGCAATTTGGAAAACGATTGAGTTTGGTAAGAATTTAGGAGAGGACTACCCAATATCGACGGTGGGCTGACAATGGGCCAATAAGGGCATCATTCCATCTAGAGCAGTTTTCCTTTAGACGAACGTGTGACCCAAAAAATTTTAAGGGAAGCAAAAGACGGACTCATTACAAGAATACCGCCAATCCATGGAGTTAATTAGCTTGTGCATGACTTTTTTAAGGCATGTTTATATTTGAGCGATTTTTTCAATCTTCTTTTCTTTACGACTTTCTTGATGTAAAAGGGCACTTTTGCTCTTCTAAGCATACGAGAGCAGCACGATCCACGAACTTTGACCGGGTCCACGAACTCCGGCCAGACTTGTGGTGTCGCAACGACTATTGTGGAGGCATCCTAAGGTGGAAGATCTGTTGATTTGATCTTATGTTCGTTCTCTGGCAACTTCTTTCACTCTTTTCTTCATTTTTTAGCAACAGTGAACTCGTTCTTCTTGTCATTGATCTCCAACAACCAGGACGGGTCAGTGACGGATTTTAAAGTAGCGGCGGTGGCTGGCCTCTGGAGCAAGGAAAGTAACAGTAGAAGGGTGATCGGGAGAGTTAGAGAGCAAGTTTTGATTTGAGAAGAAAAGATCCCAGGAAAAATCATTTGAGAAGAGTCAAAAAGAAATTAAAAAAAACTAAGCATCGTAGACATTGGATCTATAATTAAATACAAACAAGTTAAATCGTAATTTGATGTTTTATTATACGAGAATTTGAGCCCTTAAATCATCGTTATATGATCTTAACAAACTTTACAAACCGGGTCAGCGTAATAATCGAAAGAAAAACATATCAAAAGCGTTAAATGATAAGAAAATGATGCAAAAATAAAGATATTACACGCCGGATTTAAAGTAATTTGCTCTTTGATTAGAGCTACGTCTTCTTCATTATATGATGAAATAGGTACAAACTACAAGTTTGAGTACGCTTAAAAGGGGAAAAAAAAACATATCTAGAAATATTTCTGCAAAGTTTCTGTATGATTGAGTGAGTTCGGATCCCATGGCTCAAGGCCTTTCACTCTATTTATAAAGGATCTTAGATTGATCATGGGTTTTCAATCTGATAGAAGGAGTAGGCATATTTACGCCCACAATAGTAGGACATGTGTTAGTCTTTGATAGGGTGCACATTTTGGACTTTACTCTATATTCTACTTTGTGGCTTAGCGGGTATTTCCTAGTAACTGCTAAACTTATAATGTTCATGCCAAAGAACTAATACTTAGTAGATCCGTAGTGGTGGACAATGCATGAATTCATCCCAAATGAGCCGAGCTAGAACTTCAGTCAAATCGGATATATCAAACCGATCAATGTCATTAGTCGAATGATGTGAAAATTTGAATACGCCAGTGCACATAATCATTCCAAGTAATAAGGTACACTAAAAATGCAGATATTGTCCCATAGGGATTGTGTTAATTTTAATTAATTACCGAAATTGTTTTATCTCTAAGATTATTTGAATAACCAATTTAAAAGAAAATAAAAAGAAAACAATTTAACAATGTTAAAATAAAAAAAATATTAAAAACGTTAGGAATTATTATTTCACTAAAATTACTTCAACCTCATTCAATTAAATATATTATTACAATTTTTCATAATATGTTGCTGATCGAATTCCCTATTGTTTTATGTACTCTCTCTCGAGTTATACACAAAATATACTTAAGCATAAAAATGCATTATATCTTTATGTGAATTTAATTATGCCTAAGTTCATTAAGTTTTATGGTAATTTTAAAAAATAATTATGCAAACCAGAAAGGTATATCTCTATCTTTTCCCAAAGTTTATGGTATTTATTTCATGAGCTAGGTCACAAATATCTCCTCTCGATTTTAATTTAATCCTTAATTCATTTAAAAGTTGGCCATAAATTTAAAAACATTAAGTTCAAAAATAAACGCTCAACATAAATATGAAAATTATAATAACACAATTTAAAAGAATAAAATATCTATAATCAAAGCAACGTCGTAATCTAAATAGAAATAAAACTAATTCATAATACAAAAAACCACACAAACCACACATATATTAACATTAATAACAAAAATAAAAATACATAAAAAAGAGGGTTTAGAAGGAACCAAATTTAGACAACTCAGAAGTAGAAAAGTCCTCCTCCCAAAGACAGCTTAACCCTCCTCTAAAAATAAAAACACTCAAAAGAAAATAGTTCTTAATTTTTTTTATTTTTTATTTTTTTCAGGGCATTGCTCCTTCTGAAATCTTGTTATTGACCTTGTAAGCCCTGGAATGGGATGGTTAAGCCCCTTCATTGCACGGTATTTATAACCTTCTTAAGGCCCAGATTTGCAATTAAAAATTCCTGTTAAATGGAAGCTTAATCAAACCTCAAAGCCAAGCGAATGCTGAGTAGTTCAGCGTTAAACCCGTGCACAAAAAGTAAAAAAATGGTTTCTTTTGCTTTTCTTAATTGCATGCCACATTTCAGATATTTATTGGTAATTTCTTTGACTTGATACGCGTGGCGTACGACGATTGCATGAAGAAAAAATCAAATGGCCTTCTTAAAACGTGTGGTGCACCAGATCAGTATAAAAAAGCCGAGCTTCCACTGCATATCCACAGAAAATTCATGTGGGACCCTCATGCACTGTAGTTTCAGCAGTAGCTATCGTCTACTTTCTTCCCTTCGGCGCGTGTTGCGCATTCTCCGCATCTGAGCCTTCCGATGGGGGGACATAAAATATTAAAAGGGGAGAATTATTGGAACAAAAAAAATAAAATTAAATCAAAATAAAACAGAATAAATCAAATTTACACAAAAATAAAATAAAATTAAATTAATTAAAATAAAATAAAACAAATTTATACTAAGTACACAATTTTATTCTCTATAATATAAACACTTCATATATATTATTATAAACGATAATTAAGTATTGAAACCCGTATAATATTTGCTTGCATCAATATATATATATATATATATACCATAATACACATTTAGAAGAATAAATATAATTTACTTTATTAATTATGTAATGCTTTAAATCTCCTCATGTCTATATTGAATTTACAGTATGCTATAAAAGCGCTCAACAGGGAAAAGGAAAATATATTTCGTTAAAAGATGCATATCGAGACACATGCAGAGGACTGGTTGTTTTATCAAGACAAAGGGGACCTCCATGAGAAAAACTGTAACCTAGGAAGACACATTCTAAGACCAAATTTGAAGTTTATGAATGTTGTATTGGTGAAGATAGGGGAAGCAAGCATAATAAAAGACTTTGAGAAACTGTAAAGAGGAAGACGGTTGCAAAGTATTTCACATGGAGTCTTGTTTTGTAAAAGTAGCGTGGGTAAAAGATTAATGATATAGATGGAGGTTTGGAAAGCACAAGGACAAAAAATTTAGGGAGACATAAGAGTGAGCAAGTTAGGTGAGCCCCCATCTCAATAACATGATGGTTTTTTCTTTCTACACGACCGTTTTGTTGCAATGTGCGAGGACAAGTAGCCTGATGCAGTAAACCTTGAGAATTAATAAGCTTGGAGAGCGGATGGTATTAACTTCCCTAATCGGATTTGGTTTCTTTTAGTTGAATGTCAAATTTTGGGGCTCAAGTTTGCAAAATTTGATAAAAGTGGGAAGAATTTTATACTTTGCCTTGAAAAGTAAATTCGAGGAAAACGTGTAAAGCCATTAATGAACGAAATAAAGTATACATCGGCCATAGTGATCCGGGAGTCCCGTGTGGAAGGGCTCTCGCTCAACGGATCAAAGGTACGCCGAGGATAACAGGCTGATGACTCCCAAGAGCTCTTATCGACGGAGTCGTTTGGCACCTCGATGTCGACTCATCACATCCAGGGGTTGAAGAAGGTCCCAAGGGTTCGGTTATTTGCCGATTCTAAATGGTACGTAAGTTAGGTTTAGAACATGGGAAGCAACCTATAAGTTTGTATGTATTAGGTCAAAGCTCTAGACATTGACGAAGAAAAGGGAAGTTGATGGCTTTTTCCTAGTTGACAAGAAACGCAAAATATCAGTACAAGATAATGGACTAGTACGCTCATTACATAGAGTTAGAACTATATTAATGACACTTATGGAAGGATGTACTAAACGATCGTTCTAGAGAGACCGACATTGAAAAATTGCAAGGTGAGCTTGAGTGGATAGAGGACGGGAAGGGCAGAACTGGAGAAAGCGTGTGGTTTAGGTTTTAAAAAAGTGAGGTTTAGGAGAGGACAAGAATGGGCTTTTTTGGGAGTTTGACTGAGACTTTCGTGGATCAAATTGAGAGGCCAGATTAGCATGCAGGAGATTAAGCTACTTAGAACCATTTTGTTGCTCCTATGTGAAAATTATAACTCATCAACACACTGTAAAATTCCTCAAGATTAAGAAAATTAGGCATCAGATTCACAAAAGTGACAAAGGAATTATAATCAGCTCCTAACTCTCGAATTGTTGATCAACACCAGCCCAATGAATAAGGCCCAATTCAACACACACTAAAATACACTGAAAACTATATATTCCTAAATAAGAAGTGACAAAAATATAAAACGTAAATAGTTAAATAAAGAATGCCCTGTTGATTTTGTTTAGTGTGCATGTCTAATTTTGTTAGTTTTTGGTTGTACTCTCCACATTCTAGTGCAGTCCTTATGCCTCTTCACAAGTTCTTGCACTTTGTAATGTTATAGATCTCAGTGTTTTGGTCTCTTGATCTTTATCCATTTGAATTATCTTTCATCTATAATAATGTGTCTGAAATAGCCACTAATTGTATGTTCTATTAGTTGTGCGCTTGTTCGACTTACTCTTATTTGAGTCCAATACTTTATTTATCCTTTGAGCGTGTTAGTTGAACTTATTAGTAGTTCTAGTTCGTTATCAAGATTGAATAGCTAAATGCGTTATTGTCTTTCGTATCCCAATTAGTGTTTAGAAGATATTTAAAATGATAATGTCGTTGTATCTCAAAAACTTGTGAAAAGGCTTTGGCTTCGATGAATAAGCTCGTTTCTTTCTTGAAACAGAAATAGACAATATTGAAAGATATTTAAAATGATAATGTCGTTCTATCTCAAGAACTTGGGGAAATTGCTCTACTATTAAAAACTATAAGTATGTGATCGAATAAAAGAATTGTGTAATTGAAGAAGGATGATCCACTCGTGTGTATAAGAAGTACACGAGAGAAATGAAATTGGAGGTGTAATTAACTCCAATTGTGTTAGCTGATCACTAATATTTTGCTTCGATGAGAAAATTAATATTCTTGTACTAGCTATGGTTTGTATTGTGTGTGTGTTTTTATCTCTATCTCTATCTCTATTATACAAGAAGAAAAGCCTCTTCTTCTTTTTGTACTTCCCCTAAGGGTGTGTTGGACATTTCATAAGATTTAGTTTTATTGAAGCTTAAAGTACAACTCTTTTTTTTTTTTTTTTGCAACACTGTTATTACTTCAAGTAGGAACATATTTGTAATTAAAGGTGAGCTGTTGAAATGCATGAGGGTGGGTTTTGGTTATGTACTTTTTCTAGTCCACGCAAATGCCTTGCTAACAACACGTTGTCTTTTTGTTGGAAAGTAATACACGGTTTAAGAGATTGAGGGAGGAGAATTTGCTTTTATTTGTTCCTTTTTTTTTTTTTTGTTTTTGCTTTTTTACTTTAATTTGTTTTCTTTTGTTTTGTTCTTTATTTTTTTGGGAAGTAGTTTTTATTTTTTTTTAATTTTTTTCTTATTTTCTACGTCTAGCTTCTATAATACTTATATATTTCTATTTAATTCAAACAATAGGTTTGGTATGTATTTTAGTTTTTTTTTTTATTGAATTGGGTTTGACAATTTTATCGCACTATTCTATTTCTATTTTCAACATGATTAAAAATATTTTTTTCTTCAATATATGCTATCAATAGTTTATATTTTGATTAAAATTCAAATCGGCTTCATTATTATAAACATTTTAGAGGATAATAATGTGGTCATTAACATTTAGTTTTTTTAAAAAAGCCATAAATATATTATTTTCTGGCAACAACAGTCCAACTTTTAATATTAAATTTATTACATAAGATATACTTGATAAACTTAAAATAGGATTTTTCTTTGTTTAACTCAAAATTTTAATCAAAAGAAAAAGAGAGTTAAGAAAAAGAACGATAGGTAATAAAAAAAAATAAAGTAAGAAGCCAAAGGCATAGAGAGGAAAAGAACAAAAAGCAACAAAAGAGAAAAAGGAGATACAATAACAAAAAATGGTGAAAGAAAGTTAGAAGAAGTGCAATTGAAACAAAGAGATAGTGGATGAAGAAAGTTAAAAGAAGATAAAGAAATTTCAAGAGAAAGGAGGGGAGAAAAACTAGACAAAAAATATAACGAGAAAACTTCAGGATAAAAGAGGACTAGGATAAAGAAAGAAGAGAAAGTCACATAATTTTACAAAACAATGAGAATTTGTTGAGCAGATAAGAGGGAATTACATTAAAAAAAAATGAAAAGAGAGATTATGTAATAGGTGGAGAGAAAACATGAGTGTTAAGAGGATTTTAATTTGAGAAGACTAATTAGAGGAAAAAAACTCAGTTATAAAATCAACTTAGCACTGCTCGTATAATACTGGTAATATAGTAATTTGACAAACAAATTAGAATATCATCTATCACCATAACTGATCTTTTTACGAAGACATTACCAACGAGGATTTTCGAGAAGCATGTACAGGCTATGAGGATGCAAAATATATCATATTTAGTTACTTAGGGCAAGTGAGAGATTGTTAGACTTGGTGTTCTAAGGATTAAATGATGTAATAGTTTTCGAAAACATTTAATCAATAAAGAGTTTATTATTTATTTTCATATATCAAATGTTATCCTCTTTATTTTCATAAGCAAACAAAAGCTTAAAACTGTCAATCTAAACCTTTAGATCATACATATGTTGACAATGGATTTGGAATTTGAATTTTTCATAAAGGACCATTGACTCAAACTCAAATTATGTTGACAAATGTGACTGCTCCAAACACAACTGTAGCACGAGTTCCTACAGCTACAGTATTAGTTTCAGTTTGGCGAACCATAGAGAGAAACTAGAGAAATCCAATGATTGAATTTCAAGAGGTGGTAGCCGAAAATGTTGTTCTATCTGACCATCTTAAACCTTGCAAGGTTTTTGATGGAGGATGCTCGAAAACTGAATCATGATGAGAGCAATGCTTAAGTCAAATATGTAATCAATGTATGGGAGCATTCTGATTTTCTGTGCTGGAACTATATTGTGAATAGTTTAGTTGATTTATTGTACAATGTGTATAGTGTAAAGAAATTGGCTAAGGAATTATGGGTTTTTATACCATATATACAAGACTGAGGATGCAAGAGTCAATAAATTTTTCAACCGATTCTTAGACTTTAAAATGATGGACTTCAAGTCAGTGATCAGTCAAATCTAAGAAATTTAAGTCATCTTATATAAGATTCAAATTGAGAGGATGCTTTTAAGTGAATCTTTCTAAGTGGCTGTTGTCATTGAGAAGTTGCCTCCCTTATGGAAGGATTTCAAGAACTATCTTAAGCACAAGTGAACGGAGATGAACATTGAAGTACCGATGGTTAGATTTCACATTGAAGAAGACAACAGAAGTTCTGAGAAGAGGTTCAAGCAAGCTGTGACTAAGGCAAATGTAGTGGAGCATGATCAAAGCTTCAAGTCCAAGAAGAACAAGTCAGGCAATAGGTCCAAGCTGGGATCAAAGGGAGGTATCTCCAAGAAACAAAAATTCCAAAGGAAGTACTTCAATTGTGACAAGGTGAGTCACAAGCCGACGGACTCTAGGCTACTTAAAATAAAAACAAGAAGAAATAGGCTACTGTGATGGATAACATCACCCCAGAAGTTCCATACATGAGCCTCTATGTGGTGGTTTTTAAGGTGAACTGTAAAGAGGCTCATGTTTGAAACTTTTTAGGTGATGCCATTCACCTTTTTATTTATTTATTTATTTATTTATTTTAGTAGCAAGTAGTCCACCTACTTGTGACCCACCTGATCATAATTGAAGCACCTCCCTCAGAATTTTTGCTTCTTGAAAATACCTCTTTTTTGTGTCCTAGCTTGGACCCGTTGTTCGACTTGTTCTTCTTGGGCTTGGAGCTTTGACCATGCTCTATTACATTTGCCTTAGCCACAACTTGGTTGAACCTTTTCTTAAAACTTCTATTGCCTTCTTCAATGCAAAGTCTAATAATCAGTTCTTCAATGTTCATCTCCTAGTTCTTGAAATCCTTCTTTGCAGGAGGTAGTTTCTCAATGGTAGCATCACTTAGAAAGGTTCACTTAAAAACATCCCTACAGCATGAATCTCATGCAAGAAAACTTGAATTTCTTGAAGTTGACTAATCATTGTCTTGGAGTCCATTTTAAAGTCTAAGAACAAACCCATGAAAAAAATTTTGGTTGATATCCTCAGTCTTATATTTATGGTCCAAATACTCCATAATTTCTTAGTCATTTTCCCTATACTATACAGACTGTGCAATAAATCAACTAGATTGTTCATAATATAGTTTTGCTAGAGGAAATCAAAATGCTTTCAAGCATCAATTGCATATTTGACTTGAAAATCTCGCTCATCATTATTCAGTTTCAAAGCATCCTCCGTCAAAAACCTTCAAGGTAGTCAAATAGGATAGCATTTTTGTTGCCACCTCTTGGAATTAAGTCCATCGAATTTCTCCTATTTCTCCCTATGGTTCATAGAAACCGTAGGAGTAGGCACTCATGCCACAGTTGTGTTTGAAGCAATCACATTGTCAACATAATTTGAGTTTGAGTCGATGGCCATTATTGATAAAATTCAAATTCCAAATCCAAGTTTTAGAACTAATTTTAATATTAAAAATTAATAGGCAACGACAATTTGTCAATGGAATAGTTTTTCAATAGTAATTGACAACAACTTGCTAGACATAGTGCCATAAGGAGTAAAATGCTACAATATATTTTTGGAGATATTTTATCAATAAAAAGTTTATTTATTATTCATATATCAAATGTTGTCCTCTTTATGTTTATTTCTGTTGAATGTATGATAAGCAAATAAAAGTCTAAGACCGCCGATCTAAACCTTTAAGAATCGTGTATATGATAGACAGATTCTGCAGAAGACATCAATCTTAAAGGTGATGATCTAAGTCATAAAATCCACAATCGAGATAATAAAGTTAGGCGCTTTATTTATGCTAAAATTGTTATATTGTCTACATCCCTAATGTGAGATGGATTGTCTTGATCATTGGAGTGGGACTCCGCGAGTAGAAACATTGGTGCATTGTCATGGTGACGATATATTGGATCGGGATGTAAAAGTTGAATTAATCTGGTTAATAATTTTGTTTATGCAAATGAATTCATTTTAGACAATCATAAGCCATTTTCCAACAACGAACAAACAATGGAGGTTAAAATGAGGTTTTTTTTTTTTTTCATAGAAGAGAGGATAAGGAGGAGGGTATAAGATCGAGGAAGATAAACATAAGAATTTTTTTTTCTCGAGCATTCAATCAAATTTTATTTTTCAACACAAAAGAGGGATCCTTTATTTTTTTATAGTATTATTGGAGTGTTGTGAATTCCACTTTATCTATATGCATAATCTACATCCAATGGTTGAAAATTGTTGTCAAATTACATTTTACAAGCTTCACCGATAGAACAAAAATACGTGCTCTAAAGGATTATTTATTTAATGAGGATACAAATATAATATTCTAAAGGATTATTTATTTAATGAGGATACAAATATAATATTTTTGGTGAATGGAAGTCTAATTACAATTTTCTTAGATTTTTTTGAATAATTTACTTTTGAGAGAGATTCTTTTTATTATATATTATTGGGGCACCTGCATCACTGAATCAAGATTTGTTCTCCCTCTAATTAAATTTTAACAACTAAGTGAATTGTATAATCATTTTTAATATTTAGGTTTTATTTTTATATGTTTAGATTGTTAAATTTAGATGATATGTCAAATAATAGCGGAAGATAGCAAAGAGGAAGACCACATATATGGACGCTGTTCCGCATCCGCTGAGTGTAATGTGCAAGGCCTCACACTGTTAGTCTCCGCTCAACAATTTGAGAAAAAGTGAGCATCCATTCCATGCCATCACGTTGCTACCAAGAAAAAAAAAAAAAAAAAAACCCTTAATGCCATCATGTGTCATGCAATACATGCGCACACTAGCACTGAGCGCACCAAAAAAAAAAAAAAAAGTAGCATATTTCATTTGGAGAAGTGGTAAGTAATAAACGAAGAAAGGAAAACGAGGTTTGGGAGAATACACGAAATTCGTAAAGGTAAGAGGTCTGTATTACGATGATTTTGATCGGACAGTTGACATATACACGTGCGTCTTCAACTATGTTTTGCAACAACTATTATTGCCTCATTAACTACTTGTACGTAATCCACGCTTTTATGACATCTGCCTCCAAAGTTGGCGCCTTTTTTTACCCAAAAATATAGAGAACAAATTTATAAAGCTGGCTATGTTGCACACCTTTTTTAAACCAAATAAATATAAGAGCAAAACATAAGACTGTCGCCGAAGGAGGATCTTTTTCAAGACTGCTTTTCTATTATGCTTTTTTAAAACCGTACGTTTAATTAAAATATATTATTTATTAAAAGTTTGAATTACTTTTTAGTTTTTAATTAAAAATTTTAATTTATTAAATGTTTAAATTATTTTTTTTTACTCTCTCATGTGATAGATTATTTTGATCACCAGTACAAAGTGTCGAAGAATATATTTTCTTTGAACAAAGAAGTACCAATCGGTGCAAAATATCATAGTGAAACCTAGTAATTTCTAAGTTTCAACATATTTTTTTTAAAACAAAAACACCAACAAGTTATATTCAAAACTAATAAAAAAAAAGAGCAATATTAATAAGATATGTTTATATGAGGCGTAGCTTTTTCAAAATATAAATAGCGACTATAAAGCTGGCTATTTTCTATGCAACACCCCTCGAAAATGACATTGACACTCGATAAATTGGATTTGGCAACCGATTTAATTTTAATTTTTTATTTTTAAGTCAATTTTGTGTTGTTACGTATAAAAAGTATAATAGACAGCTAGGTTTTGTATCAACATGTTTAATTTCAAATTAACTTACCTAGCATGTATAAATCACACGAAATATTTTCTTATATATATGTTGTGTGTATTTAGAAATCCTACGTGTGTTGTGGAAATTTGAAAAGTTTTTGTCTTATTAGTTTCTTTTATAACCATACAAAAAAAATTTACAACAGTAGAAAAATGGTAAATATCAGTCTACCTAAATCGCTTCTTTCTAGAAACCCCAACTATACCATTTGTGATTAAAATGTGCAACTAACTTCGGTTTTCATCACCCTCCATTTATCCAAAAGAAATTTCAAGGTGTTTGTTTACGTCATAAACTTAATTATAAATAATATAAAATTTTTAAATATTATGATAAAAAAATTATTATAATATAAAATTATCACATACTACAATAAAAATGATTCCGATCTTGGTTCTCACAAACACCCTGTTCATTTAGGTTGATTTAATGCCAATTTTACAGGTGAAAGCGTGGGCCGTCATATCTCCACTACCTAATTTCATTTATTTATTTGACAACCACCAAACCAACTCGGAAGAACCATTCCACGTTTCATTTCCATTCTTTCACCGATTCCAATTTTCTCTTCCACCGACAAAAAAATAAAAAATAAAAAATAAAAAAAGCAATGGAACAGACGAGATCAGACGAGGTGGCGATCGAGTTCCCCTTCTTCCGCATCTACAAAGACGGCCGCATTGACCGCTTCTTCGGCGAAGACATCGTCCCTCCGTCCCCCACCCCGGCCGCCCCGGCCGTCCGATCCAAGGACGTCGTCATCTCATCCGAATCCGGACTCTCCGCTCGATTGTTCCTCCCTCAAACACCCGCCCCGACACGGAAACTCCCCCTCCTCGTCTACATCCACGGCGGCGCTTTCTGCATCGGCACGCCATTCTCCCACACCTACAGTAACCACGCCGCCTTTCTCGCCGCCGAGATAAACGCCGTCATTTTGTCCGTACACTACCGGAGAGCCCCTGAGCACCCCCTCCCGGCCGCCTACGACGACGCGTGGGAGGCGCTCCAGTGGGCCGCCGCCCACTGCGGTGACGGAGCCGGCCCAGAAGAGTGGCTGAGCCATCACGCCGATTTCGACCGGATCTTCGTGGGTGGGGACAGCGCCGGTGCGAATCTAGCCCATTACGTTGTTATCCGGGCCGGGGTTGACGGGCTAAACCTCAGTAGGCCGAGAGTTGCCGGCCTGGTTTTGGTTCACCCGTTCTTCGGCAACGAAAAGCCCGACAAGCTTTTGAAGGTAATTTTCCCGTCAAACGACGGGTCGAACGACCCGAGATTGAACCCGGGATGTGACCCGAATATGGCGAGGCTTGGGTGCGATAAGGTGCTGATTTTCGTGGCGGAGAAGGATTTTTTGAAGGACAGAGGCTTGGCTTACCACGAGGCGTTGACGAGGAGTGGGTGGAGTGGGCGTGTGGAAATTGTGGAGTCTGAAGGAGTGGACCATGTTTTCCACTTGTTTAGCCCAAAGTGTGAGCAGGCCCAGGCCATGCTTAAGAAGATCTCTTTGTTCTTGAATCAGGCCCAGGCCCATATTTGAATTCACTATCAAAAAATCACAGAGCCTTGCCTGTTCAAGGAAATAATGGTAATTGTCTTTCTCTAATCATTTGTTAGTTGGAATAATTTTCTTTTGTTGGCTGGTTTTGTGTGTGAGGTTACAATCTAAATTATCATCGTTTATATATACCTATTTTTATAATGTTGCTCCCTATTTATTGACTAAGGTAGTTATACTTAAAACATAATTCAAAATTTCAAACTGAAAACAGTGTAACAATATAATTTTTATGGAAAAAAAACGCTATAAAATTGGTTTAAATTAAAACTTTTTTTAGTTCAATCTAATGTTCGTAAATGCACTGATAAATTCTTGAAAGGGTAATGCGAAAAAAATTCTATAATACGCCTGTAGTTAGTGAGGATATAATTTAAAGTTTACCTAAAAAAGAAAAGAGCATGGTTCAAAGAGGTCGCCGTTTTACTCTCTAAAAACCACTGTAATATTTAAATGAAGCCTATAATTAGAAAAATAATAGAAAAAGCAACTTGAGGCTTGAGTTACTATTTTGGTGTATTTTCTTTGGGAAATTTTTAGTGTATGTTTTGTTAACGTGGAATATCCAGAAACTCATTGAAAAGAAATATATATCCAAAAACTTCTGCAACATCTTCTATATTTATATTGGTTTTTTTTTTTTCGTTCCCCCTATAATTAGAGTCGTTCTATTGAATGCCAATTTCAATAACGAATTATCTTGAAGGGCAGAAAAAGAACTTCATTAGGACTAGGTGACAAATCAAACTCCACAGTGTTATTAAGTTGGAGCATGGATGCACATATATAACTGAAAACAGACTGGCCCTGTCCATTTAAATTATGGCCAAACCTATGTCGTGTTCTGTTTAGACTGGTCTATTTATATATCGTGTTGTAACTATAGATTTACAATATCAAACTCAGTTCATGACCTATTTATATTCTTATGTGTCCTTAACGTGCATGTGTTTTTAATCATACGTGATATTAAAATTACCAGTGAACATGAAAAATAAGTATTGAACATAATACAAATTTTAACTTATAAGGAAATAAAGCATAAAAAATTTAAATGAAATAAGATCTTGTAAAAAAAGCATACTATAAGTTTCCTTAAAAAAAAAAAGAGCGTAATAAAATAGTAATAGTATCGTGCTATTCTCGCGTTGCTTATCTGTTCATGCTCGTGTTTGTGTTGTGTTCTTAGCATGTTGTGTCCTTAATATTCTTCGTACTCAAGAATCGCATCAAGTCCAACCCCGTTTGATAAATATGATAGGCCGTACCTATTTAACAATTGTGTCGTCTCGTGCTTGTTTTTTAGCAACATACTTGTATAACCTGCTAGCTCAGCTCATTTAACATCTCTATTTTTGTATCATAACTTTACTTGATTAGAGTAGAAGATGATCCTTCACAAAAAAAAAAAACGAAAAAGGCAAGTAGAAAGTATAACCTTTTAAGAATCATTGTACAAAGTAGATTTGCCAATCGAACCCCAAAGAATGGATATGGATTCTTTTAAGTTTTTTGTATTTATGACTTTCTAAAAAATATATATATATATGTATATATGCATGTCCCATTTAATCTATCTCAAAAATTAATTAAAGCAAACTCATATTTTTTTGGGGGAAAAGTCCAATTTAATTATTTATTGGATTAACAAAAATTAAATTCACAAAACTCTAAAAATTATTGAATTTAATTTTATGTGCATTAAATATATAAAAAATTAAAGACTAAAAAGCATTGAAAAATTAAATAATAAACCTTTTCATTGCCTTTGATAACTTCTTAAACTAATATTTGGAAACATAACACTCTAACATGTGATAGCATGAAAGCTTCGTAGCATAGCATGCGAGTTTTATACACTTGGAACTTAACAAGCCAACATAATCACCTTTCCACCGCTTGACCCATTTAATTGTGATAGAGTCCTTCCCGTTGTGATGCGTGCCAAACAACGATCAAAAGGATATGCTGCCCCATGCAACCAACAATAAAAGCGTCCCAACCTATTCTCTGTCTCGGTCTCTCCACGGCAGAGACCCTTCCCTTTATAAAGATCAACGTCTACGATCAAGAAATGATAAGAAAATATATAAAAATCAAGGGATCAAGAAAACTCTCTCACTGGTCCGAAGTCACGAACACATTATCAATGGTCTCTCATTTCTCAACATCTGACAACAAAATCACCCACAAGTTTCGGTTCTTCCAAGTCCACAAAGACGGAAAAGTAGTCTTATTCCACCTGCCTGCTGACAAAGTCCCACCCTCAGACGGCCCCATCATCGGAGTTTGATCCAAAGACGTCGTCATTTTTCTTTTCATCGTTATATAAAATTAATAAAATTTGGTTAATTTATCTATATAACTTGTCAAATTTATGTTTTAAAAAATATTATGATAAAAAAATTTTAAATTTCTGCTATGTACTGTTTTTTTGACACTATAACCATGGGCAAAGACGGGGCTTAGGCATCAGGGTGTGTAAGACCTCGCTACAACGATTACGGTTGCCGAGAGCTTGATCGACTATTTAAGCCAAAAGGAGTCAAAGTCCAAAGAGAAGAAAGGCAACACCAACAAAGGTGGGAGAGACCACTTGAAGAACCATGTAACGCCCCGAAATTTATTTAATGTTAATGTAGTGTAAATGATGAATTAGTGTGTCATAATTAATGTTTTAACATTAATTAGATTATTTAATTGGATTTTAAATTTTTGGTTGTTTTGTTATATTGATGCATTCAAATGATTTCTTATTATTTTAAAATGATGTTTTGAGTTTTAAAATACAACAATTTGTAAAATGTTAAAAATACTCCGTTTTATAAAACCGTAGGCGGCATATGGTTTTTGCACAGTAAAACTGCCCATTGATTTTCTCTATTTATTCTCTCTCTTCCTCATCTCTCCTCACTCTCCCTGATCTCTCTCTCTCCTCTCTCCCACCCGTGAGCTCTCTCACTCACTCTCTCTTGGCACCCTCTCTCTTTCTCTATCTCTCTCAAAATTTTTAAACTCCATTTCGAATCCAAGCTTCGGGTTAGCGAGGAGGAAGCTCGGGGACGTGATCTAACAACCGAGAACGCGGATTGAGGCTTCGATTCGAGGTTAGATTTGAAATTTCTAAACTTTTTTCAAAATTTTCAATTTTGTGCATTTTTGAAATCTAGGTTTGTTTAAGCTTAGAAAACCTTGGATTTGAGTTAAATGGACTTAGAACAACTAGAATCTAAGCTTAGATTGAAGAAAAACGGATTTGATTCAAGATTTTTTATTTTTTCTCATTTTTTCCTATTTTTGAATTTTTAAGATTTTTGTGTTTGAATCTTGTTTGAATGTGTTCAAAAGTGTCTAAACATGTTTTTCTATCAACTATGATTATTTTCTATGCCTGGGATTTGAGAAAAACAGGTTAGAATCAAGATTTGGGTTTTGGGGAAATCGAAGCCCGTGGCTAAAATTTCTGGGTTTTCTCAGTTCGGCAGGCCGAAGTGCGTGTTCGGCAGGCCGGAACAGGGATCGGCAGGCCGGTGTTCTTCAGTCCAGCAGGCCGAACCTGAAAATTGTTTGGCCGACCGAACTTTGCTTTCGGCAGGCCGAACTGTGCGGTTCGGTAGGCCGAAGTAGGGAGTCCGGCAGGCCGACCGAGGCATAGGAAATTTTTGTGATTTTTACCCGTTTTCACTGTTTTGAGCCCTGATTTAAATTCCAACCTTATAGAATGATTTTAATGATACAAATGGCACACTAGGACATCATGAAATGGTTTAGTAACATAGAATATCTTGAACTAGATATTAATCGACTTAGTTTGTATCTAGGATCGTTCGTGGTTCCGCGGAGCTAACGTATAGCGGACCGAGATTACAGTGTGGGGCACCGGCACGAGTATTGAGGTAGGACTTCTACCCCACTTCTTTGGTAGCCTGGTTTTTGAAATGATTTGGTTTTGAAAATGATTTCTATTAAAATGTTTTCAACGGTTGTTTGAAAATGGATTTATCGGTTATATTTTAATATACCGTGATCTGAAATAAACTTCATAATGAATGTAATTGACAACACTCGGTAATTGGGTTTTGAATGATAATAATAATAAACATATAAGCATGATGTCATATCAGAGATCGGGTCGTGTAGCGATCGACCTTGGGGGCAGGTCCTAAAACCCAGCTGGGCCACTATGGTGGTGATATCATGGTTTGCCTAGGAAAAGAAAAATGGTATTTCTGATTGTGCGAGTAGACTGTTCTGGGTCAGGACGGTTCTACTCAATTTATTTATTTATTTAAGGTTTCTCTTGAGTACTCCTAAACAATGAAATGTTTCTTTAAATTAAATTATTTTATAAAACATAGTCTTACTGAGCCTTTCGCTCACGTTTTACTTGTTTTAAATTCCCCCTTCTAGGTGGTTTCCCATTTAGGTTTGGAGAGGATTCTTCGGACCGTACTCAGGAGCAATAGGATGATTAATTTATTTTTGTATCATTTAATCAAGGCATGTAAGATTTTAATTTTATTTGTATCTGGACTGTGATTGTATTTATGATATTGTCAATACCATGTGTGTGCACAAGTTGTGGGTCTGTGGGACCTATACTCGCAGCTTTATTATTTTAATATTTATTCGTTTAATGTTTTAAATTGTCTAATGTATATGAACTCTCTTTACAAAGTGTTTTAATGAATCCCACACTTTATATTTAATTAAATCCCCTCTTAAACTCTGGATTTTTAATTAAATTCTTCTTTAATTAATTTAAATAATCTGTCACGTCACCTCCCGTACTCCGGGGCGTGACAGAATGGTATCAGAGCTCAAGGTTATGAACCTTGGGAATTGTGCACACATAGGTTTGACAATGAAATACCTCTGACAGTCCAAATTTTGTTTTCAGAAGTGAGAGAATGGCACCTAGACGTCGTTCGACAACTGACGCCGAGTTCAAAAATGATGAGAGCATGATGAGGTCTATGTTTGCGGCTTTTCGGCAGATGGCAGCCAGGGCTTGACCGGGAGATTCTGATGTTGGTAGTTGGCATGTGTACTTTAAGGAATTCCGACGGGCGTCTATTCTGACTTTTGATGGCAATGGGGATCCGCAGTTAGCAGAGTATTGGCTGGATTCGATCTTGAAGCATTTGGATACTCTTGGTGTGCCTGAGGAGTGTCGTGTGGAGTTTGTTGCGTATAAGCTCGAGGGTGGCGCTAACACTTGGTGGAAACAGGCTAAGCGTCTGGAGCGCGGTGGTGATATCAGTTGGGATAGGTTCAAGGAGCTGTTCTATGATCGGTATTTTCCGCAGGGGTATAGAGACCAGAAGGCAGCTGAGTTTTATAGATTGCAGTAGGGTGATATGTCAGTTCGGGAGTATGAGACAAAGTTTAATGAGTTGGCTAGGTTTGCTCCATCAGCTGTGGCATCGGAGCGTGAAAAGTGTATTAAGTTTTAGGAAGGGCTCAAGGCTCCTATTCAGCGGCAGTTAGTTGCTCTACGGCTTAGGAGTTTCGGAGAGCTTGTGTCGTCGGCGATATCATTGGAGAATGATTATGTGTAGTATTGTGAGGACCGAGCCAAGGCTTCAGGAGGACGTCAGAGGAGTGGCAGGAAGAGCACCAGTAGTCGTCCAGCTTCGGGGAAAGGCAAGTAAGGCGGTGCGACCAGTGGTAACAGCAGTTCATCTGGCAGCGGGCGCAGCAATCCCTATAGCTTTCATTGTCATTTCTGTCAGCAGCCCGAACACATCAAGAGGAATTGCCCGATCAAGAGTGCTCGTCTTGGATCTCAGACCGGGGAGGATGCCAGTCGTTCGTCTCAGCCTCAGCCTCAGACCCTACCTCCGCCTCTACAGTACCCTCAGTTGCAGTATCCGCAGTTCTCTCCTCAGCAATTCTCATATCCAGCACGGGGGCAACAGCCGCAGCATTTTCAGCGCAGTGTTCCTCAGTATAGAGCGCCAAGTATGGGTAGTGTGCAGTCGTCTCCATCTCAGCAGCATCGGCCGAGTATTCCAGGACCCAGCAATCTCGGTAGAGGAAAAGGAAAGGCGCCAGTGCAGGTTCATGCAATGGCATCTGGAGGGTCAGATTCTCATACTGGTAACGCGGTTGTCGATGGTATGATCTTGGTTTCTGGATCTTTAGCTCGCGTTTTATTTGATACCGGTGCCTCTCATTCTTTCATTTCGAGTTCTTTTGTACATGCCTTGGGATTAGAGGTAGAAGATTTTAATGAACCCCTAGTCATAATTTCTCCCTTGGGGCTGTTGTGTGTAAATTGTATGTGTAAATCCTGTAAAATAAAGATTAGAGATGAGATTTTGAAAAGTGATTTGATTATACTCCCCATAAGCTCCTATGATGTAATTCTAGGGATGGACTGGTTGTCCAGGTATAGTGCAGTCGCAGACTACAAAGTTAGGAAAGTGACCCTAGTGTCTGATAGGGGGACGGTGATCACCTACCAGGGTGGTGGTGATTGGTTAATGAGTGAGCGTCTCATGAAGTCGTGTCTAGGGGGGCGAAGGAATCTAGGTTGTTGTGCTTTTCTTGCCAATCTAGATTGCGAGCCCTATGTTTCGAGTAGTAGTGTAGCGATTCCGGTGGTTGATGATTTCGAGGATGTCTTCCCCGACGAGTTGCCAGGATTACCACCGCATCAGGAGATTGAGTTTGGTATCGAGTTGTTTCCAGGGACGTCACCGATTTCTATGGCACCTTATCGGATGACGTCGGCAGAAATGAAGGAATTGAGGAAGCAACTTCAAGAGCTTGCTGATAAAGGATATATTCAGAACAACACATCTCTGTGGGGAGCACCGGTTTTGTTTACTAAGAAGCACGATGGGACTCTCAGGTTATGTGTGGATTATCGGTAGCTGAATCGTGTTACGGTGAAGAACAAGTATCTCTTGCCTAGGATTGATGAGTTGTTTGATCAGTTGGGAGGTTCGCTGTACTTCTTGAAGATTGATTTGCGATCAGGTTATCATCAGCTCAGGATCAAGGAAGAGGATATTCCCAAGACAGCTTTTAGGACTCGGTATGGGCACTTTGAGTTCCTGGTTATGTTGTTTGGGTTGACGAATGCTCTGGCAGCTTTCATGGATTTGATGAACAGGATATTTAGGCCGTATCTGGATCAGTTTGTGATCGTGTTCATCGATGATATTCTTGTGTATTCTAAGACTTGGGAGGAGCATGAGCAGCATCTCCGGATCGTGCTTCAGACTCTGCGGGAGCACCAGTTGTATGCTAAGAGAGAAAAGTGTGAGTTTTGGTTGACTAAGGTTAAGTTTCTGGGTCATGTTATCTCGGAGCATGGTATTTCGGTGGATCCGTCCAAGATTGAAGCTATATTGGAGTGGTAACGACCAAGGAATGTAGCGGAGATTCGCAGCTTCTTAGGTCTTGCTGGATATTACAGGAAATTTGTAAAGGATTTTTTGAATATTGCAGCTCCGTTGACGAGATTGATCAAGAAAAATGTCAGGTTTGAGTGGAATGAAGATTGTGAGCTTGCTTTTCAGGAATTGAAGAACCGGTTAACTTCAGCTCTAGTGTTGGTTATTCCTAGCAGTGACGAGCCGTATGAGGTTTATGCGGATGCTTCAGGGCGTGGACTTGGATGCGTGTTGATGCAGCATGGACGTGTAGTTGCGTACAGATCGAGACAACTATGACCTCACAAGCGGAATTATCCTACTCATGATTTGGAGCTCGCGACAGTGATTTACGCGCTGAAGATTTGGAGGTGTTACTTGTATGGAGCATTGTTTTAGGTCTTCTCCGATCACAAGAGTTTGAGGTATCTGTTCACTTAGAGGGATCTTAACTTGAGGCAGCGTAGATGGATCGAGTATATGGAGGATTATGATTTCGCGTTGCAGTATCATCCCGGGAAAGCTAATGTGGTCGCGGATTCGCTTAGCAGGAAGTCTTCAGGGATTCTCGCTTGTTTGGTTTTTGAGGACTGGAGCAGGGATGCGACAGTGAATGAGTTTAGGCTATGGTATCATGAAGACAGTGATCGAGTTTAGGTGTATCATGTGGAAGCGACTCCAGCTCTTGTTCGGATGGTGAAGCAAAGTCAGTGGCAAGATCGGCATTTACAGGGGATTTGGTCGCAGATTCAGAACGGGGAGCAGTTTGAAGAATGGAGCGTGCATGCAGATGGATCGTTGTACTTCTGGGAGCGTCTTGCAGTTCCAGCTATCGCCGAGGTGAAGAAAGCCGTTCTAGACGAAGCTCATAGGTCTCAGTTTGCTATTCATCCGGGGAGCACAAAGATGTATCGCGATTTGAAGAGGCAATATTGGTGGAGAGGCATGAAGAAAGACGTTCGAGAGTACGTGGCCAAGTGTTCGACGTGTCTTCAGGTGAAAGCCGAGCATCAGAAGCCTGCAAGTAAGCTTCGGTCGCTTCCTATTCCAGGGTGGAAATGGGAGCATGTGACGATGGATTTTCTCACAGGTTTGCCGAGGACGGCGCAGCGGCATGATGTAGTTTAGGTTGTGGTCGACAGGTTGACGAAATCAGCGCATTTTATTACGTTTAGGTCGACGTGTTCTAGGAAAGTTCTCTGGGAGTTGTATATGCAGAATATTGTGAGGTTGCATGGGGTTCCTTTGTCCATCACCTCTGATCGAGACACCAGGTTTAATGCTAAGTATTGGAGGAGTTTTCAGGAGGCTTTAGGTACGGATTTGAACTTCAGTACGACGTTTCATCCTCAGACTGATGAGCAGTCTGAGCGGGTTATTCAGGTTCTCGAAGATATGTTACGTGCTTGTGCGTTGGACATCGACGGGAATTGGAAGCAATGGTTGCATCTGGCGAAGTTCGCATACAACAATAGTTATCAGGCGAGTATCGGTATGGCACCGTTTGAGGCGTTGTATGGGCGACTATGTCGGTCACCTGTATGTTGGGCCGAGCCGGAAGATAGGATTATTCTTTGGCCGGATGAGATTCGTGATAGCAATGAGAAAGTCGTGGTGATTCGAGATCGGTTGAGGGCAGCTCAGAGTCGTCAGAAGAGTTACGCGGATAGGAGACGTAGACCTTTAGAGTTCGCGGTTGGAGATTTTGTTCTCTTGAGGGTATCGCCTCGTAAGGGAACTATGCGGTTCGGAGTGAGTGGAAAGCTCGCGCCAAGGTATATTGGGCCGTTCGAGATCACTCAACGTGTTGGTGTGGTCGCTTATCGGCTTGATCTTCCGCCCGAACTTTCTCATGTGTACGATGTGTTTCATGTGTCGATGCTTAGGAAGTGTCCGCCTGAGCAAGGTAAGATAGTTTCATTTCGCGATGTGCAGATTCAGGAAGATACGACGTACGAAGAAGTGCCGATTCAGATCATCGACCGGAAGGTGATTAGTTTGCGTCGTCGTGAGATACCGTTGGTAAAGGTCGTGTGGCAGCATCATGGGGTTGATGAAGCGACTTGGGAACTAGAGTCGAGTATGCGGGAATTGTATCCGTATTTGTTTTGTTTCTAAAATGAGTTGTAAATTTCGAGGGCAAAATTTCTTTTAGGGGTGGAGAGTTGTAACGCCCCGAAATTTATTTAATGTTAATGTAGTGTAAATGATGAATTAGTGTGCCATAATTAATGTTTTAACATTAATTAGATTATTTAATTGGATTTTGAATTTTTGGTTGTTTTGTTAAATTGATTCATTCAAATGATTTCTTATTGTTTTAAAATGATGTTTTGAGTTTTAAAACACAACAATTTGTAAAATGTTAAAAATACTCCGTTTTACAAAACCGTGGGCGGCACATGGTTTTCATACAGTAAAACCGTCCGCCGATTTTCTCTATTTATTCTCTCTCTTCCTCCTCTCTCCTCACTCTCCCTGATCTCTCTCTCTCCTCTCTCCCACCCGTGAGCTCTCTCACTCTCTCTCTCTCGGCACCCTCTCTCTTTCTCTATCTCTCTCAAAATTTTTAAACTCCATTTCGAATCTAAGCTTCGGGTTAGCGAGGAAGAAGCTCGGGACGTGATCTAACAACCGAGAACGCGGATTGAGGCTTCGATTCGAGGTTAGATTTGAAATTTCTAAACTTTTTCCAAAATTTTCAATTTTGTGCATTTTTGAAATCTAGGTTTGTTTAAACTTAGCAAACCTTGGATTTGAGTTAAATGGACTTAGAACATCTAGAATCTAAGCTTAGATTGAAGAAAAACAGATTTGATTCAAGATTTTTCATTTTTCCTCATTTTTCCCTATTTTCAGATTTTTAAGATTTTTGTGTTTGAATCTTGTTTGAATTTGTTCAAAAGTGTCTAAACATGTTTTTCTATCAACTATGATTATTTTCTATTCCTGGGATTTGAGAAAAACAGGTTAGAATCAAGATTTAGGTTTTTGGGAAATCGAAACCCGTGGCTGGAATTTCTGGGTTTTCCCAGTTCGGCAGGCCGAAGTGCATGTTCGGTAGGCCGGAACAGGGATCGGCAGGCCGGTGTTCTTCAGTCCGGCAGGCCGAACCTAGAAATTGTTCGGCCGACCGAACTTTTCTTCCGGCAGGCCGAACTGTGCAGTTCGGCAGGCCGAAGCAGGGAGTCCGGCAGGCCGACCGAGGCATAGGAAATTTTTGTGATTTTTACCCGTTTTCACTGTTTTGAGCCCTGATTTAAATTCCAACCTTATAGAATGATTTTAATGATACAAATGGCACACTAGGACATCATGAAATGGTTTAGTAACATAGAATATCTTGAACTAGATATTAATCGACTTAGTTTGTATCTAGGATCGTTCGTGGTCCCGCGGAGCTAACGTATAACGGACAGAGATTACGGTGTGGGGCACCGGCACGAGTATTGAGGTAGGACTTCTACCCCACTTCTTTGGTAGCCTGGTTTTTGAAATGATTTGGCTTTGAAAAGGATTTCTATTAAAATGTTTTCAACGGTTGTTTGAAAATGGATTTATCGGTTATATTTTAATATACCGTGGTCTGAAATGAACTTCATAATGAATGTAATTGACAACACTCGATAATTGGGTTTTGAATGATAATAATAATAAACATATAGGCATGATGCCATATCAGAGATCGGGTCGTGTAGCGATCGACCTTGGGGGCAGGTCCTGAAACCCAGCTGGGCCACTACGGTGGTGATATCATGGTTTGCCTAGGAAAAGAAAAATTGTATTTCTGATTGTGCGAGTAGACTGTTCTGGGTCAGGACGGTTCTACTCAATTTATTTATTTATTTATTTATTTATTTAAGGTTTCTCTTGAGTACTCCTAAACAATGAAATGTTTCTTTAAATTAAATTATTTTATAAAACATAGTCCTACTGAGCCTTTCGCTCACGTTTTACTTGTTTTAAATTCCCCCTTCTAGGTGGTTTCCCATTTAGGTTTGGAGAGGATTCTTCGGATCGAACTCAGGAGCAATAGGAGGATTAATTTATTTTTGTATCATTTAATCAAGGCATGTAAGATTTTAATTTTATTTGTATATGGACTGTGATTGTATTTATGATATTGTTAGTACCATGTGTGTGCACAAGTTGTGGGTCTGTGGGACCCATATTCGCGGCTTTATTATTTTAATATTTATTCGTTTAATGTTTTAAAGTGTCTAATGTATATGAACTCTCTTTATAAAGTGTTTTAATGAATCCCACACTTTATATTTAATTAAATCCCCTCTTAAACTCTGGATTTTTAATTAAATTCTCCTTTAATTAATTTAAATAATCCGCCACGTCACCTCCCGTACTCTGGGGCGTGACAAACCATCACAAGGAGGGAGACAAGGACCATGCCTCTTCTAAGAAAAAGGATAAAAGGAAGTAGAAGGAGGGTCAAGACAATTCTAGACCCAAAAACAATTGCTTCTTATGTGACGGGCCTCACTGGATTCGTGTTTGTCCTAACAAAAAGGCCGTTAATGCTATGACTACATCCTTTGAAGAACAAGGGATAAAAGGTGATAAGAGAGTGCTCATGTTGGCTCCATACAATTCTTGAAAGTATTCAAAGTATTCCAAAGACTTAAGCCAAGGGATTGCTATTCATAGATGCTAACATCAACGGGAAGGACACTAAGGCCTTGATTGACACAGGTGCGTCCCATAACTTTATCTCTATTGAAGAAGCCCAAAGGTTAAGCATTAAGATAGTTGGTGGAAGGGGCTCCATCAAAGCCATCAACTCGTCAGCCAAGCCTATTTAAAGCATTGCTAAGGCAAAAAGACCACCCTTGGGGCATGGGTAGGTCATTTGGATTATCTATGGTATCTATGGAAGACTTCAAAGTTGTCCTTGGTATGGAGTTTCTCGACCAAGTAAAGGCTTTCCTAGTTCCATTTGCCAACACCATGTGCATATTGGACAGTAAAAAGACTTGCATGGTACCTATGGTTAGGTCTACCAAGACTAAGTCTAAGATATTGTCTACTATGCAATTTAAGAAGGGCTTAAGGAAGGAGGAGGATAGCTACTTAGCTATTCTCATGGAGTACAACAATTAAGAACCATCTCCTTAGTCCACCATGTCGAAAGATGTACATGATGTTCTTGATGAGTTCAAGGATGTCATGCCCGAGGAGCTGCCCAAATGATTGCCACCAAGGCGAGAGGTGGATCATCAAATTGAGCTGGAGCTAGGAATAAAACCACCAGCCATAAGCCCATATCGGATGGCACCACCAGAATTAGCAAAGCTAAAGAAGCAATTGACAGACTTGCTAGATGCGGGGTTCATTCGGCCTTCCAAAGCTCCTTACGGTGTACCAGTTCATTTTTAGAAAAAGAAACATGGTTCTCTTCACATGTGCATTGATTATAGGGCTCTTAACAAAGTCACCATAAAGAACAAGTATTCCATTCCCTTCTTAGCAGATCTCTTTGATCAACTTGGCCATGCTAGGTACTTCTCCAAGTTGGATCTTCGTTTGGGGCACTATCAAGTGCAAATAGTTGAAGGTGATGAGCCCAAGATGACATGCGTCACAAGGTATGGCTCTTATGAATTCTTGGTCATTCCTTTCAGACTTACCAATGCACTGGCCATTATTTGCTCCTTGATGAATAGGCTTTTCCATCCTTGTCTTGATCAATTTGTAGTAGTATATTTGGATAATATTGTGATATATAGCCAAACTTTGGAGGAACACTTGCAGTACTTGAGAAAAGAGTGCCAAGTCTTAAGAAAAAATGAGCTATATATCAAGAAGGAAAAATGCTCCTTTGCCCAAGAAGGAGTGATGTTCTTGGGGCATAAGACAAAGGATGGAAAACTCATGATGGAAGATACAAACGTGCAAGGGATACAAGATCAGGAACCACCCACAAAAATGCTTGAGTTAAGGTCCTTTCTTGGACTTGTGAACTACTATCGTTGCTTCATCAAGGGCTACTCAGCAAGAGTGGCTCCTTTAACGGATCTCGTGAAAAAGAACTGGACTTAGGAGTGGAGTACATAATGCTAACATACCTTTGAAGACTTGAAGAAGGCTATTTGCGAGGAGCCAGTTCTTAGCCTGTCCGACCACTCTATGCCTTATGGAGTCCAAACTAATGCCTCAGACTTCGCTATTAGTGGTGTACTCATGTAAGTTGGTCATCCTATTGCTTATGAAAGCCGAAAGCTTAACGACATGGAATGGCGCTATACCATCCAAGAGAAGGAGATGACAACAACATACATTGTCTAAGGGTTTGGTGACACTACCTGTTGGGCTCCAGGTTTGTCATTATGATCGATAATGTTGCTACTAGCTACTTTTAGACCCAAAAGAAATTGAGTCCAAAGCAAGCTCGATGGCAAGACTTTCTTACGGAGTTTGATTATAGCTTAGAGTATAAGCCGAGGAAAGTAAATGTTGTGGCGGAAGCTCTAAGTCGCAAAGTAGAGTTGGCAGTGACGGATGCTCCAAGTCGCAAAGTAGAGTTGGCACCTCTTAACCGTGTTGATAGCCTTGTTTAACTGTATGAAGGAAGGACTACAACAAGATCCCCTTGCAAGGAACATTACTGCCTTTATAGAAGAAGGTAAGGCGAGACATTTCTGGCTAGCAAATGACTTGCTTTATACAATGGGACACCGACTTTATGAACCAAAGTGGGGAAATCTCTAGAAGGAGCTAATAAATGAGTGTCATGATTCAAAGTGGGTAGGTCACCCAGGTATGAAGTGCACTCTTGCTCTTTTGAAGACAATGTACTATTGGCAACCAATGCGGGATGAAATAAAGACCCACGTAAGGACTTGTCTTATATGCCAACAAGGCAAGATTGAACAAGAAGCACCAAGTGGGTTGCTTGAACCATTGTCGATCCTAGAAAGGCTATAGGAAAATGTTTCCATGGCCTTTATTACTTCCTTACCTAAGTTGGAAGGGTATGGAAGCATTATTGTGATAGTTGCTCAGTCTAGTAAGTATGCCACGTCATTCCCGCACCTGCTAATTGTATTGCTGAAGAAACAACACAGTTGTTCCTTCGCCATGTGGTAAAGCTTTGAAGAGTACCTTCAAACATTGTGAGTAACCAGGATCCTCACTTCACAGGAAGGTTTTGGATAGAGTTTTTCAAGCTATTTGGTTCAGACTTTAAACTTTTCTACAAGCTTCCACCCCCAAAGTGACGGCCAAACAGAGAGCATCAATGCACTCCTTAAGTTGTACTTAAGGCACTATGTGAGTGCTAATCAACAAGATTGGGCAAAGTTGCTTGATGTGGCCCAATTTTCTTACAATCTTCAACAGAGCGAGGCAACAAACAAGAGTCCCTTTGAGGTGATCATGGGGTAACAACTGATGACACCTTTTGCACTTGTCATAGGCTATGAAGGCAAGAGTCCAGCTGTATTCAAGTTTGCAAAGTTGTGGCATAAGAAAGCTGAGTTGGCTCGAGCTTGCTCGAACAAGGTGTCAAAGAAGATAAAGAAATGCACAAACAGGAAAAGGAGGCTACTAGAGTTTAAGAAAGAAGACCTTGTCATGGTGAAGTTACTTCCCCAACAATTCAAGTCCTTAAGAAAGGATCACAAGGGCTTGGTGAGGAGATATGAAGGTATCTTTCCTATCATCCAATGTGTTGATAAGGTTTCCTATCAACTCCAATTACCTCTAATGCTCAAGATTCATCCAGTCTTTCATGTTACTCTCTTAAAGCCATATCACGAAGACATAGATGATCTTACTCGAGGGGAGTCTAAACATGCACCAACTACCGTGGTGACTTCATTTGATAACAAAGTTGAAAGCATACTCGCAAATAGTCTTATTCAAAGGCGCAATGTACCAAATTATTACAAGTATTTAGTTAAATGCAAGAACTTGTCGGAGAGAGAAGCTAGCTGGGAGCATAAAGATGCACTTTGGCAATTCAAAGATCAAATCTAGCAATTTTAAAAAGAGGGCGTCGTGAGCTTAGGTGGGGGAGAATGTCACAAGCTGTGCAGTTTTTTGCCCCATCCTAACGCTTGGAGGCTCATAAAGTCTCTAGGATTTCCTAGAATATCCTAGGATTCTCTAAGTGTTAGAATCAATTAGAATACTCTAGAACATCCTAGAAAAATAGGAAAACTTGGTAGAGTCATGGAGTTTCTAGAATGTTCTACAATATTCTAAAAGCTTTCATGACGTTCTAGAAGATTCTGTAATATTGTAGAAGGTTTTATACGAGTCTAGAATTCTAGAGAAAGATATGAAAGATTCTAGAGCTCTTTGGAAGACCCTAGAGAACCTTAAAACTTTCTAGAAGCTTTGAGTTATATGTAATATACTATTATCTTGTAGAAGACTCTAGAATCTTCTAGGCCATGAATATGTATTAGGAAGAATACTAGAATGTTGTAGGACAAGCAATATTCTATAAAAACCTAGAACATTCCTTAGAAGACTAATGGCCTATAAATAGGGGAAAACCCCCTTATTTGTACTCAATCCTCCAAACTTGTAATGCTTTCATATTCTAATAGAAGCCTACTTTGTATGTCATATCCTTAGTTTTCTCTTAGTACTCTTACTTAACTTTCATCATTCATGCCTTATCTTATGAGTTTGGGAGAATTCAAGGCTGACTTAGCATTGAGATTACTAAGGGCACATGGTCGCGTTGTGGGAAAAGTAAGGCTGTGATAGTATGCTATCTTGGAAAATGACTCAAAGCCTCCTTATTGAAGCAATGTCCAGTTCGGTTGGGGACATTCATTGGGAAATTTTTTTTTTTATGGATCACATAATTTTTTGTTCTTCTAAGTTTTCTGCTTTTATGTTTTTCAAAATTCCTAGAATTGTTAACTTTGTGACCCATAAGTTTGCTAAATGGGCAGGACTTTCCCCCCACCCCCCCCTTAGAGGGAGTCATTCCTGTGGCATTTGTTCCCCCTATACTTTATTGGATGTTGAGGAGTGGTTCACGCTTGATTGGCGCCCCTCCCTCTTTTGTTTTGTTTTGTTTTTCATTGTTTGCTTTGGCTTTAAT
Organism: Artocarpus heterophyllus; assembly: GCA_025403435.1. Classification (NCBI taxonomy): domain Eukaryota; kingdom Viridiplantae; phylum Streptophyta; class Magnoliopsida; order Rosales; family Moraceae; genus Artocarpus; species Artocarpus heterophyllus. The sequence continues at coordinate 15,170,626 of CM046336.1, forward strand.
AAATTTCCAGTATTTTCCCAAAAAATACATCTGTATAAATATATACACAATGTTTCTTCAATTCATCACCCTAATTTAAGAACGAAGGCTTCAATATGTTTTGAACCATTAACATTGATCTAAATGATTAGCATTCAATGCAGGGTAGACAATTAATGGATAACTTACCCTGTTTGGCAAGCTCGGTTCTAGCCATAATCCCTGTTATGAATAGTATAAAGCTTTCATATGCTATAACAACAATAAAAAAGTTGCTACAATATAAAACTCTCACATACTGTAGTAAAAACAGTTCTAACCAAAGCAAATAAATATAAGATAAAAACATTTTTTCATTTTTCAAATTAAAAATTGTCTGCATACTTTCCAACTCCACAATTATTTCACTAATCCCAATTGCATATGGAAATGACAACTCTTATACTCATAACTGTAATGTAGTTATAATGTTTGGTTGTCAAATTTTTTTAGTTAATTCAAAGTCGTGTTTAATTTATTAAATTTGTCTTTCATTAATAATATTAATTTATTGTTATTTATGAGTTAGTGAAATAAAAATATTTTATTACATTAATAAGTCAGTAATATACATGTGCTTAATTGGTGAAATAGATTAATTGTTGGGATTTTATAAAAGTGATATGAAAATGAATTAAAAAAAAAGAAGAACACACATGGAATATTCTTTTTAGAGTAAAGTTTAGAGTGAAAGGATTGGAGAAGAACTTCTTACGAGATGTGAAATTACTCTATTTTAAGAGCAAATTTAAAATAAAGTAATAGGTTATATATAGCCTAATAGAGGCTTTAAGCATGCATTATTTGAAGAGTAAACCTATTTAAACCAAAGGAATTATAACCCTCTTACTAATAAAATAGTAAAACTTAGTCTAAAAAGTACACTATATACTAGACTGAGGCCTATAGTTTTGTAAGTTGTGTGATTTTAACCTCATAGAAATAAAAATGATTTTTCTTATTTGAGTGACATTAGACCGAAGAACCAAGATTTGTCTCCAATTTGAATTTGCCTTTTCATTTGGTGTGTGTTTTAAATCATGCCAAGCCCATCATATGTATATCCCCAAATGCATGGCATTGTTTGCTTAAAGGGTAATTGGTACTGTTAGTCTTTGAACTTTGAACATAATGACATTTTAGTCCCTTTTAATTTTGTTCATTAGTCCCTAAACTTTTGTTTTTTGTTTTTGTCTTTTTTGCAATTTTGGTCCTTGATACTAAAATTGACGGTTGATTTCTAAAATTTAATGTAGATAATCTCATCTTTATCATATAAAAACTGGAAATTTTATATATACAGTTATAATAAGTGTAAAATGTTATAATTTTCATAGGGTTTCTATAGTTACAAAGAGATAAATTTTTCTTATAACATAGCTTTTTTGTAAAATTTCAAGTTATAATGTGATAAGGATGTGATTATCTACTTTAAATTTCAAAAATAGGTCATCAATTTTATGTCAAGGACTGAAACAGCAAGAAACAAAAGTTAAAGACCTAATTTGTTAAAATTAAAAATTCAAAGAGCAAAATATCGCTGTAATTAAAGTTCAAGAATTAACACTGTCAATAACCATGGTAAAAGTCGATGCTAGTAAGAGTGCAGTCCTTATAGAATGGGCTACATATGCCTTGGTCGTCAGATTGGAACTACACCACTAGAAAACGACAATTGTAGTGCATAAGATTCATTCAAATTTTTCAAAAAGAAACTCACAAAACTTAATCCTAAGTTTGGTCATGAGAAGTTCCCACCTTAGCAATGAGCCTCAACAACGTGAATTGAGCAATCTGCCAAAACATTAACAAGAGAGATCCGAGAGTATTGGTGAATCACGTAATCTTGTTGTCGTCTATTGAACTTTTTCAAAACGTCACCGCTATTAATGCTCAAATCGACAATGTAATTCTTGTTGAAGCATGTAGGTAGAAAAATCTAAAATGAAAGCAAAAATCTTGAAAAAAAAAAGTCGAATTTGTAATGTTATAAGAATTTGATCTTGTGAGAAGGAATTAAAGAAGTACAAGCAAAGAAGATAAACGAAAGATTGAGAGTTTTTGGTGAAATTGAGTTGTATATTTTCTGAGTGTTAGTTCTATTGTATTGCTTCATATTGTTTATATACAAGTTTTTTACATTTGTAACTCATTGAAACTAACTAGAGCCTTCTAATGGTTTACCACAGTTAATTGGTGGTTAACCGACTTTATAACAAACTACAACATATCAAAACTAATTGTAACTAACTAACTGACTGCATTTATAGCTTCCTAACACCCCCCCCCCCCCCCCCCCCCCCCCTCAAACTCAGAGTATGAGAGCTTTCGACTCTGAGTTTGTTGCGTATATCCGAAAACTTGGAGCTTGAACATGCCTTGGTAAACACGTCTGCCAATTAATCAACAGAGGGGACATGACTTCAGCAGAACTTTTTCTCGAACAAAGTAAAGATCAATCTCTATGTGTTTGGTTCTTGCTTGTAGTACTGGATTGGCTGCAATCATCAGTACTTAGGTTATCACACCATATTATGGGAACATGGTCGATATGAACTTTTAACTCTGTAATGAGGGGTTGAATCCATGTAATTTCTGCAACTGTTGCTGCTGGACTTCTATACTCTGCTTTAGTTAAAGACCTAGAGACTGCATGTTGCTTCTTGGAAGTCCAAGATATAAGGTTTTCGCCAAGAAATATGCGGAAACCTGTTGTGGATCTTCTGTCTTCAAGGTCAGAAGCCCAGTCAGCATCACAAAATGCCACTAACGCTAGTTTTATTTCTGGAGTTCAGATAAGATGTAACCTATGTGAGATAGTACCGGCTAGGTATCTCAAAATGTGTTTTACTACACGCCAATGAGCTTCTAGTGGAGCTTGCATAAACTGACATACCTTATTAACTAAAAAGGCCAGTTCTGGTCTGGTGACAGTGATGTATTGTAGGGCACCCACTACACTTCGACATAATGAGATGTTTTCAACTGAATCATTACCATAGGAGATGAGTTTATCACCTATGGTCATTAGTGTTGAGACTGCCTTTGCATACTGCATTTCAACTTTACACAGGAGGTCTATGATATATTTGGTCTGAGCTAGGAGAATGCCTTCAGCAGTGTGTTGGACTTGGATACCAAGAAAATAGTCTAATGAGCCTAGGTCTTTAAGAGCAAAGGCGATGTAATTCTGTAATTAGAGCTTCAACCACATTGGGATCACTTCCAGTTATTAAAATGTCATCAACATAAACTAGTATATAAACTTTAGCATTGGAGGATTCACGAATGAATAGTGAGTGATTTGTTTTGTCTACAGTAAAATGAAGCTTGATCAAGGCTTTGCATTACTTATCAAACCAAGCACATGGTGCCTGCTTTAATCCATATAAGGATTTCTGCAAGTCGCAGACTAGATGACTGGATTTAGAATCTACAAAACCTGCAAGCAGTTCCATGTATACTTCTTCCTGTAAGTCGCCATTGAAGAAGGCATTGTTTACATCTAATTGCCTTATGACCCAGTTTCTCATAAGGGCAATTGTTAGAACAATTCGAATTGTTGTAGGCTTGACAATTGGACTAAAGGTTTTAATGAAGTCAAAGCCAGACACCTGATGGAAACCTTTAGCTACTAGTCTTGCTTTGTTTTGTTGATGATTCCATCTGGATTCCCCTTAAGCTTGAAAACCCATTTGCACCTAATTGCTTTTCTTCCTGGTGGTAATTCTACTAAAGTCTATGTATTGTTTCGTTGTAGTGTAGAAAACTCCTCAGCCATTGCTTGTTTCCAATTGGCATCTTGCAAAGCTTCTTGAAGTGTTAGTGATTCCTTAACAGCTGCATAATCTTTTGGTTTGTGAATACCTTTCTTTGATCTGGTTGCCATGGGATGAATATTGGAGATGTTGTGTTGAGGTAACGTAGTTGTTGAGTCAGTTTCACAAGAAGTAGAGCTACTGTTGGCTGCATCGATTATGATGGCAGGATCAAGATATAGATCTCTGTCAGCTGAGTCTTGTGTATTAGAAGAAGAGGATGCTAAGTTGGGATAGACTACGAGTGGATGTGACATATCTGAGGGTGCATTTGAAGGAAGAGTTGAAGCTGTTGTAGTTTCTGCATATGGAAAGGCAGTCTCATTGAAAATGACATCTCGAGCAATAAAGATTCTACCTATGGAGTCGATGCATTTATAGCCTTTGTGATTGAGGCTGTAACCCAAAAATGTACATGGAGTTGAATGAAAATGGAACTTGTGTTTATTGTAGGGCCTGGTGTTTGATTAATAGAAGCAGCCAAACACTTTGAGTTGTGAATATGCAGGTTTATTATGAAATAATTTTTCTAGAGGAGAAACATTTTTAAGAACCTTGGTTGGTAGCTTATTTATAATAAAGACTGAAGTCGTGAAGGCCTCATCCCACTATTTGAGAGGCATTGAAGCATGGGCTAATAGTGTAAGCCCATTCTCCACAATATGGTGATGCTTTCTTGCAGCAAGGCCATTATGCTCATGCACATGGGGGCAAGAATTCCTGTGAATTATGACTTTTGAGTTTAAATAGGTGGTGAATGACTTGTATTCCCCTCCCTTGTCAGTTTGCAAAGCCTTGATTTTGTATCCCAGTTGTAGTTCAACTTGTGATTGGAAATTTTGAAAGGTCTAAAAGACATCTGATTTGTTTCTGAGGAGACACAGCCCAGTGAAGCGTGAATAGGCATCTATAAAGTGTACATAATAATAGTACCCATTGGAAGAACAGACTAGGGCTAGACCATAAACATCTGAATGAATTAGTTGTAAAGGCTCAGTGTATTCAGTTTCAGAGGAGAAAAGTGGAAACTTGTGACGTTTACCAAGACAACATGCTGAACATATGGAATGAGGAACTTTATTGATGTGTGAGAGATTACAATCAGCTAAAACTGTTTGCACTATTTGTTTAGAAAGGTGAGCTAATCTTTTATGCCAAATATCAAACAATATTGGATTAGAATGAATTGGCTGTATACATTGAAAAGAAGTATTATAGATCAAAGAAGGAGAATTATTATGAGAGACATTGTTACAATTCATAGACTTTTGTATTGACACTTGGGTCTTTGAATTAGTGGAGACATCCTATTGTAGTAGACCAATTTGGGTAGAGTCAAACACATATAGACCTTCCTTAAGCTTGCCTTCTAGAAGAACTTCCTTGGTGGCTTGGTCCTTGACACAACAGGTATATGGATGAAACTCAAAGAACATAGAATTATCTTTGGCAAATTTAGAGACAGACAATAGATTCTTTGTAATTTCAAGGACATGTAGTAAACGATTCAGGACTAAGGTTTTGGTATTTATTTAGGAGTAAGGTTTTGGTATTTGAATAAGGAGAGAAAAATATAGATTTGCCAATGTGTCTTATAGTCAAGCCCTTACCATTGCCCATGTGAACTTGATCAGATCCATAGTACTCGTTTTTCATCGTTAAATTGTTTGAATCTGCTGTGACATGATTGGCAACTCTTGAGTCTGGATACCAATTGACATCATAGGTCGTTTCAGGAGTAGCCAACATTGCTTCCAAGCTTGATGAAGATGCTGTTATAGTTGATGTTTCTTGAGTACGCTCCTTGTTATGTACCTGATAAAGATGTGCTTGCAGTTGAGGTGGTCCATTGAAGGATTTGTCAAATCTGTAGTAGCATTGCATTACCAGATGTCCAATATGACCACACAGTTGACATTGGGGTCGAGAGGAGAAAGAAAAGTTCCTGCCTCTTCCTCTAAACCTTCTAGAGAAATGTGACCTTCCAAGAAGGTAGCCACGAGTAGATTGTTGGTAATCAGAATTAAAGCCAGAATTTCTAGAAGAAGAGTTTCGATCAAGACCTCGATCAAAGGAAGAGGAATTGTAAGGCATCTTTCTATTTGGGGTTGGAAAACAAGATGACAGGTTTATATTTGCAAAAGTGGTATTTGCAGAATCTAGATTTCTTAGATTCTTCTCAATTCTTGCTTCTTCAGATAACAAAAGGGATTCAATTTCTTCGACAGAGAATTCCTCTCATCGAGTATTCAAAGATATCAACATCACATCATATTCTTCAGGAAGTCCCTCAAAGATTGCATTTATGTGATCTTTTGTGGAAAGATTGTGACCAACTAAAGCTAATGTATCAACAAGGCTTCTGATTTTCAACAAGTACTCATTCATTGTCAGTGAATTCTTGATAGTGGTTTTCAACAGATCTTTATATTGTGTTACCTTGGCACGAACTTGAGAGGCAAAGTAGATCTCCAATGTTTCCCAGATTTGATAGGAAGTCTCACAATTGATCATCCGAGTGAGAAGAGCATTGGACATTAAAGAAAATAACCAGGAAGCAATCAGTTGATCTTGCTGTTCCCAATCTTGGAAATCTGGATTGATCCGATTTGCTGTTTGATCTGCTTGACTTTTGTACTTCGGTGGTAAGTCTTCATTGTGAAATAAGAATTTCTGTAATTGATGGCCACGAATTGTAGCTAGGACTTGTTTGCGCTAGATCATGAAGTTGCTTTGATCCAACTTCAAGGGAATTGGATGATTGAAAGTTACTAGAGCAAAACTTGAAGTGGACGATGAAGTATCTCCATTAGAGACTGTAGCTCGATTACGATCTTGAAGCGCCATTGTTGATGAAGAATGAGTTGAGGTGTTTCTCACAACGTCCAAGAAAGATTTAGCTGTCCGCTCTAATACCATATAAGAATTTGATCTTGTGAGAAGGAATTAAAGAAGAACACGCAAAGAAAATAAACGAAAGATTGAGAGTTTTTGGTGAAATTGAGTTGTATATTTTTTGAGTGTTAGTACTATTGTATTGCTGCATGTTGTTTATATACAAGTTTCTTACATTTGTAACTCATTGAAACTAATTAGAGTCTTCTAATGGTTTACCACAGTTAACTGGTGGTTAACCGACTTTATAACAAACTACAACATATCAAAACTAATTGTAACTAACTAATTGACTACATTTATAGCTTCTTAACAAGTGTAAAGAATTACTATTGTACATGTATGGCATACCGTATTGTATTGTATTGTATTGCATTGCATTGCATTGCATTATATTATATTATATTATATACAAAAAATACAATGTAATACAATATAATACAAAACAACAAAACTTGAATTCAACAATTAACAATATTATTGAATTTAAGAACAAGATATAAATGAAAATCTAGACCGTTTATTTAAAGTCAAAACGTGTCTATTCATAAACGGTCCAAAAAGGTGTCTTTTATAAAAAGACATAACTGTTATAATAGACATGTCTTTTAATAACATACTTTTAAATCTAAATGACTTATCGCAACTATTTGAAACCATGATTCAGATTACTACGAAAATCTCATATATTCAAAATTAGAAAACATAGGCTGGCTTCTCAGCCTTAGACTTTCGGCTCTGTGATGAGGCTTTGGGCACTCAACATCGAGGTGTTGAAGATTTAGCGCCGCAGCACTAGTGTCTCTGTCCTATAGTACTAAGACTTGACGAGCCAGAGCACAGCTTTGGCCAGTGAGCACCACGGCGTTGAGTTCTCTAAGAGAACCATGCCCATGGCACTGAACTTTATATTTAATGTCTTTATTTTCTATTAAAGTGAGATAATTGGCTTTTCAATATATATATATATATATATATATATATATATATATATATATATTACAACCTCTTTAACAATTCTATTGTGAGCCGATATCAAAATTCATAAATCAAAATCAATGAAATTAAGCAGTGAATGAATTTACATTTTCAACCATGACTGTAATACTTCTTTTGTAATCTTTATTATTATTATTATTATTATTAGGGAAACTGGATTGTTACGTTGAAGTGAAAAGGATCTTAGTACAAAAAGAGCTGGATAACCAGCTAGGAAGGAACTCAGTCCAAAAAACAAACATATTACATGAGAGGCCAAATCTGGCCAAAGAGTCAACGGCCCCATTAGCAGACCTAGGGCCAAACACCATGAAGACCAGACACACAACGCAAATTAAGACTCAACGCAACCTTTTAAGTGTCTGTTTTAGCAGTAGCCAGATTCCACCCATTGGCAACTACAAACAGTAGGCCACTCTGCAAGGCATAACCCTTAGCAATAAAGGGGAAGCACATACCCTCCTAATGTTTAGAAAAAGTTCTTAGGGGGCGTTTGGTATGGAGTAATCATGAGAATAGAAATGAGAATTTGCAAGATTCTCACATCTGATATAAGAATTATGGTTTTTGGATTCTTATAAAACTTAATCTCATATGATTTACTTTACCCTATTTTAGGGTAATTTGAGTCTAGTTAACAAGGTGAAATTTATATTCCTAGGAATCTCAAGACCATGTGAATCTCATCTTTTTTCCATAATGATGATGATAATTAAATAATATAATATAATATAAAAGCTATTAAAAATTTATAGTATTATCATTACTTAATATTATTATTCAATGTTAATATTTATATAAAATAATATATTTTGAAGAATTATATTTTATTATTATTCATATCCATATATTATATATTATTTGCCACAAAAAATATATTATATATATATAATACAAATACAAAAGTATGTTAATAGAAAATAATAATTGATAATAAGGATAATAATAATATTAACAATAATAATAAAAATAATTTTATATTACGTACACAACATTTAGATCTTAATATATTATTAATAATTAATAATAGTATACAATATAAATATAAAATCGAATAAAATAATTTAGTATTATTATAATATACAACATTTAAATCTTAACATATCATTATTAATTAATACTAGTATATAATATAAATATAAATTCTATAATATAAAATAAAATAAAAATGATTAGTATTATTATTATAAATTGATAATTTTTATACAATATAAATGATGTATTAATCTAAGATAATAATATAATAATAGGGATAATAATAACATTAATAATAATAGTAAAAATATAATAGTATAATATCAATATAAATAGTACAATATTAATATTCATAGTAGCATTAATATTAAATAATAATAATAAATATAAAATGTAATTAAATATATGTAATAATTTTATAACAATATTTTTATTTAATATTAATATTAATATAAATATTTTTTTATTATTATTTATATTCATATCAATATATTATATATTATATACAATATTTTAGTATATTGTTAAATAATAAATGATTATTGTAAATTAATATTATTATATAATTTAAATATAAATATTATATTAATATAAAATAATAATTTAATAATAATGATAATGATAACATTAATAATAATAATAAAAATCTAATAGTATATTATCAATATGAATAGTATAATATTAATATTCATGGTACGAGTGTAATTATCTTTTTAAAAATATGAATATAAACATTGTATTAATATATAAATGATAATAGAATTTTTTTTTTGAAAGATTTGGTATGCAGTAATAGTAGGAATGATATTCATGGGAAAGTGGTAGTAGGCAACATAATTTTTAAGAAATCAATATTATCACGTTTGATTGTATACATGAATCTTCTCTTAGATTTCTAGGAATAATATATTATTATGTTTAGTTGTACATAAAAATCTTATATAATTGATAAAAATAAATTATGATATTAACATTAAATATATCAATATAATATGTTAGTACTAATATTAAATAATAATAATATAAATATGAATAATAAAATAATATTATATATAATTTAACATTAATATTACTATATGTATTAATATTATATTATTCACATTGATATTAGAAAATTAAATTATTATTATTGTTAATGTTATTATTATCATTATTATTAAATAAATATTATTTTATATTAATACAATATTTATATTTATTATGTAAAAGTATTAATTTGTAATAATCATAAGATTAATATTTATCAATATATTTATATCAAAATATTATATATAATATATAATATATTGATATGAATATAAATAATAACAAAAATATAATTCTTCACAATATATTATTATTTATATTAATATTAACATTAAATAAAATTATTTTCATAAAAAATATTATACATATTTAATTATATTTTATATTTGTTATTATTATTATGGTATTAATGTAATTTTAAATATTTTTGTATTTAAAATCACTATTATGGTATTAATGTAATTTAATATTGATATTACTATGAATATTAATATTATATTATTCATATTGATTTTATACTATTATAACTTTGTTATTATTGTTAATGTTATTATTATCCTTATTATTAAATTATTATTATTTTATATTAATATAATATTTATATTTATATTTATATTATATAATAATATTAATGTATAATAATAGTATAAAATTATTTTTATTTTATTGTATATTATAGTATTTATATATATTATATATTAATATTAATTTATAATAACATATTACGTTTAAAATTATATATGTAATATATTATATATTTTTATTATTATTAATGTTATTATTATCCTTATTATTAAATTATTATTTTATATTTATATAATTTTTAATTTATATTATAAAAAATTAATTTATAATAATAATATTATTATTTAATAATAATATAATTATTCTAAAATATTATATATATAATATAATAAATTTTTATGGTAAATAATATACAATATATGGATATGAATATAAATAATAACAATAATAAAAATATAATTCTTAATAATATATTATTATTTTATATTAATATTAACATTAAATAATAATATTAAGTTGTGATAATATAATAAAAATTTAATAGTTTTTATCTTATATTATATTATTTATTTATCATCATCATCATCATGGTAGAAAATGTGAGATTTCGATGGTCTTAAGATTCTTGGGCATATGAAAATCAACATGTTAGGTGGGAGTTAAGATTACCCCAAAATGGAGTAAAATGAATCCTATAAGATTAAGTTTCATTGGAACCCAAAAATCATAATTTTTGTATCAAACATGGGAATCTTGTAGATTTTCATTCTTACTCTCAACATTGTTGTATACCAAAATGCCTATATAATTGTCACTTAAACATGTAAGCCTATAATAGGATATTGAATAAAACCGAATATCCTCCACCATCTACTCTAGCTCATCTTTTTTTTTTTTCCCATGCTACCTAACTCTTTTAAGTGATATAAAAAACGAAGCAAAATGATGATATATTGTTATCTATTATAACAAAGGATTTAGAGAGTGTTTTGAGAAACATGTTTTCTCAATTTTAAGAGACACTAACTAGGGATGAAAATGTCTACAACATTGCTCATATTTTGAAGTCTCGATATGGATAACGAAGGCAAAGATATCCTTCACATAGTGCAAGGACCAAAATATCAATGTTGATGGAGTTGTCGAGGTTTTGATTTACAAGTAATGTCGATGAAAATATGATGTCGACAGATATTCTAGTAAGAAATGAATATCTTGAAAAAAACTAAAAATTTTTCTTAAAACCTTATAAAATGCTAAAACAATTAATATTACTTAATTTGAATCAAATTAATAACGTAAATAATACATTTTTTATGTAATACGAGAGTTCTAGATCAGAACATAAACAGAAATCATAATTATGATATTATTTCACATACTCATTAATTAAAAACAAAGTACAATAATATATAATAGAGTAACAATTCCACAAATATATTCTATGAGGAACAACAATAAATCTCACTAATAGATAATTAATAGAAGTATACTACATCTATACTTAGATGATATAAAGCTTAAAACTTTATATAAGAAAGCGTGAAGGATCTTATGAATATATTCTTTGAAAAAGAAAAAATATTGACGTCATAAATGTACTTTTTGAAGAAAAAAAGTAGAAAATTAAAAATGAATTCCATTACTTAAATCTAAAATTTTGAATATGAAGTATTGAACTATTAATTTTTGAAAAATAAAATTATTTAAAGACTAATTAAATCTTCATAAATATTTTTTATTATTTTTAGGTTGAAAATATTAATCATATTTTATTAAAAAATAACAAATAAGGATCCCATAGATATCATTTTTAGGCAAAAGCAAAATTTTTCCGGTATTTTTGGACATTTTGTAGATATTTTTATAAATATTCACCTATATTAAGGATATTTAAAGACATTATAGATATTTTAGAGCCCGTTTGGTTTGAATATTTGAATAGAGTATTTAAATGAAGATTTAAATTTTTGTGAAAGAAAATACTGTAGCAAAATGATTCGAACCGTGATTCAAACCACGAAACAAACGCACCCTTAATTTACAAACAACCCAGAAGAAAAATCCTTCTCTTATATCCATGTCAAGACTTCAAAATATGGATATCGACATGGATATTTCAACAATATCATAGATATTTTCATCCTTGCCATAGTGTTCACAATATTCATAAATATCCACAATATCAGAGAATATCCATGAATATTCAAAATATTCTTGAAAATATTCACAAAAAATTCAAAAACACAAGGAAAACTTACTTTTTTTCACAAAAGTCAATTTTATATAACTTTTTATTTTATATTACTTTAACCAAATGTGGCTAACACTATTCAACGTAACCCCCAAAATAATAATAAAAAATTGTTGACGCTAATTTTGTTTTAAAATAATTTTTTACTTTTTTAAATGAATAGTTCCCATTAAAAAATTAAGATTTTAATCGTGAGATTCTTTTTTAATTTTTTTCTTTACAAAACATATTTATGACTTCATTCTTCGTATTTTTCTTTTTTCAAGTATAAGATTCTTTGCGTTTTCTTCTACAAAGTTTTGGTCTTTATGTCATGTAGATGTAGTATAAAAATAAGATAGTTTCTTTGACATATGTGTGTATCTCCCACCACAAATTAATGTTAATATGGCATCAATATATATCCATGAGATTACTCATCAAGTTGGACAAACAAACAAAGATCCAATTGATGGGTTAACAATGACAAGATGTCAAGAAACATATATGTGGTATATTAACAATTATGTCCAAAACTCTTTAAGGGATGTATCTTGACAATTGTATTTAGATCAAGAGCAAAACTTACCTGATGCACCTCCTTTTAGTATTGAAGACACTTCAAGTTTATATATAATCTATTAAATTTCATATGTAATTTTTATGTACTTAATTATACTAAGGTACTTTGTTTTGTAATGAATATATATAGAGTGTGTTTGAAAACCTTGTTGAAACTTAAAAATTATAGTATGTGAGAGATTTACATTGTATCAAACTTTTGCTTTTTTCTGTAGCAGGTAAGAGCTTTGTACTGTAGTAATTAGAATTTTTTAGTTGGAACCCAAACAAAGCCATAATAATATTAGAAGTATAATCAATATATACGTATGATGACTTCCTATACACGGTATGTGATAAAACTCTCATATTTGACCAAAAATGTGTTATTTATGTTATTAAGTTAGTTCAAATTAAGTAATATCTATTGTTTTAGCATCTTATAAAGTTTTAAGAAACAATTTTAAGTTTTTTTTTTCAAAATATCTATTTTTTTTTCAAAATATCTATCAATGTCGACATTTATGTTGTCCTTATATCAAAATATCAACAACTCCGTGGAAATAACCATTTTAATCCTTACACCAACCATACGAGTTTTCTTCACCCACTTTTCTTGGTCCTCAAATTATTATTTTGTGGCTAGAGATTCTAAAATCTTGGTTGTTGGATGGCAACCTGCACTACTAGGAAAAAAAAAGACAATTACAGTGTATAAATTATTCAAACTTAAAAAAATTAAAATTAAAATTAAGGAAGCTAATTCTAAGTTTGATTTTTCTTTGGGTTTATCTACAGGTCGACTCCGAATTAATTGGACAAAACCATGCAAAAGTTGAAGAGCCTTTTAAGAGTTTTAGTCGTTCATGGTGGGCCTAAATACCGAAGGTTTCAAAAAAAAAAAAATATTGTGGTAGTGCTAAGTTCTCACCTCAGCAATGACGACTTTAAGTCCTCAGTATTGACAAGGCCACAACAATATTAGTAGACAATCTGGCCGAATAATTGAGCAGCATTAATTTATTCTTTTAGAATAAGAAGAAGAAGAAGAAGAAGAGGGGAGACAGAGAGAGAGAAAGAGAGAGAGAGAGAGAGAGTGCCGGGAAATTTACGTAGCTTTGTTCACGTTATTTGATTGAACTTTTCTAAGACGTTGCCATTATTAAAATCAGCAATGTAATTTGACTGAGTCAGATATCAAAATTGGAACCTTCTCAACTGACTTCTTTTTTGGCCCCCTGAGGACTTGTAATTTTACTGCTTGCTGTGTTCCTTATAAGTTGTTTGAATATTGAAACTTGAAAAGATGCATATTATGCGTTGCTCGTTGAAGACAAGTTAAAACTTTATGGTTAAAACCATATATTGTAGTATATAAAAGTTTTATATTATAGTAAATTTTTCTTTTACTATAGTATAGAAAAGTTTTACATCGTTTACGGTTGAAGTTATGTGGTTCCATCCACAAGCCCTAAACTGTATGCTATAAGATAGTCAAACTTAAAAATTATAAAGGGTGTTTAGGAGCGTTAGTTCAAATCAATTTTTAGTTAAAAAACATAGTAACATGAGAGCTTTATATTTTAGCTCATTTTTTCTTGGCACTATAATATGTAAGAGTTTTATATTATAATAACTAAAAATTTTGATTAAAATTGATAATGTTAAAAATACTACCGTATAAATATAACAATAACATGTCATTCAAATGAAATCCGCAAATAATTAGTCATCCAAACCCTATAGTCCAAATATGACCTATAAATTTAAGAAATATTATTTTTAAAAAGTATAAAAATATAATTAATTATAAATATTTTAGATTAATTAAGGTAAAACAAACAAGAGTTTTTTAAGGATATTTAATTAAGAAAGTTGGTATGAATCAAAATCGTTAAAAATAAATTATAGAACATACCGGACAAGTAAAGAGGCCTGTCCCACCTAATTTGACTCGCAATGAACGACTTGGCTGCAGGCCATGAATTTCTAAGCTATGGGGACCAGATTTTCTGGGCTAATCTGTCGTCAACAGATGCGATAAAATAATCGGAGATATAATAAAATGGAATAATGATGGAGTGTTGGACTGTGTGAAAGATATAATGTTACGTTATGGCGATGGAATCTGGCTGTTCACGCTACTTTCCAACCTGATTAGGTAGGTCCAAAAGTAGGATATATATTATTTTTCATTAGCAAAAAAAAAAAAAAGGTTATATATTATTACTTGCCGTCGCCGGCTAGATCTCATGTAGCTTGACCTGACCTGGTAATCGCTATTATTGAGTCTTTCTTTTTTAATTTTTTTCACTTCAAAAGTGAAAGAGAAATTGGTTGATAGTTTTGGCCAATAATTCTCAAGTTCTTTTCGCCCGTTTGATTTTATTTTTAAAATTTTTGAAAATACTTTTACATATTTTTCTATGTAAAGATTTTAAAAATTCTTAATATAGTTCTTAAAAAATTTTTATTTTTTAAAATAAAAATATTTTTATTTATTTTAAAAACAATACCAAACATTCTTTTGTTTTTGTTTCTAAGAAAAGGGGAACTAATTCTATGGCAAGGGTAGCACCTTTTCCTTGTCAATAGGAAATTCATTAATAATTTCTTCATTAAGTAATAGAGAACTTGGTTATAGCTTATTTGAAAACTTGGTCTAAACAAAAATATTTTGATACAAATCAATTTTGTACCCTAAAAAAAATCAATTCTGTGCCATAATATTTTAGGCCTAAATTTGGTTCTAATCAAGTTTTTATACGAAACACAAGTATTTCGAATAAACGGAATAAATATTATATGTAGTTATATAAATTGCTATGAATATATAATATCATCGATAAAACGGAATTACAAATCGTATATGTTCATATGATCTAATTAACAAGAAAACGATGCACAAATATTGAATGGATAACGAAATACAAATCGACTATAGCATCCAAAACAACGAAAATGAGGAACAATATTAAATAGATTACATAATCATCAATAAAAAAAAGATTCTCCAAACAAATGCATTATACAAATAATGTGAAGATATCACACACACATATATATTACCATGGAGTAGAATTTGCGACTGTAGTAACTTAAGGAAAATACCTCGTTACGGTAGAGTAATCTCCAAATATGTTAAACCTTCAAAGTGTGGTCAATCCAAAAAGTAAGCAACCCTTAAAAGAAAACATGTTATAACATAAATATAAAATAACTAAATTACAAAACATAAATAAACCAAAAAAAACAAAAGAAATAAAGAGAAAGACTTTATCATTCTCCATCGTCCTATTGTATGCAATCACAAAATTTCAAAGACCGTATATATACATAGATCAAAAATAACAAAGTCCACTTGCTACACGGGTTCTAATAATGTGGTTTTAAACCTTATGGATTAGATGGATGGTTTTGAACCTATATAATTTAAATAGTAATTTTAAATTAATGTTTAAAATTTAAAGGACTTAACAAGGAAAAAAATCAGATCCAGAATGGATGTTTAAATAGTATCAAAATTGTGAGGTAGTTAGAAATTAAGTTATTCGTTTTGAATAGTTCAACTAGTCCAAATCATAATAATTAAGAAGAAAAAAAAAAGAAGAGATGTTTAAAGTTCTTAAAACAAAAAATTTTAACTGTTTTAAACCATCATCATCATTTTAAACCTTGTTTTTTTTTTTTTTCTCACCAAACATCAATTCAACTTGAACTCATGGTTTCAAACGGCTAAAACCTGCATACCAGACGACAAAGACCACCTAAAAGCCATAAATTACGGCAATAAACGACTGTTAACATATAGTACATGAGTTGGTAAAGGTTATGAAATACAAAATATCAGTTGCAGCCAAATTGAAAATAATTTCAATAGGGTGCTATGAAATTTATGTAACATCTCCCCTTTATTTCACTGTAATCCAAAAGAGGACAAGTAGATAAAAAAAAAAAAAAAGGAGAAGCAAGTAAGAATATCTCCATTTGTCACACATCTTGGTTGTTATCGAAGAAGCGGCAGATTGTGTTCATCAACTCCCCAGCTTTATCAGAACCAAGATTGAACAAATGGAAAACATGTTCCTCCCCTTTGGTCTCCACCACAACCACATCCCCTTCCCACCCGCTCTTCCTCAAAACCTCAACGTAATACAAACCCCTATCCCTTAATATGTCTTTCTCTGCCACGCAAACCAGAACTCTCCCACACCCCAGCCTCTTCAAATTCGGATCCTTTTTGGGGTCAATAAGAGGGTCATCCAACCCGCTCGTCCCGGGGTACGTAAGCCGCCAGAGAGCCGCCGCGTAGGCGGCGTGGACATCAGCCTCAGACCCGGTCGGGCCTGAGCCCCAGAAAAATGGGTGCACCAAGACAATCCCCTTCAGCTCCACTCCGCCACCTAAGCTTCCTTCGATGCCGAATCTAAGCGCCATGTGGTGCGCTATGTTAGCCCCGGCGCTGTCTCCGGCGAGGTACACGCGGCGACGATCGGCGCGTGGGGTGAGCCACGGGTCAGAGTCGCTGGACGCGAGCCATTGCAGGGCGGACCAAGAGTCATCGTAAGCGGTAGGGAGGGGGTGTTCGGGGGCAAGGCGGTAGTCGACGGAGAGAACGACAACGTTTGCTTGGGCGGCAAGGGAGTTGAGGTATTGATGGTAGGTCGGGGAGGCAGCGGATTCGATTACGAAGCCACCGCCATGGAAGTAGACGAGGAGAGGGAGGTTTTGGGGAGTGGTGTTTTTCGTGGGGATGTAGAGGCGAGCGGAAAGGCCGGTTTCGGGAGAGATTACGATGTCGTTTGATTGGATGCCGGTGTTGGGGTCAAGGGACGGGGGGACGGTGTCGGTGCCTGTGAGGCGCTCGATTCGTCCATCATGGTAGACTTTGATGAGGGGAGATAAGTCTAGGGCTACTTCGCTGCTCATGGTTGTGTTGTGTTCTGTTGAAAGAAAGTGGAGCTGAAACTCAAGACTAGAGCATGCAATTGGGAGAGAGAAAGAGAGTGTTCTTGGGTTAATATTAGAAGTATCAAACGCGTGGGGCCAACCTTTTGACCCTAACATTATGATTGGTTTATGTTGTGCCAGAGTCGACCCTTTATGATAAAAGGTTGTGTCTGGACCGTGGCCAAAGAGAAAACCTCAGGTCCAATCATGACTCAGGCCCTTAAAAGGCCGGGCCCCCTGTAGGCCGTAGGACCTACCCTACAAGGCTAGTCTTTAATTTTTTATTTCTTAATTTTTTAAATTTTTTTGTTTATTTTTATAATAACTTTAATAAAAAATTAATGTATAAAATCATACGTCTATCAAACGTAAAAAATATTTTTAAATATTATATAGAGTATTGAAGAATAAAAATTCTTATTTTTTTTAATATGTGATTTAAGCAAGTTTATATTTAAATTTGTAATATGTTTTATAGACATGATAAATATATATGGACATCAAAAATTACACCAATAACTATCTAATTAAGTGGTTAATAGTTTCTTATTTATTCTAAAGGTTTGAGCTTAAAATCTCAAGATACTCAAAATAGTGGTATTTTTTTGAACACTTAAATGGCCAAGCTTGGAGGGCCTTTGACATGCTTGGGTTGGGCCGAGCTTGTCGCGTGTCTAGGCGATGTTGACCCTACAGGCCTGGGGTTAGGCCCAACCCTGACCTATCAAGCATACCGTACCAGCCCAGTCTACAACATTGCAGGGCCGGACCAGGCCATCGGATGGCCGGTCCATTTGACACCTCTAGGTTATATCAAGTCCAGACTGGTCTAGCAGTAAATAGTATTCATGTCTACGCAGCATGGCTTGATGTCTTCGGAGAGTATTTTTCTGTAGAGTTGGATTTCAAACGTCAAAAATGTTATAGAGCTCAATTATTTTTTGTTGGCAGAAATCTTCTAGTTGAATACTGTAAAAAAAAAAAATCTTAAGTTAAGCAATAAAGTCTTTTTTTTTTTTTTGAAGGAGCAGTAAAGTCTTGATGTCTGAAGTTCCCAAAAAAAAATTCTTGCCGTCTCAATCACACCAAATTTAGGCTTATTTTTATGACCGACTAATTATAGGTGGTGTGGTGTTAGGCGTCTACTAACCAAGAGTAAAAAATGGACCCAATAACTTGCCCTTTTGTTTCATTAATGGCCCTTAAATTTACAAAATAAAACTTACTCTAATGTAACATCTTAATTCTTAAGAGACTTGGTTCACCTGTCATTTTTTTAATCTCCATAAGAAGATTATTAGAGGTATCTGCATGATATTATTAGATAAATATAAAAAGAACAACAACAAAGAGACATAAGAGTCTAATCCTTTTAAAAGAATGGAATTAAATTAACATCTTTTTTAAAAATATTTCAAGATTAAAAAAATTAAATTTTATTATTAACAATGATTTTCATGTCTCATGCAATAAAATTATAAAATTACGTAATAATTATTAAAATCTTAATTTTTGCTCTTTGCATGATATTATGAACTTTTTACTATACTTCATTTTGACTAGTGAGATTATGATGTCTCCTCTGATGGTGATCGCAACATTTATCGTGATCATAAATATTTTAAGGGAGTTGGGTCAATGGAGCTGGTGGAATCAATTAATTTTTTTTGTCTCTATGTTATACAATCTAGTTGGCTGATTATTCGCTGATTATTAAATGAATACAAGACTTTATTGGCTGATTATTTGTTCTATGAATAGCGATTGAAAACTGGTAAAATTTATTTATTTATTTTTTTTATATGTCAACTTTATATAATATTTTTTTATGAATAAAAAATTGAGACATAATTATTTTTGTTCAAACTTGCAATTATTTTTATTATGGAGATGAGACATAATTATAATAAAAATGATTAATTACATATTTTGTCTTAGAGCAAACAAGACTTATATATTTGTCCTATGGATAGTAGTTCAATACTGGTTGAATTATTTATTTATGCTATATGTCCTATTTTTCAACTTTAGATACTTTACACTTTGTTGTGAGTCAATCAAACTTGAAATTTTTTTTATTGTTGAGATTGGATATAATTATAGTTTTTGTTATTTTATAACTAATATCTAAACTATAGAAAAATTAAGAGCCACTTTGGTTCACTTTTTGGAATTGGTGTTTTCATAATACTGGTGTGGAAAAATTAGATTGTCTTTTCAATTTTCACACATTTAGTTTACACGGCGTTTATTTTTAGTTTTTGTTTATATGGCATACCATTAACACATTCTATGTACATAAAACACCGTTTATTATGTCTATCAGGTCTTACAAATGCGATGGTAATGGGCCCACTTTGTTCACCTCCAAAGATAAAAAATTAAAAAAATTACAATACTTGTCTAAATTATTGTTATGAAATTAAAATCTAATACAATATTCAAAATATCTTTAAAATGTCTTTAATGATATAGTAATTATCTTAATGATATTACATTTTGTACTATATAATTACATATAAATAATTTTAATGATATAATTATGAGACATTTGTAGAATTGTTATAAATTAGAGTCATATTTTAATTCAATAAACGTAATTTGGTCGATTGTCTCGTTAATCGAAAAAGCCCATAATATAGTGAAGAAATCCATGTTAACGCGGTGGCCTGACGCGGTGGATTATCTCGATGGTGATCACCCAGGTGTGAGAAGAAGTAGAGTGAAAAATATTTGCTTGAAGGAAGACTGGATGAATCTTGTAGGCCTTGTTTAAGGGAGGGATTGTTGGGAATTTGCTTGAGGGAGGGCTATGTGAACCTCGTGGGCCTTGTTCTGGGGAAAGATGGTTGGAAATGCAAAAAGTCCCACATCAGCCTAAGAATATGGTTGATCATAGGTTTATACCACCTAGGCTACTCCTCAGAAATAGATTGACTTTTTGAGATGGAACCTATATCCTAACATAACCTTCTAGGTTAATATATGTAGGATCTGTAAATGCCAGTTTAGATATTGCTTAAGATGTATTCTGATTTGCAGACTGATACTTTTTTGCTGAGTCTCAAGCATCTTTACAGGAATGCTACTGATCAAGTGGGCTTTCTTACCCCTTGTTTGGCATTATGGTGGGTTCCCACCACAAACTCAGTTATAAACAGTTTAAAGCTCTCACATATTATAGTAATAATTTAAAAAATTGCTACAGTGTAAAGCTTTCACATGCTACAGTAAAAGTGGTTCCCACCACCGGTTCCCACCACCTTCCAAACACCCCCTTAATTTGAACCATTTTTCTCCCTGCATCTTAGTATTATTTCACTAGTTGTTAATGACTTCTTGTAATCCAACCAAATTTCCATGGTTTCTTGCAGTTCTAACTATATATATTGAATGTTGTTATGTGTATTGCAATAGAAGTTAAAAGATTTGTATGTTTGGAAATTTTTACATCAAGACTAAGCAATGTATTTTCAACATTTTCACTCTCTTAAATGACCATTTAGTAAAGGAAAAGGGAAAAAACAAGGGATGGTTTAGAACTCTGTATCTTTATTTCTTTTTTTTATTAGTTTTGGCACTTGTACCTATGAATTGTAAGTGTGGAGTGAGTTGAGATTTGCAAATCTTCTATTTTGATATAGTTAATTTTAATATTTTTATCATTTTAATTGGAATTTTAGAGACCGTTTGGTTCGAGTATTTGAATAGAATATTTGAATGAAGATTTAGGGCCCGTTTGGTAGAGGTATTCGAATTATGGTGATTTGAATTCTTTTTAAATAGTATTGTGATTTGGATTATGATTTGAGTAATGTGATTTGAGTTATAATTCGAGTTATTGTTTGGTTGGTAGAGTATTTAAAATTAGATTTGGATAGAATATTGAAATATGTGTTTGGTAAGTTTTTAAATCCTGATTTGAGTTATGAATATGTGTTTGGTACATGTGAGATTTGGATTAAGAATTTTGGTGGCCTTTTTGTCCAAGTTAAAAATTTTCTTTTACAAAAATAGCACATTTTTTAAAAGAGCATAAAATGGTATATGAATAAATTATTTTCATTTGATTGAATGCAATAAGAAATCAATGTTTGGTACACATGAACACAATACTAAAAAAATTAGAGTTATAACCGTATTAAAAAGTCCTCTTTTTGTTGCCTCTTGAATCTTGTTGCCATGTACATGCTATTATCTATTTGCCGAAATATCCAATTCTCTCTCCAATCAATTATGTATTTACGAGAAAAAATTTATTACAATCCATACAAAGAATGTGCTCCTTTTTCAATGTCATTATATACAGGAGGGGAAAAAGTGTTTATTTTAGACGGCAATCCAAAACGTAGCAACGTTCCAACATTAATGTAGTAAACTGTATTGAAATACTAATGCCGACTTGTGTACCAAGGGCGTTGTGCATAAGCTTCCCACATTTGATTTGCCATCGCATCCCTACGAGCATTCATGCTGGCATTATCACCTCTATTTTGAATAAATGGGCTGACATCAACCCCATCGTCGTCTTGCACCCCATCTTCTTCGTAGACATTTTCTCCTTCTATCCCAGCCACTGGTAGTGCATCATCATAGTATTGCTGAAGTATCTCATCATTGCTTTGCCACATGCATATGAAGTTGTGAATCACAGCACATGCAATTGGGATTAACTTTTTTTTGTCGTATGGATAGGGCTTGATGCTCTTCAATATTGGGAATCTCGCCTTCTATACACCGAAAGTTCTTTCAATGCAGTTGCGAAGAGATGAGTGCGTATAGTTGAACAACTCCCTTGGCGAACGAGGACCATGCCTACGCTCTCGATATTCCTGCAAGTGATAGGTAACTCCTATATGGAGCAAGGAAACAATTGCTGTTGGGATAGCCAAAATCTACTAAATAGAATTTTCCTAAGCATATCACAAGTGGTGTTAGAAAAATTCAAAAGTCGACTTAAAAGATCTAAACAATAAGTTGCTTTCTCGTCTACCTGGCGGTGGCCTTGGAAAGTTCTTCTCTGGATCGGATATGGTGTTTAGTAACACTCGCGCATCATGGGCGGATCCCTCCCATCCAGTTAATATGAAAGTAAATTTCATTTCGAAGTCGCAGATGCCCATGACATTTTGTGAGTGATATCCTTTTCTATTAATATACCTTCTCGATTCTGCGCTTGGTGGAATACATGGTATGTGTGTACCGTCAATAGCGCCTACGCAATTCTGTTCATTAAATAAAAATGTGAAGTGGTTTAAAACAACTATTTTACACATGACAATATAGTTTTTCCTGAGTTTTAGAGATAGTTACCTTGAACCAGGGGAGGTACTTGTTCCTATGTGTTTGAACAAGCGTGGACAGTTCATTCCATTTTGGCGGTTGAATAAAATCATGTCTCAATGCACATATTACATGGAGGCCTTGTGTGAATAAGCGTGAAATTGTCTCTCCTGAATGCTGCCAATAATCTTGCATCTCTCTGTTCGTTTGGCTTTGTGATAGGACATTTAAAAAAATCATCAATTGTTTATCAACATTGGTATGGCGATTAGGTCTTAACAAACCCTTATTTTGGACTATTGCGCTAAGTGTTGTAAACGTATCAGCACCCATTCGTATCTTATTATATATTCTACTATGATGCCCATGCAACAAATTAGAAACTCGTTCGTATCCAGGCATTCCCAACGTGTTGCGTTGTTGACGAGGCTGCAAAATTATGGTGGCATATATCGCCGCAGATGCGCCTCCAATGTCATAGATATCCTCATCGTCGTCTGAATTCTCATCTGAAGTATTTCTATAACTTTCATCCCCAAATTCCGCCATACAATCCCTGCTAGTAATATATGTTGTGAGATTTTAGAAAAACATGGATTGATATATCATTGTTGTTAGCTAAACCCTATTGAACACACACATTCATACAATATAGAATAGTAAACAACTCATATAACAAGATTAAACCATGGTATGGCAAAATAAGATAAATAACAAAATACACCAATGAAAACTGGAAATAACTAACAAATTAAACATCATCCGAATTAACCCATGGTATGGGAAGTATATGTCCTCACCAACAAATTAAAACATCATCATCCTAAGCAACAATACAATGATATAGCGCCGAAGAATACAATCCAACAAATTACAATGAAGATTACAGTCCGAAAAAATGCAATACGGACGTAATGCAATCGAAAATAACGCAATGAAGAATACACTCTAAGAAAATGCTATGTCTAATGCAATCCAGAAAAAAATTGTCCATGACAAATGTAAACAAATGGTAGGGAAAATAAATAGGAAGCATGCAATAATTGGATGAACTAATATCCGTCATGTCCACCATATGGTGGACGTGGAAAATATGGAAGGTCCTGCTGAAATTGGCAGGGAGGATGAAAGAAAGGAGGCAGTGGCTCTTGCGTCGTTACTGGTGGTGGAGGCATGCGCTCAGGTGGATGCCGTTGTTGAGCTTGAACTTTTGCGACCCCTTTCTATACAAAGGCCATGCGACAATCCTCTCTGGATAGGAGAAACGCGGTTTGGACTTTGGGATTAGTTGATAGGTATTCTGTAAAGTCCACGTACTGATCTGGGCTTAGGTTCATCGCATTCATGATTGTTATGCACTGCCTCCATTCCACATCATCCGACGTGTGTTGATTTGCTGAGCTTCCACCACCACGGCCCTTACTACGTCCGCGGCTGGATAAGGACTCTGCGAAGCTTTGTAAGGCAGTGGTAGCTGCATCCGAATCCACCACACCTTTGCTATGGACTGGTCTCTTCCCAATTCTCTGAGAGGTAGAAGCAATGTTGCAGGCACGTACTTCTGGTCTGCGGCCATCAAGTCCTGCCAAATGAGCAATGTATGCCCTATCGTCAGGGTTATTGATCTCATCTTGTAAGTCCATCTGATCAGTACAAACATCATGCTTGGAGTTGCTTCTCTGCGGACTACGAGCTTCAGTCAAACGAGTCGAACCCGAAGCAACCGCATGACAGCCGGTTGCAGATTCCCTGTGAAACAACTGCGATATCAACGCCCAATTTGGCACAGCCTTGCCAATCAAGTCCTTCGCTTGGGGGTTTCGCTGGACATCGAATAATAAAAATTATCAGTGACCAACAATCCAAAAGTGATATATATTTTGAAGAATTTAGATGGATACCAATGAAAGGAAATAAACTCACAGCTAAGAAATCATCTAAATACGCTGCCTCGCAACGAACGGCCCAGTTTTAGAATCCCAACCAAGGCCATTTGCATTTATCAGAACGGAATATAGCTAAAAAATTTTCCTAAGTCGATTTCGCGTTTGCTTGCAACGTTCGCCATGAACACCTTTACCAAAAATTTCCTCCGCCCACCGGTCCCAATCGGCTGCGGTAGGATGTCGTCTCAGGGCGGTTGTTTGATGGTCCACTAGCCTTAATAACAAAGCTCTCTCATTTTGTCGGGTCCAATTAACGGTTGCCTCATCATCATTCCTCTTCTTTCCCATCTTGCCCATTTTGAGTCAACAGTCCATAGAGCGCGCAATAGCCAATGCATATGACATTTTGCAATGAAAAGAATGTGAAAATCTATTTAGAATAAGTGTTGAGACAGAAATGGCTCAAACTGTAATTGCTTCATCCTTTTCACATTAGGAGCATAACTATTGTCGATTGCCACTTAAGACGTCCACAACGATGCTACGATCGATTGGTACACACAAGGACATGTGGAAAACGAAAGTTGCACAATGCCACAATCATATGCATAGCCAACTGAGAGCACACTAGCATATGAAGCCCATGGCAATCCACAACAATAAAGCTTTAACCAATGTGAGGAAGCAGAATTAGTCTCATCATAGCCAGCCCTTTCTCTAGGGTCATAATGTTGTACCAGTGATCTTATCAAGTTTAAATTCTTTTGATTAAAAAAAAACAGACAAGACAAAACGATCAGCAATGTAGGTGTCAATTGTTATAAGAACAAGTGTAAAACAAATTACAAGTACACAGTAATGGGTTCACACGTAACATATCATAGTTCACAGTTCATTGAATACAAATAACAAAAACCAAGGCGCGTTATACACTGCAAATGACGTCTTGCACCACATGGTTTAGTTTGTGGAGAATACAACAACAGATTACAGGAAAAACCGAGAAGAGGAAAAACATTGGTATGAGAAGAGGAAAAACCGAGAGTACAGGAAATGCATGATGCCTTCACATCATCTAATCTGTGAATGAAATTGAAGTACAAATTGCTAAAACTCAATGAATTAGTCATAATGCATATATTATTGGGTTAATTAGTTATTAGCTTACAACAACAACACTAAAACAAAACCACCACCACCACCGCCAACAACAACAACAACAACAACAGATTAAAAAAACAAAGGAAAGCAAATATGTAAGACTCTCTCCCTTACTTTATTTCACTTTTTTCCAAAGAAGGAGTTCAACTAAGCGATTAGATTTGGCTATGATATGCAATTGGTAGCAATTTCGTTCTAAACAACTTCACAAATTATCAATCACAGAAGGTAATAACACATCAGGATATATGTCAACAGAGATAATCTCTCGTCTAAAGGACCTGTTTCAAGCCATTGAAAATGTTGAACCAAAACAACAAGAAAGAACATCAGTGGATTAGTTCAACATGGTTTGAACTGATAGATGTACTAGAGAACCGTGAACTACTGCATCAGCCAAAGAACAAAAGCAATTGGAGAAATGAAAGAAATCAGTGGATCATTCTCAGCAGCCCAAATTCTGAGTAAGGGAAACTAACTAGGGATGCCGATTATAAAGACGAACCCAAACTCTGGAGAGCTCAAAGAAATAAAAACGAAAAAAATAGAAATCTACATCCAACAAAAACAGAGGAACATACCAACCATAAGTTATGTAAACAGAGCATTGCAATATCCCCAAACTCGTATAAAGACAAGATCCAGAAAAAACAAGAACAAGAAAAAGATGATTTGAGGTTGAATACTTACCGTGTTTGAAGCAACGGACGATTGGGTAGACTCTGGCTGAAGATCGACAACTCGCGAGGACACTGGTCGCCTACTCCGATTCAAACAACAATAACACGTCAATAATGGTCGGTGGGCCCGATATGGTCTACGATGGGCATATCTATATCGACGGAGAAGACGACAGAGTTGAGGGTCGAAGCTCTCACGGTGGGGAACGATGGTCGCCGTTTCAACAGAGAGAGAGTGACAGGGAAGAGAGAGAGACGCAGAGAGAGCTTTTGCAGAACAATAATGGTGGGTTTCAACCATTCATGCTCAGTTGGGGGATTTATTGCAAATCCCTCAACGGTAAAAAATATTGGGTGAAGAGATTGCAGAGAATCTCTGCAAAGAGAAGGGAATCACGCGAGTCATGCTCAGAGGAATACACTGTTCTTCAGTAATTGGAGTCCCAAGAAAACAAGGGGGAGCTAAACTCGAGAACTGGAGTGGAGAACCCAAAAAATGATTCAAATACCTCACGCACCAAACGAGGACTTTGAGGACTTGTAATACCCGGGTAGGGTTTTGAGTTAAGTGAGTTATAAAAATCATGCTACCAAACAGGCTCTTAAATTTTTATGAGAGAAAATACTATAGTAAAATAATTCAAAACGTGATTTGAATCACAAAACAAACGGGCCCTTAATATTTTTAATATTGCTACAGACTATTGAAGTTGATGGATAGGAGAGCTTGAAGTGCCACTTTAAAGAGGCAAAGGATGTGATAGATGCTGTAATGTAGTTTAAAAGGAAGATTCTTTTTTTTGATGTAGAAACCTATTAGTTATTCGGTACACTTTTTTTTTTTTGTAAAAATAATAATGATAGTATTGGATATTGCAGTTCATTATGACAAGTAAAATATAACTCATTTGGTACAACTACTTTTTATAGACACAATAATTAGTATTGTCCCGAAAGTGTCTCCATTGAGATTTGAAATTCTTTTTATGTAAAGAAGGCTAATTTTGCAACAGAATCAACATTTGTCACTTATTTCAGAAAAAAATTAGAGCAAGATGATTTGTACCTAAAAGTTTCGTATTTAGCTACAAAATTTGTCTTGCAACTAATGCCGACATATTTAGCTACAAATGCATATATTTTGTAGCTAGGGACTGATGCTCGAGCTCGACAATACAGCTACGACCTAACTACAAAACAAAATTTTGTAGCTGATTTTTTAACTACAAATTTTTATAGGGTGTTTGGAAGGGTGGTAGGAACCAATGATAGGAACCACTTTACTGTAGCATGTGAGAGTTTTATACTGTAGCATATTTTTTTATTGTTACTGTAGCATATGAGAGCTTTACACTGTTTATAGCTAAGATTGTGGTGGAAACTGAGTGGTTCCCACCACTGCCAAACACCCCTTATATTTTGCTATAAAATTTGTTTCTAGCTAAGTCCCCCCTTTCCTTCATGTAGTATTTTATAGAAAATATTTGTCTTGTAGTATAAAATTCAGCTGGCTCAGTTGGAATTTTCCTTTGCGTGTGATCTTGATGAAATATGGCTGGCATATATATGGCAAGAGACAAATAACAGGGGCCTTAGTGAATTTAAACCACTACAATCATCATCATTATTGTTATTAGATCTTTTGTTGCTTGTAAGCAATATATAACGCACCAATTCACATTTAACTACAGCCGTTTGATCAGTGGAATTACTCTTTTGTGAAGTCTGACTCATTATCAACTTATCGCAAGTCTCACTAAATATTAATAAGTTTCAAATTATTCCCAAAAGTTAAAATTTTCTTAACCTGACTACTCCGCTACATTGTTTGTCTACTTTAGACATGAGAGAATATATATATATATATATATATATATATATATATATATATATATATATAAAGTACCAAACAAACAAACAAAAAGAAGAGGAAAAAAGAACTCCTCGTGAGTGACAGTGACTAAAAGTTCATACCTTTACCACCCGAGGATTATCATAAGCCAGGAAAGTGACCAATTATTTAAGATGGCTTTTATGCACGAGACCTGGTATAATCTCCGTCCAAATCTTAAACATAAAGTTAAAGATGGGTTTAGTTTTCAAAAAGTTATAAATTATGTAATTTCTTTTATTTTTAATTTTTCATTATTGTTTAGTTTCTAAGTTGTATTCAATTACTTTTCTATACATAGGTCTTTGATATTTATTGAAAGACAATTGAATGATATTTGATATAATTTTTCAGAATTCCTTTCTTTAATTCCTCTCTCTTTCTCCCTCTAGTCCTACATATCCCTTAAACTTTATTAGTTTGGCGGATTGGTTCTTAAACTAAAAATTTTGGTAATACAGCCTGCGACTTCAAAATTCGCTGCAATCTTAATCAAATTAATAAAAAGTTAGGTTTTTAAACAAAATAGCTCATGTGCCACCTGCGTGACCTTCTAATGAGAGCGTAACTCATTTTTTCATCCTTCTAATGGTCTTTTGATGGTTAAATTATTTATAACTCTAAAAAATTATCTAAAAAAAAAAGATAAAGGAATCTGATATCCCTTCCCCCTTCACTGTCGCCCTCTTATCCCTCTGATGCAGGCGTTGCCATCGCAACCCTACCCCATGAGATCCCGGCATCGCAACAATTATTTCCCCAATGGCCAATGTAGCAACACCCCTCCCTTGCCAATCTAGCGTCGTAGTAACCCCCACCTCATCGAATCCCGAAATCACAGCTTGCCTCCCTTGCCAAATTGCAATGGCATAGTAGCCCACTCCCCGCCAGATCCCAACGTCAAAGTTTCCCTCCCTGCTAGATTGCATCATCACAGCCCACTCATTGCTAGATTGCAACGTTGCAGGTGTCGCACCATTCTCACGTCACAGCTAACCCATCCTCTGGCATCGCAGTGACCCCCTCCAATCCATATCTTGTGTCGCACCTAAACCCTAACCCCCCCCCCCCCACCACCCCCAAGGCAAATCTCTGACATTGCCCTTGTCGGTTCAACAACCTCCTTCCCATGGGAGCATAATGACCCCCTCTTTCTAAACACAATACTAAAAAATGAAAGGACGTATAAGGATGAAATCCTATCCAGATTCATTTCATTAATGTTTGTTGAGTTTTGTGGGTTTTTTTAATTTTAAGTTGTTTGGCTTAAAAAAAAGGTTGTTTGTAAAAATGACTATTAATGTCCCTGAAATGAAGGTCGTGTATAGACAACAAGTCAAAAACAGTCAAATAATAAACGGATATTTTTAAAAAGACCACTTATACAACAAATTTCAAAGTTCAAGGATTTGTTTGTCAACATTTTTAGCTGAGAGATCAATTTGTCAAACTCGTAAAGTTTAAAAGGGTTTGGTGAAAAAAGCCTTTGAGCAATATACATGTCGTGACAAGTTCATCTAAGTATGGCATTCATATTTTGGCAATAACAATATCCATTTTTCAGAGTAATTATGTTGTCAATGTAGCTATATAAAATGAATATTGAGACTTGACTATAACATTGCTAAGACGATTTTCCCTTCATGATCGCTTCCATAAAGAAGTGTTATTTCTTCTGAGAAAGCAAGGAAAACTATAAATTAAGATTGAATATTGTAGGGGTGTCTGGTATGCTGTAATCTTGAGACATTTGGTCCAAGGATTATGATTTTTGGATTCTTGAAAAACTCAATCATATGAGATTCACTTTACCTTATTTTAAGGTAATCTGATCCCACTTGACAAGGTGATATTCATATTCCCATGAATCTTAAAACCATATAAATCTCACCTTTTCTACCATGATGATAATTATAATAAATAAATAAAATAATATAATATAAAAACTATTATATATTTATGATATTATCATAACTTAATATTATTATTTAATGTTAATATTAATATAAAACAATATATTATTAAGAATTATATTATTATTATTATTATTATACAATATATTATATATTATATGTAATATTTTTAAAATTATTACATAATTATTATTAAATAATAATCATATATACTATTATTATTATAAATTAATATTTTTATATAATATATATACAAGAATATATTAATATAAAATAATAAATTGATAATAAGGATAACAATAACATTAACAACAACAACAACAACAACAATAACAATAATAATTTTATATTACATATACAAAATTTAAATCTTAATATATTATTATTAATTAATATTAGTATACAATATAAATATAAAATAAAATAATAATTTAGTATTATTATAGTATACAACATTTAAATCTTAATATATTATTATAATTAATATTAGCATATAATATGTATATATTCTATAATATATAATAAAATAAAAAAATCTAGTATTATTATTATAAATTAATATTATTATACAATATAAATATAAATGATGTATTAATTTAAGATAATATTGTAATAATAAGGATAATAAAATAACATTAACAACAATAGGAAAAATATATTAGTATAATATTAATATGAATAGTATAATATTAATATTCATAGTAATATTACTATTAAACTATAGTAATAACAAAAAAAAATAATTTAGTATTATTATTATAAATTAATATCATTATACAATATAAATATAAATAATGTATTAATATAAGATAAAAATATAATAATAAAGATAATGAAATAACATTAACAATAATAGTAAAAAAATATTAGTATAATATCAATATGAATAGTATAATATTAATATTATAGTAATATTACTATTAATTTATAGTAATAATAACAATAAAATACAATTAAATATATAATAATAATTTTGTAAAAATATTTTTATTTAATGTTAATATTAATATAAATATATTTTTATTATTATTTGTTTCATATCAATATATTATATACTATATACAATATTTTATTATTAATATATTGTTAAATAATAATACGATTATTATCATAAATTAAATTATTATATAATTTAAATATAAATATTATAGTAATATAAAATAATAGTTTAACAATAATGATAATAATAATAATAATAATCTAATAGTATTATATCAATATCAATAGTATAATAATAATACTCATAGTATTAGTGTAATTATATTTTTAAAAACATGAATATATAAACATTGTATTAAAAACATAATAATACTCATAGTATTAGTGAAATTTTTTGAAGGATAATATAACAATTTATTTTTTGTAAATTATACAATATTTTTACAAACAACCAAACATAGTAATAAATTATTCCTAAAAATTTAAGAGAAAATTTATGTGTACAACCAAACGTGATAATATTGATTTTTAAGGAATTATATTACCTATTATTATTTTCTTAAAAATATGATTCTTACTAATTACTGTATAAGCATTGTCGTAATCTATTAAAACTTGCATGTTCACCTTGACTCTTGGATTGGGTCAACTCATAAATGGTCGCAAAGTACCATTATCTTGGTTTATAAGTGAAGTTATCTTTCTTGGTAAGGCAAGAGCCTTTTCACTGTTTGGGTTCGACAAATGAAACACGTCCTTCATTAGGAGTCTCGAAAATCTCCACCTCTCCATCCCATTCGCTGTTCACCAAAGTCTCATGATAAAACAATCCCGCATCTCTCACGCTGTGTCAGCAAGACAAATCAGCACCTTGCCACATCCGATCCTCGCCAACCTCGGATCCGAACTTGGGTTAATTCTTGGGTCACTTGACCCGCTTGTCGTCGGGCAAACAAACCGCCACGTCTTAACCGGATCACCGCCTTCCCTCTTGGCAAAATAAGGATGAACTAAACAAGCACCAAGCAACTTCACTTTGTCACCTAAACTCTCTTTACCAGCTTGCGCTATCATGTTGTGGACAATATTGCCCCCGGCACTATCCCCACTCAAAAAGACCCGGCCCCAATCCGCATACTCATTAATCATGGGCTCAGGGCCCAAACCACCGGCGTGAGAAACGACCCACTTGAGCCCAGCCCATGAATCTTCATACGCTATGGGGACCGGGTTCTCCGGGGCTAATCTGTAGTCAACAGAAACGACAACGATTTTGGCTTCCTTAACTAGAGAAGCACTGAAACTGTGGTACGTGGGACAAAACGGGGAACCAAAGAGGAAAGCACCGCCGTGGAAATAGACAAGGAGTGGTAGCTTTTCTCCGGGACTAATTGGTGTTGGGACGAAAACACGAGCCGACACGCCAGTTTTCGTGCAAATCTGAACGTCTTTCGAGGAAACTCCGGCGTCGGGTCCGTACCGGGAGGTACCACGTCGGTACCGAAGAATCTTTCTACACGTCCGTCCTTGTACGCCAAGAAATATGGACTGAAGTCTAGAACGATTTCTGACCCTGAATCCATTAAGAACCAAATTAAGAGAGAAATAATGTTGGAGATGAGAATTGATTGTAAAACTCGTTTAAGTTGCGTGTGTATTTGTAGGAGATTGCAGTGTAATAGTCACGAGTTACAGTACACTTGCGTGAATCACACAAGATGAAATAATGATTCTATGGGTGGTTCGTAGCTGTGGTCGAAATTATTTTTTAGTTATAAATAATATAAAGTTTATACACGTTACGATAATAAAAAAAATTATTACAGTGTAAAATTTTTATGTATTATAATAAAAATAATTTTAACCAACGGTTTTAACTATCTTATTAAATAACCTATTAGTGTTTAACTATGTGAGAGTCATTATGAAAGTTGCGAATACTCATTAACATTACTAATCAAATGAAAGTTATACCATTATATTTTTGTTATGGAGATGGAATCTTGGTTGTTCACTCCTCTTTCCAACACATAATATAATTAGGTAGGGTGCAATTTAGAAGGATATATTATTATATACTGTCTCATCATGCAAATGTAATGAATGTGATGTCATGTTGCTTCACCAGCATTGGTAGCCAAGGAATGGCTATCACCGAGCCTCTCTTTTTTTTTTTATTTTTTTATTTTTAAAAAAAGGGAAAAGAGAAATTGGTTAATAGTTTAGGCATATAATCTTTTCGTTTCTAAAAAATTAATTATAATTCTTAAAAAAGTGTTTGATAAAATTAATTTTAACAAAAATTTTTTATTGTCATACTATAAAGCTCTCATATATTACAGTGATAAAAAAATAAGCTACAATAAATAGTTCATATATGTTACAATTTTCAGTTTTAACCACATTTTACAAACGCTATATAAATTTTATATAATTCCAAGTCAAAAAAAATGTATGACTTGCTTGCTTTTCTCTCGTTGAAGTTTAGCTCTCAATTTTCATATATAGGCCTGATTGATTTTTTTTTAGATAGATGTATGCTCTATACCATATATTTTTCATTTGGATTGATTTAGATCATTCAGCTAAAAATTATTTGAAAATATTCCATATTAGCATAGCCAAATTTTAGGGTGCTGACTAAAATATCTATAATTTATATGTATAGTTTTTTTCCCACTCTTTCAAGCTGCATCCCCCCTCTCTCTTTTGCTACCTTCATTCTCTCTCTCTCCTCGCCATCTTCCCTAGCCTCCCCCTTCACTCTCCCCTGTCTTCTTCCCTGGCCTCGCTGCTCTCTCCTCGCGTGAATCTCCTTCTCTGATTTGGTCGCCATTTGTCGAGGAACACTGGTGCGATCGAACATTGTCGGACTTCGACTCAAATTATACAACAACCAACACGGGTAGATCACAGAGACACCATCATTGTTGTGCTATTCGACACCGACACTCCCTTGCCATGCTTACAACGCCATTGAGACAAAGCCATGGAGATCTTGTGATCCATGGTCGAAGACTTCGTCTGAGCACCGAATTAAGGAAATCGTGGCCTCTACCTTCTACCGCTGTAGAAATCTACACCACTTTTGTCTCAAATGGCGGCTAACGTTGTAACTGCACGGAAGAACGGCTGCCCTCCACCAATTTGTTGCTCCAGAGAGATCTCCTCCATGGCTTCTCCATGGCAACATTAAATTTTTTTCCTTTTTTTTTTTTGGAGATTTTGCAATACGATTTGTGTTTTGTGAAAATTTTTTTATTTTTTTTTTGTGCTCTATTTTTTTTCCTACAAATCTTGTGATTTATCAAGTGTTTTGATGAGGAAACTTGGCAAAAAGCAATAGTTATTAGTGGGTATCTTGGAGGTTAGCAAATTGTAATCATCGATTGGTCAGTAATTATGACAGATGTTGTGAGACATCGGTTGGTAGCCATGGCAGATACCGATCAAATACCAATTGATGTTTACGGTGTGTTTTTTATTTGATGGATTTTTAGTTTTTTTTATTATTATTTTTAACTATTGCAGCGACAGTGAAACCACCGGCAAAGATAAATATCGGCCGGTATCCGTCGTGATACTTGAATAATGGTTGAATACTGCTTAGTATCTTGATCAGATATCGGTATCATAGCAGTTACAGTCGATATTTTGAAGATATATTTAATATTTTTAAATAAAATATTATAATAAGGCGTAATATTCTTTACAATTATGCATTAATATTTTAGTGAAATAAACCAATCTCAACTTTAATTTCATAACATGTATATAAAGAGTCCTTTTTATTTGGTGTGTGTATTTATACATGCCTTTGATTGTTCTTGATCAAAAAGAAAAAGAAATGTAGGGGGTGTTTCGTTAAAGGTGGTATAAACTACAAACTTAATTATAAACAATGTAAAGCTTTCACATATTACAGTAAAAAAAAAAATTGTTATAGTGTAAAGCTCTCACATGTTACAGTAAAAACGGTTTCAACCACTAACCAAACACCCTACTAACGTCTATTTTTTGATAATTTTCACGTTATTTATTTTTGACAAAATTAGCGTGTGGCTCCAGTGGGTAGCGAATGCTACAGTAATGCATTATTATATGTGATGGGTTCTTGTAAAATGAAAAGGCTACGTTCATGTGATTAATTCTTTACATAAATCTTTTTACAAAAAAAAAAAAATCTACATAAATCTTTGAGGGGAAAAATTTAAAAGAAATTTTACAAAAATGAAATAGACAATACGCTTTCACGTATAATAAAATGTACATCCAGAGCCTTAATGAGCCTTAATGAGGATTGGTCCAGCCGTTGGCTAGATCTTCTTTGAACAATTTTTTTATAAATTCCCGCTAAACTATATTATTTGTATCAAAATACTCTCAAACTTTATAACATACCTGTTGTATCCCTTGAACTATAATATTTTTCTATATTTACCCATAAACTTTGAAATGTGTTGTTTTTTGGATAAAATAATACTTGTTATCCTAATTAAAAGCATAAATTTATCAGTTTATTCAAAATCCTTAACGAACCAACATGAATTACGGTAGTTCTTTTTTTTCTATTTTTTCTTGCTTTTAAGTAAAAATATACGAGAGTTTGGTACCTAAATGATTCATTTAAAGTGAAAAAAAAACATTTATATTTATAACGACCCTACCTATGTAGTCATTATTTAACCACCTAAACATACATTTACTTAGATTATAGAATTTTACGGAACATTTTTTTTTATTATTATAAAACTATTTTAAAAGATAACTTTGCTATTTAATTTTAATTTGAAACTATTTTTACTTTTCGTTGCAACAGAAATAGCAACATAATATAAGGGTTTAACAGTTATCCAAAACATATATCTTACTAGAGTCATACATCTTTACATATTATCAAAAGAGTCATAATTAACAAAACTAACTCTCTATTTGGTATGATGGAAAGTGGAAGGAAAGAAAACTTTGAAGAGATTTTGGGATGAAAATTGATAAGTCAGGTTGTTTGGTATGAAAGAAGTTTAGAGAGAGGAAAATAAGGTGAAAAAACTAATAGGTAGGTTGCCATATATTTTCTCCTCCTAAAAATGAATGGAGTATGAGATAGAAAAGGTTGTTAGTTACATATACGAGACAAAATTACAAAATTGTCTATCCTAACTACAACAAAAAATGTGGCGCTTGACCCTCTTTTTCCACTGCGTTATATTTAACATATCTTTCGTTTTCTTTCTTTATTATTTCAAACAAAAGACCATTAGATGAATTATTAATGAATTTCAATTTCAAAACTTGTTCCCGTAAATCTAGTATTCGATTTTCTATGACTCCACTTTAATCGTCTGTCGCTTTACCACTAGTCTATCAGTTATTACTGACACGTTGCTTACCTACAGTATGAACATTCTTAAGATAAGCTTTCACTCAGCAAATAGAAACTATAACTCGCAAAACATTTAAAATATTATGTAACAATAACATGCATGTGTCGATTATGCTCAATCATGATCTTCTCTTGTTATTTTATCAGGGCCCAAGTAGTCATACTGGTTGCACGCGATTCACAGAAAGTTAGGGTTTGTAAGGTCTCAATGACACCGTGATCTAATTTAATTTATTCTTTATTTGTAAATCTGAAGCCTCTCCGTAGATTAAGAGATTGACATGATACTCTTTTTTAATTTACCTTTAAAAGTTTCAACAATTTTGTAAGCATATTATATGACATGGCATAGCACAATTTGACTTGAAATTAAACATGCTTACTACTTTCAAATAATATTTATTTAAAAATATTTATACCACAGACGAGATTCCTACTTGTTTTTATGTAGTAGGTTTCTTTATTAGTCTTGAATTCCTTATCCTATAACGGAAACAACTATGTATAAAACATCCACTAAGAGTGTATAAGAGTAATCTATTTTATGCTATATAAATTTTTTAGCAAAATCGTAAGAATTTTACTATAATTCCTTTAGCAAATGGTCAAAAAAACCATTTTCTATTACAAGGATTAATTATTTAATTAATTCCTCGTAATATTCAATTTTTTAGTCGCCTTTAATTCGTTTTAAAATTGATAATTAATTAATAATTAATTACTAAATTAGAAATTTCTTAAATTTGTGATTCTTGAAGTAAGTTCTAATTAACCCTTTTCTTAATTTGTTTAGTGGGCTTGTAATTGGTTCGAAGCCCATTAAGCCCAAAAAGGCTCCTACAACATTGGATAGGTCACACTGTTAAAACTATGATCCCAGTGTCATTTCGGATTAAGGCAGGCATCGGACCAATGTCTACCATCATAATACTAAAAATCTAGACTGTCAAGCTTTTACAATAGCCGTTTTAACATCACATAAAAATTGTTAAAGCTTTGTGACACTAGGTCGCGCTTTAACTATATTTATTTAGTTAGAAATTTCATATCAAAATCGTACTTTAAAATTTCGTTTGAAAATAATAAAACACTAAATGTAAGGGTCATATACTATGTAATGAGCACCATAATTTCTTGGTTGTCAAAAACTAGAAAGTTGTAGCCATGCCAACATTGTTTATAAAAACTAGTGCCGGGAGGCACCATTTGGTTAGTTTTGAAAAGTTACTGAAAAATTTATATGTTGAAGATAATTTTTCTTTTAAGGTTTTTCTTTTCTTCACGGAAGTTACTTTGTTCCAAATAGAAGGTTTAAAAACTTCCATGTTCATCTAAAGTCCCAATCACTGTCTTCGGTATATTCGTTTTCCATTTAAATTTTGTAAATTTTATCGGTTAAAAAGTTTTGATTGATTTTATAATCCCAATTAAAATCGATTTTAGAGGCATATTTTTACAAAACCTTCTTCATTAAAGTTCTTGTTTTATCAAAAACTAAGGCCCCATTTGGTTTTATTTTGGGAATTTTTAGAAATGTTTTTGTACACTTATTTAGGCAAAAAATTTAAAAACACTCTCAGTATAATTCCTAAAAAATTCTCATTTTTCAAAACAAAATCATTTTCATCTATTTTAAAAATAATACTAAATGGACCTTGTTTTCGTGTTTGGTGAAATTACAATTCGGCTATAAAATACCTCGAAACTTTGAAAACTATTTCAGCCCATAAATGTAGATTTTGAATAGTGTTGAGAAACTGTCTATAGCTATATTGTAGAGGCAAACTTTGGAAAACATTTCTTCATAAAAGTTGTTTGTCTTGTTGAAAAATAAAACTTTTATGTTCAGCAAATTTACAATTTAGACATGAAATGGCCAAAACAGTAGCTGCTTGCGCCAAAAATGCTTTGGAGAGCCACAAGCAGTTTTGGAAAACTACCCAAAAACCCATCCTAGAGCCAAAACTATGTTTTTGCTTGTCACAAAGTTTTGTTTAGAACTTTAAAATATAAAAGTTCCATGTTCAAAAAGTTTTAAAATCTGATTCTAAGGCTTCCTTTTTGCAATCAAAATTTGTGGAAAATTTTCCACAACATAAAACATGTACCAAAACTAAACTAAATTTATATAACCTAACTTATTACAACAAATTACATATAGAGCCATACCACCCAACATAAATAAAATTATTACAAACCATATTCTTACTAAAATATAAACTTAACTCATAACAATCTAAACTTTGAATTAACAAAAGGACTTAAAGGGGAAGGTTAAGGATTTTACCCTTGAAGACTTTTCTTTAAGTGTTTGTTCTAGAACCACTAGTTTCTCCTTTCTTCTTTTTTAAAACACTAAAAAAACACACACATAAACTTTGAACATAAAAATCTGATCTTGTATTATCTAAGTAAATAAGGAAAAAAAATTGGAATTATACCCTTGAAGATCTCTAAAAACTCTAACTTTCTTCTTGTTGTTCAAATCTCTGCTTCTTCTTCTTCTTCTTCTTCTTTCTTTCTTTCTTTCTTTCTTCATTTGGCTAGTGAGTTTATGGTGGTAAGGAAGGGAAAATTTTTGGAGACTTGCTTAGAGAAAAACCGGGTCTTGAGAAAGGGAAAAAGAAAGAAAATTTCTTGACAGATACATAGTGAAATCCGGTTTTCTTGATGGTGAGAATGAAGGAGAAAATTTTCTTAAAAACCTTGAACACTGACATGGATTTAGAAGAGAAAAAAAGAAGGAAAGTTTTTGGAGGATTTCCTCTTGATGTGGTTAGTTTTGGAAGTGAAAAGAGAGAAAATAGAGAAAAAAAATGAGGTCTTTTGATGGTACAAATGCATATAGAGCAAAGGCTAATCTAAGCACTTAACTTAACTAATGATTAATTAAGTTCTTAAATGACTTTGATGAGTTAAAATTTGATTTAAAATCTCTTAAGTATGGCCCCATTCCTTAAGCTAGGGTGGGTAAGATTTTTGTCTTATTAATGCACTAACTCTTAAGTATGGCCCCATTCCTTAAGCTAGGGTGGGTGAGATTTTTGTCTCATTAATGCACTAAGGACAAGTTTTAAACCAAGCTAAATCATGGTCAAATCTCCTTTTTTGTTCTTATCCCTTAAGATTCCTACCAAATAGGTATATTTTGCACTGTCAGGGAATGATTATCTTAACTGATAGGAGATTTTAATCTAACGGGTCCTTTC
The DNA here is from genome assembly GCA_025403435.1 of Artocarpus heterophyllus. Classification (NCBI taxonomy): domain Eukaryota; kingdom Viridiplantae; phylum Streptophyta; class Magnoliopsida; order Rosales; family Moraceae; genus Artocarpus; species Artocarpus heterophyllus. The sequence continues at coordinate 15,210,971 of CM046336.1, forward strand.
CTATTTTTTCAAATACAGTTACATGCCAAAACACAGTATAAACTAATATCAATATAAGTTTTAATTGCACACCAATTTTTTATTGTATTTAGTCTTAAAATTAATTTTAGACTTAATAAAAATCTACGCTTAACTTTTTTTGCTTCTAGACTCAACAATGACATAGTTTTTTGACAATGTCAATTTCCAAGCTCGTGTAGCATTTTCCAATAAAATTGTTACTCGCATAACTATGATTTTTAGTTGATTGGCAATTAAGGAATTGTTGAGCATTAGAGTATTTCTTGGTATAGTGCTAACTTCATACTATACTTAAAAATTCTTGTAATTAAATTTCTCAAGTAGTTTACAAATTGAAATTCCTTCCGCCTCAAAATGTAATAAGAATTTTTCAATCGATTTATTAAATCACAAAAGTTAAATTTAACTTTAAAATTTACTATAAAATTTTTAAAATATATATATTAATTTCATAAATCTTTTAGTCATGAAATTCAAAATGATATTTTCAAGAAAATCCTTAATTTAAATATATAAATTACATTAATTAATTCTAAGATTTTCTTGGTCGTTACAATATTAACCCCTAAGTATCATACCTTTATCTTGAGTCGTATGAAAATTTAGCAATTCCATCTAAAAAACAATGTTTTCAAAATTCGGGTGTGAATTTGGAGAAATTATACTTTAAAGGCAAACTATATACTTTTTAAAGTTCAAAGGTATATAGACACAAGTAGCATAATTCGGGAGTATTTTGTAAAATTACTTATCTTATATATATGTATGTATATATAATGATTACACCATAATTTTGAATTAAAATAACATCACCAATTATTTTTATAAAAAGAAAATCATTATTTTGTCACCATTTTATCTATTTATATTTATTCTCCTTTTTTTCTAAACATACCAAGATTGCAATAGAGTGTAATACACCTGTGAGATTTTGAAGTCCACAAAATTATGTATTTATGAAATAGTTTTTTTTTTTTTTGTTTAGATGAAGGTTTTTTTTTAAGTTGAAGTTTTAAGTTCGAGTACGCTTAAAAGTCGGATTTGTAAATATAATTTTACAATTAAAAAAGGATTCATTACAAAAATTCCTCTTCAACTATATTCTTCATAACATTATGCATCTTGAATTTCAAAATGTAATATGTGTTCCCCTGATAATGAAATATTAACAAAAAAAAAAAAAGAATCCTTTCTTATGATTTTTAACACAAATGACAAATGAGGGTTGTTCAACAAATTAATTAGTGAATTATTATACTGTTAGTGTAGTCACATTAAAGTGAAAGATCAAATTATTATCTAAAATTTTTAAGGTTTTTATTTTATTTTTCAATAATTAAAATTTTTAATTATTTAAACTTTTAAATTCAAATTAACTTTAGACATAATAAAATTACTAAAATACTCTAATATTATGTACTATGTCTTAATTATGTATTAATTTTTATTAAAAGTTCTAATAAAAGAAGTTTTTTTTGCCAATATTTCACCAATTGGGATGTATGTTACATTTTGATGTTTAAGGGTGTATTGTTATAACGGCTACAGTTGAGGGAAATTTTTGTAATTGATCCATTAAATAATTTTGAGGGCAAAACTAGAAGAAAATTGTAAACCAATTTTGTATTAGGAGTAAAAGTTCAGTGGAGCTAGCAATAGAGCATCCTTATTCAAAAGTTGGATGAGGTATTAAATAGGGTCATGGTGGGTCCCACAGATGTGAGAATTGTTAGAAATCCACATGATATTGTTAGGGTCCGTTTAGTAAATGGAATCAAATTAATGTTTTGATTTGAGTTGTATGATTTGAATTAGGATTTGAATTAATGATTTAAATGGTTATTCAAATCGATGTTTCGATGTATATTTAAGTTTTAATCTGAGTATAAAATAAAACTGAAATTTGTTTTTGGAGAGGCACTGAAAATAGTTTTTGATTTATTAACAAATTTAATAAAATGTTAATGTTAATTATCCTAAATAAGATGCAATATGGGTCTTAATTTATTCATCTCTTAACTAGAAACACAATGAAAAAAAATCTCAATTGAATATCAAAGAAGAAGTTATGATTTTTTTCCTTAAATATAAGAGAGAATTTCAGTTTTTACTATAAAAAAAATATATGAGTATCAAGATTTTAGAGGGAGGTCAAAACTTTAAAAACTTGGATTCTTGATACTCATTTGATTGGGATTTTGGGAGAAATAAATACGTATCTAAATGATTCTTAATACTTGAATCCGAATTTGAGTCCATTGAGTCTAAAAAATACACAAACCAAACGGACCCTTAGGTGTTCCACATGTTAATTGATTATATTATCGAATTATTTAAATTTTGAATGGTTTGGGGGCGATGCAATAACTACCATGTATCTAATAGTAAATAGTAGAAGAAAGCAACAAAGATGCTCATAAATAACTTGTGTATTGTTTGGCAAGGAGCGATCCTAACCATTATCTCAGTTATGAGCAGTGTAAAGCTTTTACATACTACAGTAAAAAGAAAAAAAAATTACTACTGTGTAAAGCTCTTATATGCTACAGTAAAAATAGTTTTAACTAATAGTTCTAACCATCATACCAAACACTTTGTTAGAGTCCTAGCTTGGTCCACCAACAGAAAAATACATGTATTTTTTTCAACTTTTTTTTTTCCCTATCAAGTGAAGGATCTTAAAGAGAATAGGCTAGGCTAGAAGTACCACAGTTAATCTAAAATTTTATTTTGCTTGAACGTACCATGGCTGGAGGATAGCATAATTTATTTTTGTGACCCAACTCAAACCCATTGGATGGACAAGTATTTTCTAACATGCCGCCAATAAGATGCTGGAACAAAAAAATGGTATTCTTCTATTACTTTGCTTGATTTTTCTCTTCTTGAGAGATAAAACAACACAAAATAACATTCAAGTACCTTCCCTCTTTTTAAACAAGCATAGAGAGAGTTTATGTTTAAATCATTAGTTTAACTGTCAGTTCTAACTTAAAACATTGTAGTAAATTCAAATTATGTAAAAAAAATGCTAAAACAAAACCAATTCGAAAATTATTTTTTTCTGTATAAACTAGTAAATCAAACATCACATATATTTCCCCATTGAGATATCAACCCTGCAAAACCATGACCTATTGTCACCAATCGACTCTGGCAAACTCTGCCACTGGAAAATACCCATTTCTCTAATCACCCCATGGACGCAACCAAATTAGTCTTTAGTTAATTGGTCCTTGCATGCTTTTCTACAAATAGCAGCCTCACCCTAATTTCCTTGCCTTACGTACATATTATCTTGACCACCGGGTAAAGCACTTTTCTTTTTTAACGATTTTTTTTAATCCCCTTGGCATGGATTACTATTTTTGTTAGTTAGCTCCTTCGTGGAATAAGGTGTAAATTAGGTTTGTTCCTTCATAAAAGACAGGGTTGGTAATTCATGTTCACGTGTTATGTTCGTGCTAACACTTTTATAACACGACATAATTAGACTAAACATAAACACGACAAGATTAATAAACGTGCGACCTGCTTATAACATATATAACACAGCACGACACGATTAAAAAATATTTACTATATAATTTTTTTAAACTTTTGACTAACAAAATTTTAAAAAATAAATTTTTTTTACCGTATAATTTTTTTTATACTTTTAACTATAAACTAAAAGGCCTTTATTAGTGTAAAAAATGTAACAATATTTAATTATTGAATATTTTAAACTGTATTTTTTTCAATCTTTAAATTTTAAAGAGCCAAGATTGGACAAAACTATAGAGAGCTTCACCGGCAATGCATTTGAAAGAGAGAAACCGGTAGTGTTTATATAGAGAACAACGAGAGAAAGGCTCTCATTTCCTTTCGATGTTGGACTTTTGGTAGCTGAAAGTTTCAAACCATAAAACCATAATAAATATATTAGAAGCCCTCATTTGACACCAAACATTCATTCAGTAGGGTGGTGGGCTGGCGGCATATACAATGATGCATACCTCATCAAGTGCAATGTTTGAATCCTCTAGCATGTTTATTTTCGTGTTATTCGTGCCAACCCATTTATGACCCAATTAATATACGTGCGGTACAAACCTATTTATCTCATATCGTTCTCGTATCGTGTTATCGTGTCGTGTCTGAAATTGCCGGCTGTAATAAAAGATCAAACCAAAATTATAGCCAAAGGAGAAAGAGGCCAAACTCTAAAACAAATGGATTCAATTTTTTTTCCAATTTTAGTGCATCAAGTGGTGTCAAATCAATCATATTACGATACATAATTTAATGAAAACATGTAAAAATCAATTAAACATTATTTCAAATTTGTCACAATATAATTAGTTAGATACCTTTGGGACACCAAAAATTAGAAGGACAATTTGAGTCCAAAACGAATCTTCTAAAATCTTTCTTTGTCAAAATAGTCTCCAATACAAAAGCACAATATATATACATACATATATGACCCTAGTTAATGACCAAGGACCGTGATTTATGACCAGCAGCTCAAATTCAAAAGGCAAAATGATTTCTCTAAACAAAAACGACAATCCCAATAGCTAAATATAAAACGACAAATAAAAGGTTTGACAACTCCAAAACTTGCACAAAGGACATGCTAAGCAGTCTCAAACGGTTGCCCCAATCACACGCTAAGAAATTTTCCTTTTTCTTCTTTTTGTCCTACATCATTGGTTATTCTTTGTATCACTTTTATGTGCAAGTGTACACTGGACATGGATTTTATTCCCCATATCATTTTCCTCTATTCCACCCCGAAGTGGGTTGAAGGCTTCGCAACTAAGATGATATTTACGACATACCACAAAACCGAATGTAATGTACTCTTTTATAACTACTAAATAATCATATATTTTCAAATCCCAAGCCATGGAACATGAAAAGGGAAAAAAAACCCTCATATTCTAGGTCTTTATCATTCATAAAGTGTTCAAAAAATAGTTAAAATTACAGGTTAAAATCAAAATATTGTAGCATGTGAAAACTTTATCCTAACAAATTTTTGCTTTATACTGCAATGTGTGAGAACTTTATAATATAACTGTTGAAAGTAACAAATTTCAACTAAGTTGGCATAGAAAGTACCTCATCAATCTTCATTTGCTTGCTTTTTTATACGTGTTTTGTCTGTTTGCTTACATGTGAGTCTAAAAAATGCATCATTACATTTTTTTTTTATTATTGTTATATAAAAAATATAAATATATAGAATTAGTTAGTTAGTGTACCACTTTTTTAATACCACTAATGTTTTTTTTTTTTTTTTACCTTTTAAAAAAAAAAAACCTTTCTCTTCACCACTTCTAACACATAATAAGTTCACATTTTTTCTATCTAAAATTCGTACTAATTTACTAGAAAAAATGCAGGACCAACAAGATCCAACTACATCTTCCTCCCAGCTTCCAACTGCATCTTCCTCCTAACTTGTCTCAAGTGCTCTTGGCATAAGCCTAAAATCCACAGAAGATTGACGTCGTGAGGAGACCGCAGAGGGAGGTCTGGCAATGTCACTCCCTTGGACAAACTCGCAGTCACAACCCTTGAGATGAAATCTCAATACAATTGTACACCTCCACCGGAGAAATGATCTGGCCGCCGCGGCCCTACGAGGAGAGATCTAACTGTGCAACGCCAGCATCGCAAGGGAGAGGGACCATGGAATGAGGACGAAGCAAGGGAAGAGAAGAACGGTCGGATCAATCACGAGGAGAATCGTTCAGTGTCATGGCGGCTAATTCGACGTTGCAACGACTAGTTCGATGGCGCGATGAGATCTCGTCGACAGAGATCGAACGCGTTGGCAGAGAGAAATCGTTGTTATGGTCGCTAACGATTTTTTAACTGTTTCGCAATGGTTACCACCACACGATTCCCATCATAAACTCAGTTATAAGCAGTATAAAGCTCTTACATGCTATAGTAACAATAAAAAAAATTACTACATTATAAGGTTCTCACATGGCACAATAAAAGTAGTTCCATCACCCTTTGCGTTTGCAATGGCAATCAACGCTAGATCTAACTCAAGCAAAACGATGAAAAAACGAGCAACGCCGATGTTGACGAGGAGATCTTACTGCCTCAACGTCTCACGGAAGAGGAAGAGGTCTCTCATGGACGTGTTTGCCGACAAGATGGCATCGCAAAATTGGTTGGACGTGAAGGAGTTGTTTGAGTTTTGGCTCTGCTGGCTGGACAAGAGAAGAAGTCGGGAAATCCCAACGTGATCCTATTCAACCATTACCCAATGGCCAATATTATGATTTGGAGCCAAAATTGAGTTTTGTTGGGTGTTTTTTTTTAAATTGCATTTTTTGGAATTATTTGGTTTATCATCTCACTGATTTATCTGAGTTCATATTGATAGACTAGTATGATTTACTCTTCGTTTTGTTTTATTATTGATTAACTTTAGTATATCAATTGATAAACTTGCAATAGATTTTAATTTATCGCTAATATACCGATGATAAACTTGAGTTTGTCAGTAATAAACTCAAGTTTATCATTGATAGCTAGACTTCAGTTTATCCTTGATAGACTTGACGTCAATTCTGTCTATGTATTTTTAAGTGTTATTTTTAAACAATCTCATAAAAGTAAAATTGAACAAAAGTACTGCATAAATAGTATTTTTCAAATTCACCCTAATTCGTCGCTCGTGACCCATGTATTAACTCTTTATTCCTTTGATGGGTCGGTGCCAAGGATTTTGGCTACTTACGTGGCACTACTTTTCAAATTTACTTTGAAACATATTTTTTAAATAATAAAAAACAGAATTGATCCTAAGTCTATCACTAATGATCTTTAGTCTACCAATGATGACTTTGTCTATTGTTAATGACCTTGAGGTTATCACTAATGAACTCGTGTCCATTATTGACAAACTTCAGTCCATCTTTGATAACTTTAGTAAGAATACTAAATAAACAATTAATCAATATAGTTTTTTTTTTAGGGTAATAAACCAATGTAGTCTATAAAAAATATTAATCTCAAAAACTAGCTCCTAGCCCAAGCCACTGAAGACCACAAAGAAGACCAGTCGTACACTGTCTATCCTTCGTCAACGTCTCTCACCGCCTTATGTATGATGACATTGCCGCTACAGATCATCAAGCTAAACCAAACCACTTCGTCTATCGTTGATATCTCTCTCATTTCGTTGACATCTATCGTCATCGTGTTGCCCGTTACATCCATTGCATCAAATATGGACGGCAAAGTCATTCGATGACGACGGCAACAACAACGTACTTGCTCGACGAAGAAGTCGTTTGACAGGATCTCCGGTAATGAAAAAAGAGAATTGGACTTTATTTGGAAAGCGAACGATGAAAAAAAGGAGGAGAACGATTGCGTCGTAGCAGCCGGTTTGGTGACATGATGAGATCTCATCGGTGGAGATTGACGGCACCCATGGAAAGAAATCGTTGTTCTGGTCGCCGGCAATTTTGTGGTTGCAATGACTATCCATTTTTTCCAATGGATTATCAGAGATTTTGGGTGAGGGTAATTTGGAATTATTGGGTGTTAAAAATAGGATGAATCAAAGGCTTTCAAAAAAAAAAAAAGTTGTGGAAGCATTGGTGATACCAAGAAAGTTCTATAGCTATAAATTAATTCCAAATAGCAACTTTTACACGAAGACCTGCACATGCCTCATATCTATGTCACTCTCATGACAACAACTTATAGACACATCAAAGAATGGTTGTAGTTTAAACAATTGAAGTATGTTTAGGAGTCTGATTGAAACTAATAAGTTAAAATTAAAATACTGTAATATATAAGTGTAACACCCGAGATTTTTAATGCATTAAAAATGCATTAAGTTGATGATTATATTAAAATAAAAAGTACAGCTTAATGAAAAATACTGTATAATAACATGAAAAATTATACAGTATTAGAGCAAAGCAGTATAGGAATTAGACTGTTTATGGTCATGCAGTATAAGAATTGGATTGTGTGGACCACAATTTCTTTTTATAAAAGAAATACTTTTATAAAAAGAAAAGAAGAAAAAAAAAGGGAAAAAATCAAAAAATTCAGAGAAAACTCAGTTGTTTCTCTCTCTACTTTCTCTCTCTAGAATTCTCTCTTTCTCCTCAAATCTCGTTTGAGATTCCGACGTCTTTTTTCGACACCTCCCGCACCAATGGGAAGCTCTCGATGAGCTGAGTCCAACGAGGTGTCGTGTCACCCAAAACGCCGCCGGAGGAAGCTTCATGCGCCGCCCAAAGTGGCGATGAAACCCATTTCTTCCCGACGTCATTTCTTCGCCGTCCAACCACCAATCGACGTGATCTTGGTGTCTATGGACTCAGCGTGAGGAGAGGAACAATATGGTACCAATTTTTCAGCTCGATTTTGGCTGGAAAAGCTTAGCCAGAGCTGCTTGTCTCCACCGTGTCGCCGCCACTCAGAACCGCCGCTCACGGCGGCGGTGAGGTACACCGTAGCCACCATTCAACTCAAACGGCGACGAGGAGTGAAACCCCTCGCCTAATTTTGCAGCCCAGCCGCTGCTGGTCGGAGTTCCACCTCGGCCCGTCGTCGCCGCCGTGGGAGAATCGGGTTCTCCATCCCCGATGCTTTCGTGCCAAATTGATGGCACGAAAACACTCAGAGGAGGTCGGGGAACAAATCCCCCACCTCAATTGCACGGTATCTCCGCCGGAGATAGGAGATCGAAATCTCCACTTTTGGCCGCGACTTTGATCTTCGAATTGGGCAGATGGAGGCCAAGTTGGGTAAAATTGACCCCATCGATAGACTCAGGAGGTCGAATTAGGGGGGGTAGGCTCAAGCTCAGCCCCCAACGGAGCCAACCACCGTCGGTTAACGGCCGGTCAACGGCCGGTCAACGTCAAATTGGGATTTTGTGATCCGGACCTCCGATCGAAGATCCGAGACCTCCTCCTGACTCGTTTTGATGCTCTAAACGCAATAGTAACCTCCGTTCGAGCTAATTCCACTCTGATGAAAATCATCTGGTACCAACTGCACGCGAATCGAGGTGATTTAAACTGTAGTATCGCAGTCCAGAATGACGTTTTCAAGAATGTATAATCTCCAGTAAGCATTCCTAGCCAATCATGGTCGCTCGAGGAGCACTGCAGAGGATGCTTCGCATACTTTAGATGCAGTGAGATACAACTGGATCTGCTTATCTTGGAGTTCAAGTAAGTAGAAATCTCGCCTACAGTATGAACTGTTTTAGAATAAATTGTTTTAGATGCTTTCATAAAAAGTTATGAAATGCATGATTAGTGATTGTTACACTATTTTATGTGAGAATGAGTTTTATAACGTTACAAGGTTGACGAAAAACCCGTTAAGGGTAAAACCGTTATTATCAAGAAACGGCTAGAACAGAGTCAAAACACTTCGATTTAACATAACGTTATTAGATGAAAAATATTCTGTAATACGTTAAGTAACGTAATTTTCATGTAAGACGGGAGATTTAATAAGGGATGTTTAAGTAAACGAGAGGTAAACCGATGGGTTACGAGGTTAAAAGGAAAAGTAATCTCGGTGGGTTACAAAGCTAAGCGAAGGAAAGGTAAATCAATAGTTTATAAGGTTAAGTAAAGACAACGGTAAACGAAAGTATACTAGTCAAGTTAAAAGGAAAGAATGGTTAATGTTTACGTTTTATTATCAATCGAGTGGATTGATAATAAAGAAAGTTAATTAATAAGTCGGCTGTCGTTTGATCAGGACATAGAGGCCGACTAATGCAAGGAAAAGGAACGGAATAGAGAACGCTAGAGCATAATTCGGGTAAGTTTCAAATCTCACCTACATCATGAAGTAAATGATTTTTAAACGCTTATTTATATAAATTGCAAATGAGTTTGCAATTATTGTGCAAGTTTCTTTTAAAGTATGTTTGCATTTATTATGCAAAAAAAGTTTTAAAGTTCAAGAAAAAGATTTGCAATGAATTTGCAACCGTTATGTTAAAGGTTTATTTGCATATTGATATGCATAACGTTTTTTTAAAAGTGTAAGTTATGATTTTTAAAGTATTGAAAGTATGTTTTGCATTATGACAATGCATAATGTTTTATAGTTTAAGTTATAGGTTTAATGATGCATTTGCTATGCAATAAGTTGCATTTGTTGTGCAATAAATTTTAGAATAAAAGTTATAATTTACAAAATGTGATTGTGTTATATGATGCGTTTGTGATACAATAAGTTGCATTTGTGATGCAATAAATTTCAGAGTATAAATTATGATTAGCAAAATGTGTTTGCATTTTATGTTGCATTTGTTATGCAATAGGGTTTATAGTACAAGCTATGAATTGTAAGTGTGTTTGCATATGATGTGATTGCATTTGGAATGCTCACTGAAGTTAATAAGAAGGTAACGTAAAGATAAAAAGAAAGTGTCGTACCAGCCTCTTTGTTATGAGGTAATGAAAGTAAAGTTAAAGTTTGACCTCCTAAAGGTGAGGTACAAGACCTCAATGTTTGATGGTCTCAAGTCTTCCACAAGGGAAGCGTCATGTTTATGATCTCATGATTAATGAGTTGGTACGAACGCTAAAGTAAAGTAAGGAAAATGAAGGTTATAAGATAAAGAAAGTTAAGGAACAAGAATAAAGGTTGAGAAAGAAAGGAATATTTAAGTTTATAGAATGTTCATAAAATGCTCATAATTAAAGTTAATAATTGAGCATAAATGGAGTCATGCATTCTCATGTTGCTTGAATGCCTTTTTTATGAAATGTTTATATGTTTTGTGATGAAAGACATTAAGAGAAAAGGTTTTACATTAAATGTTTATGAAAAACATTTCATGTTTTCAAGAAAAGGTTTATGAACGATGTTTTTAAGAAAAACGTTCAAGAAATGTTTTACGAAAAACGTTTATGTAAAACGTTTCAGAAATATTTTATGGAAAATGTTTATGAAAAACGTTTTCAGAAATGTTTATGGAAAATGTTCATGAAGAATGTTTCAAGAGAAAGGTTTTTATGAGAAAAGTTTTTAAAGCATGTTTAAATGTTTTGTGAGAATATGTTTGAACTTGCTAAGCGAAAGCTCATTAAAAGTTTTTCATGCTGTAGGTAATTTATGGGTGACCAATAGGACCCGCTAGAAGAGCAGGGTGCTGCGGAGGACAAATACAAAAATTTGGGTATAGATACCATCACTGTTTGCTTCCGCTATGCAAAGAAAAGGTTTTCTGTTGTTTAATGTAGTGTTTGTGAAGTTTTAAGAAAATCAGAGTTCTAAGAATTTGTATTCAAAGTTTTACGATACAGTTTACGAACTATTTTATGTAATTATAAAGTAAAGTTTTAAGCTATGATTTAATAATGGTTTCTTATTAAGTTTTAAGAAACAATTTGAAATGATTTAAAGGACAAGTGTTGAGCGATGTCTCAACTTGAAATGCGACAGAGGTCGCAACAGTTTTAAAGAACGTTTAAAGAAAAAAAAATTATTACAGTATTTTTCTTACTAAATAAGTAAAATTACCATTTACGAAACTATGTTTATGAAAGTAAAGTGACTGCCCGAAAAGGCGGGTCGTCACAGGTGGTATCAGAGCATTATCCTGCCATCCCATCTCACGCTGTCATATGTCCGCTACACCATAGCTCAAGTAAGTAAGTTATGTTAAGCAGAAAGAAAAGTTAGAATTTAATGAATACGTGTATATTGTTAGGAATGGCCTTGATATCGGCACACCTAGATGAACAATGAGAAGGCAAAAGTCAAAGGATGAACATGATGATATATGCTAGAATGTCCTCGCAAGTCGACAGTAGTCATTGTCTATTAGCGATGTCAAGTGAACGATGACAAAACATGGTCAATGATGGTCAACAGATGGCCGACCGCTCAAAATCAAGAAGATGATCTTGTGACACGTTATGATGTTTAGGCACACAATGGTGTCTCCGTAGGAGCAAATATTACTCTGTTGGAGTTATTCTGTATTGGCTACACATATAACGAGGAAAATGGATAAGGATAACAGAATAATGAAGGTCTGAAGTGATTTTCAGTGCTCTTTGGAATGAGAGTGCCTAAGAGCAACCAGATGTTAGATGACTAATTATGTGATTTGATCGAGCTCAAGCACTCCTTAGCTGAGTTGAGACATGTGAATGAGCTCGTAACTGCCTGGATGGGAAATACGATCAAGACAACGATGCCCAATTCGGCAATAGAAACCTCACAGATGGGAGGATGGAAGCTGAAAATTTATACGTTATGAGAAAAATTACGGCAAAATGCAATTTTAGAATGGATATAGACCGAAAATTATGGATTTTGTGGTCGGATGACCCTGATCTTCAGATAGAAATAAAGAGATTAGAATGGAAATGAATCCTATTTTGAGAATAGCATTCAATGGTAGAACGTTAAACCTTTAAATGAATGGAAACTGCGATCAAATGTTGAAAGATCAGAGTTGCGCAGCAAAAGTGTGGTGTATAATTTAAAGGAATATGTTAGTAATATGATGAAAATTGTTGAAGTTTCAAGATGAAGGCTCAGTTTTAATGAAAAAGTAGTGACCAAGGAAGCATGTTAAGAACGGAAAGGGATGACAAGGGAGATGAACTACTTATAAAGGTTATAATTTTTTAGGACGAAAATTGTTAAGGAGGGTAGATTGTAACACCTGAGATTTTTAATGCATTAAAAATACATTAAGTTAAGGATTAATTAAGATAAAAAGTACAGTTTAATAAAAAATACTGTATAATAACATGGAAAATTATACAGTATTAGAGCAAGATAGTATAGAAATTAGACTGTTTAAGGTCATGCAGTATAAGAATTGAATTGTGTGGACCATAATTTTATTTTATACTTTTATTAAAAAAAAAAGAAGAAAAAAAAGGGAAAAAATCAGAAAATTTAGAGAAAATCAGTTGTTTCTCTCTCTACTTTCTCTCTCTAGAATTCTCTCTCTCCTCAAATCTCGTTTGAGATTCCGACGTCTTTTTTCGACACCTCCCGTACCAATGGGAAGCTCTCAATGAGCTGAGTCCAACGAGGTGTCGTGCCACCCAAAACGCCGCCGGAGGAAGCTTCACGCGCCGCCCAAAGTGGCGGTGAAACCCATTTCTTCCCGACGTCATTTCTCCGCCGTCCGACCACCAATCGACGTGATCTTGCTGTCTATGGACTCAGCGTGAGGAGAGGAACAAGATGGTACCAATTTTCCAGCTCAATTTTGGCTGGAAAAGCTTCGGCGGAGCTGCCTATCTCCACCGTCTCACAGAATCGCTGCCATGAGGTACACAGCCGCCACCGTTCGACTTAGACGGCAACGGGGAGTGAAACCCCTCGCCTAATTTCGCAACACAGCCGCCGTTCATCGGAGTTCCACCTCAGCCTGTCGTCGTCGTCGAGAGAGAGTCGGGTTTTCCATCCCCGATGCTTTCGTGCCAAATTGATGGCACGAAAACACTCAGAGGAGGTTGGGGAACAAATCCCCCACCTCAATTGCACAGTATCTCCGCCGGAGATAGGAGATCAAAATCTCCACTTTTGGCCGTGAATCCCATCTTCGAATTGGGCAGATGGAGGCCAAATTGGGTGAAATTGACCCCACCAATCGACTCAGGAGGGTCGAATTAGGGGGGGTAGGCTCAAGCTCAGCCCCCAACGGAGCCAACCATCGTCGGTCAACGGCGATCAACCACCAGTCAACGCCAAATTGGGATTTTGTGATCCGAACCTCCGATTGAAGATCCGAGACCGCCTCCCGACTTGTTTCGACGCTCTGAATGCAATGGTGACCTCCGTTTGAGCTAATTTCACTTCAATAAAATCATCCGGTACCAACTGCACGTAGATCAAGGCGATTCAAACTGGAGTATCGGAGTCCAGAATGACGTTTTCAAGAATGTATGATCTCCAGGAAGCATTCCTAGCCATTCATGGTCGCTCGAGGAGCACTGCAGAGGATGCTTCGCATACTGTAGATGCAGCAAGATGCAACTAGATCTGCTTATCTTGGAGTTCAAGTAAGTAGAAATCTCGCCTATAGTATGAACTGTTTTAGAATAAATTGTTTTAGATGCTTTCATAAAAAGTTATGAAATGTATGATTAGTGATTGTTACACTATTTTATGTGAGAATGAGTTTTATAACGTTACAAGGTTGACGAAAAACCGTTAAGGGTAAAACCGTTTTTATCAAGAAACGGCTAGAACAGAGTCAAAACTATAACACCCCTATCTGGGGGTTAACAGTTTTAAATAAATAAAAATAATTTTAAATTTCATATTATTTAAATCAATTAAACAATGCCCATGGGTCTTTAAACAACAAGAAAAATAAAAATAAACGTTTTAAATACAAACCACAGTTTTTAGTGTAGCACCAAATATATATATTACAGTCATCATCACCATAGTACAATTCCCAATAACTTAACACAGCCATAAAAAAAAAAAATACAACTCTTTCATGTTGTAGATAAGTTACAAATAAACAAGGTCTTCTAACACGAAACAACAGGATTGTTTTCACCTATTCCTCTTCAGATATGTTGCACTAAGTTCCACCTAAGAGATGAAGATATGATAGGGATGAGCATCGACATGCCCAGTAGGGAAATCATGACTCACCTTATGGTTTATCCATTACCACATTAAAACTGCATGGTTAGTAAGTTACATCATATTCCAGATTATGAGGTTTATTATGATCACATCTTATGGATACCATAGTTTATCATTACCAAGTTTCATAATTACACATTTATACAAATATTACCAATTATCATTGTTCCTAGGTATCTATGTTAAATAGAGTATCACTCAACTCATCGAAACCCAAATGGGCGCACTTGATCACCCTATAAACAATTCAAGGGTGTTCTAGTGAGGGGACATCAAGCCCCGAGTCCTCACCAAATCGATTCCTGTACAGTGTATTCTGGGACTTTCAACCCAAGGAAGCGTCATCACCTTCCCCCTATTTTACCTTTTAGGGTATTCGTGCCCAAGGACGTAACCGCCGTCCTTTTTACATCTCACTATTCCTTTGTATTCAATTTTTATTTATAGAGTAAATTTTCTAACCATGCTTCTCAATTTATAACATGTGTCAAATCATTATATTCCTTGCTATACAATATACATATTTTACAACATAAAACAAACAAATTTAATTTACCAAAAACCTCACAAAAGATGAGTAATAGAATCCCTACCTTCAAAGCTTAACAATAAACTTTTAATCTCGGAATTAATTAACGTTAGCTCCACACATCCTTGACCCTAAGGCATGCATAAGGACAATTAAAACTAAAGCACAACATATAATCACATTCATAAGTGAATTATGTGTAAACCCGTCTACTAGTGCCATTAAAGTATTTTTATGCAATTGTTCTTTAAATACCAAGTAAACAATTTTTATCTTAAACACAATATAAAATACATACAAGTAATTTATATGTTTTAATCTCTAATAAGAATTCATAATTCATTTAGGATAGTATTGGAAAGGTTGTAAGACATTAAGAGACTAGAAGGTGAGCAAAGTTGGGTTTTTGGTTCAAGTTAACAGCTGGTATACCATGGCAACTTGGTGGTATACTTTTGCAAAAAGGCGGGTTCACTATCTACAATCAACACACGGGTTAACAGGTGGTTTACTTAAGGTAGACGGGTGGTTTACCACCACTGGCAGGTTTACTAGTTTCTAATCCGAAAATTAAAAAATTCATAGAAATTAAAATACAACTCCGATTTAGGCTCATGATAGCTCGTTGGAAAGCTTAGGATGTCTACTTTTTAAATATGCAAACCAATTTACAAAATTCATTATCATTTAACTCCAGAATTTTAAGAAATAGCCACTGTCCATAGAGGTATTATAAAGTTTATGGGATGTCAAATTTTTCTTAAACCTAAAGCATATTATCCTTGTTTAAAATCTCAAAACCATTCCAAAATATGTAACATGCATTATATAATCACAATAAACATATTCTCATGAGTTTTATACCAAAATCATTATCAAATTATATCTCTAGCCTTTCTTGTAAATAATGATGAAAACATGCTTAAGTTTGCTCTTTAAGCTCAAAACATTAGAACATCAATCTTAAAGTTATGGAAACCAGTTTTAAACATTCCTAACATGTTTCTAACATTGTTATCAAACCAAAATAAAAGTTGGTTGTGGGTTGTAACTCAAGACTCAAGTTTTTGTTCATAAATGTTCAAGGATGCATGTTAACATAACTAGAAATTTGCATGAATTTTGAGCACGAAAATTATGCATTAGACATGGAGAAAATACATACTAAAAACTAAGTTTAGATTAAAGAAAACCTACCTCAAAACTTCTTTGAAAAGCACTAAAGTTCGGGTTAACAATCAAGCTTGAATTAACTCTAAAACCGCCTCGACCATGGTTAGGGATTATAATTGCCTTGGCCACAAAGAGAGCTTTGTGCTCTATGTCTTTAGTTAGAATTTGAAGTGAGAAAGGGAGAGAATGAGAAACTAGAGAAGAAGGTGGTGATGGTTAAATAAAAAGATATCAAAATGCTTGAGAGGAATGAGATGTTTACGGGGGAAAGTTGTAAGAAGAAACAAAAGAGCATTAAAAGAAAATATCATCATGTCTCCTATGGAGACTTTTAGCAAATAATGCCAACATAATTGAGGGGACAATTGGAGTGAATTATGAAAGAAGATGAGGAAATAATTAAATAGGTGGTTGAGAAAATATCTCCATGTCTTCTATTAATTGAGGGAAAATAATTCAATGTCCCCTTCAGAGACCGTTAGCAAAATGAGAAGAAGGCTACATAATTGAGCATTAATTTAGGGGACAAGATTAGTAGAAGTGAGTATTGGTAAATTTTGAATGTTTCTTAGGAAGACTTGGTAAGAAAATACTTAAGTGGCATTTTTTTTTTAATGATCATAAACAACTTAGTAATTTTCAAATAGTCACATTTTATTCATTAAATTTTACAAAATCATACCCGTTAAAATAATGGGTGTTATAGCTCTCCCCTCCTTTAAAAATTTCATCCTCGAAATTTCATACACTGATTACAATGTTAAAACAAATGTGGATACTTCTCTCTCATTTCAGATTCAAGTTCCCATGTGGCTTCCTCCACATCATGGTGTTGCCACATCACTTTCACCAGAGGAATTTCACGACGACGTAATATTTTTATTTCACGATCCAGTATTTGAACTGGAATTTCTTCATAAGTCGTATCTCCTTGAATTGGCACATCTGTCCACATGATCACATGTGAAGGGTCGGGTTCATACTTTCTCAACATCGATACATGAAACACATTATGTACATGAGACAATTGTGGTGGCAGGTCTAAACGGTATGCCAACGTTCCAATGCGTTCCACAATCTCAAACGGTCCTGTATACCTTGGTGCTAACTTTCCTTTAACACCAAATCGAGATACACCACGTTTTGGTTTCACTTTTAAGAACACAAAGTCTCCGATCATGAACTCTAAAGGTCGCCTCCTCTTATCTGCATAACTCTTCTGTCGACTTTGAGCTGTCTGAAGACGTTTGCGAATAATCTAGATCTTGTCCATTGTTTCTCTGATAAACTAAGGCCCAAGTTCAAGACGCTCTTCCTTTTTAGCCCAACACAATGGAGATCTACAAGGTTTACCATATAAAGCCTCATATGGAGCCATTCTAATACTTGCTTGGTAATTGTTGTTATATGCGAATTCAACATATGGCAGCTGTGCAGCCCAATTTGTTCCAAAGTCCAGCACAAAAGCCCGAAGCATATCCTCGAGAATCTGAATGACACGTTCAGATTGTCCATCTGTTTGAGGATGAAAAGCTATACTGAAATTCAATTGAGTTCCTAAGGCCCTCTGCAATCCTCTCCAAAATTTCGACGTGAAACGTGTATCTCTATCGGAAACTATTGACATTGGCACTCCTTGCAATGTCACTACCTTTTCCACATACAATTGGCATAAGTTTGAGACACTATAACTAGTTCTGATTGGGATGAAATGGGTTGTCTTAGTTAAACGATCTACAATTACCCAAACGGCGTCATGCCCTATTTGAGTCTTAGGAAATCTGGTAACAAAATCCATTGTCACATGATCCCACTTCCATTCTAGAATAGGTAAGCTCCTCAACTCGCCTCTAGGCTTTTGATGTTTTGCTTTAACCTGTTGACATGTCATGCACTTAGAGACAAAGGTTGCTACATCTCGTTTCATTCATCGCCACCAGTATTGTCGTTTTAGATCCATATACATTTTTGTGCTTCCAGGATGAATAGCAAACTTTGAACAGTGAGCCTCATCTAGCACCGCATGCCTGAGATATGGATCCTCTGGAACAACTAATCTTCCTTTGTAAAGTAAAAATCCTTCTGGCTCAATCTGCCATCCATCCAGTTGTTCTCCATTTTGTATTTGCTCCCAAACCCTACGTAATCCTTCATCGTGCCATTGTCCCTGTTTTACTTTTTGAATTAACGTAGGAGTTGCTATCACATTGAATAGGAAAGCTCTCTCGTCATCTTCATAATATTGCAAGTTGAAGTCGGCGATGGTGACTCGTCTCCAATCTTCCAATGCTAAACTGGCTATACTTCCGTTGTTCTTACGACTTAGAGCATCTGCCACTGCATTTGCTTTTCCAGGATGGTATTGGATACTAAAGTCATAGTCCACCATGTACTCAGTCCATCTTTGTTGCCTTAGATTGAGATCCTTTTGAGTAAACAAATATTTCAGACTTTGATGATCTGAATATAGCTCAAATTTTGCACCATATAGATAACATCTCCAAATTTTGAGTGCGAAAACCACAGCAGCTAACTCAAGATCATGTGTGGGGTAGTTCCTCTCATGGGGTTTCAACTGGCGTGAGGCGTAGGCAACTACTCGTCCATGCTGCATTAACACACAACCCAAACCGTTTCCTGAGGCATCAGTGTATACTGTGTAAGGCTCCTCGTTGTTAGGTATGATTAGCACAGGTGCACTAGTGAGTCTTCGCTTTAGTTCCTCAAATGCTTCTTCACATTTATCATCCCACACGAACTTGACATTCTTCCTTGTGAGTTTTGTTAATGGAGAAGCAATCTTTGAAAAATTCTCTATGAAGCGTTGATAGTATCTAGCTAGTCCGAGGAAACTTCGAATCTCTGACACGTTCTTTGGTCGTTCCCAATTTAGCACTGCTTCAATTTTGGAGGGGTCCACTGAGATGCCTTCTTCAGAGACAACGTGTCCAAGGAACTTGATCTTCGTCATCCAGAAATCACATTTTTCTCTTTTTGCATAAAGACCATGTTCTCTCAACGTCTGTAGAGCGATCCTCAAATGCTTAGCATGTTCTTCTTCGTTTTTAGAATAGATCAAGATATTATCTATGAAGACAATGATAAATTGATCTAAGTACGGTCGGAAGACACGATTCATCAAGTCCATGAAAGCCGCTGGTGCATTAGTTAACCCGAAAGGCATGACAAGAAACTCAAAATGACCGTAGCGAGTCCGAAAAGCTATCTTTGGAATGTCCTCTTCTCTTATCTTCAGTTGGTGATATCCGGATCGTAAGTCAATCTTTGAGAAATAGCAAGATCCTCCTAACTGATCGAACAACTCATCAATTCGGGGTAGAGGGTACTTGTTCTTGATAGTCAATCGATTAAGCTGGCGATAATCGACACAGAGCCTCAACGATCCGTCATGTTTCTTCACAAAAAGCACTGGAGCTCCCCAAGGTGATGTACTTGGTCGAATAAATCCTTTTTCCAGTAATTCATCCAACTGCTTCCTTAATTTCACTTTCTCAGCAGGTGCCATTCGATATGGGGCAATAGAAACAGGCGTTGCTCCTTGAGTTAGGTCGATGACAAACTCAATTTCTCTATCAGGCGAAAGTCCGGGCAATTCATCTGAAAAAACATCTGAAAATTCGTCCACCACAGGAGTGTGAGAGGATAGGTTACTCTTCTTTAGTTCTCCATTTGAAGCAAAGATTGTCCCAAGATTGGTGAAATTCCTTCGTCCTCCAATACAAGCCTTTAGCACTGGGGCTAGCGTCACTGTTCCTGTCTTTGCCTGAAATTCGATGACTTGTCCATTCTTGGTGAATAAAGAGACACGTTTCCTATGACAATCTACTATTGCCTGGTATTTAGTTAGCCAATCCATTCCTAAGATTACATCAAACTTTGTCATAGTTATTACATATAGGTCAGCCGATAGTTTATGTTCTCCTATAACAATACACACTGATTTACAAATTATGGATACTTCAGCTATCCCGCCCATTGGTGTACTAAGGGTTAATGATGAACTACATGTCTCAGTTTCTAATTGTAGTACGGAAGCAAATAACATAGATATAAATGAATGAGTGGCACCAGTGTCAAACAATACATGAGCCCAAGAATGAGACACATAAATCATACCATCTACAACGAAGTGATCAGCCTGCTTTGCTTGTCCAAATGTAGCCGTTATTGCATAAGCTTGTGCTGGTGCTTTCCCCTTATCACTCTTTCCTCGGTTTCCTTGGCTTATACTAGCCTTATTATTATTTCTCACAGGAAAATATGGCCTTTGATTCACTGAACCTTGTGGAGTTGGTTGGAAGTTCTGATTAGCATAGAAATTGGAACCTTGTGGCTGCTGCTGATAGTTGTACTAAGGCTGGAACCCTCGAGGTTGAGTTACTAAGACTTAGGAAGCTGGAGTGTTTTGCTGAGGTGCTCCACGATTTTGACTTCCTCCCTATATAATGGAGCCAAAATGACTTCCTTGTGGCCTTGGTGCAAAGGATGATTGTGCAGGGCGGTTAGGGCAATTTCTCCTCAGATGTCCCACTTATCCACAGTTATGACAAGCATACGGTTGGAAACGACCACTGCCAGAAGATCCACCACCAATAGTCACACCACTATGTTGAATGACTTGCCCTTGTGACTTTTCCTTCTTACTTATTTTCCTTTGACGCCCACCAGAACCCTTATACTCTCCATAGGAGTTATTTAGTTATGTCTCTGCCCGCTGTGCCGCAGCTACAAGATCAAGAAAATCTATTGATGGAACAACAGCTATCATTTGTCTGATTTTCGGCCTCAGGCTATTTCTAAATTTCTCGCATCTCGCCATTGGATCCGATACAGCCCCGGGATTGTAACGAGACAATTCTATAAATCGAGCATGGTATTCAGCAACTGTTGTATCTCCCTGCACCAGGTTTTCGGATTCTCGCATCATTGCTTGCCTATGGCTCTGAGGAATATAGGTGTTGCGAAATATGGTTTCGAACTGCTCCCATGTGAGATTCGGCATGTCATAGTCGTCTTTCTGAAGATCCCACCATTCTTCGACTTTACCCTCAAATATATATGTTGAAAAGCAAACCCAATACTCCCGTGGAATCCTCAAGGTGTCCAACTTCTTTTTGACTGCCTTTAGCCATTGTTCTGCTATGACCGGGTTAGGTTCTCCACTAAATGTAGGTGGTTTCTGCTTCATAAACTCCTTCAATAGAGTTAGATGTCGTTGCTCGGGGTCACGAACCTCCATAGGTCTTTGCACATTTTGTAAGGCTTGAAGAATTTGTCCTAAATTATTCACTTCTGGTGCAGCTGGCGGGGATTGTGTTGCTTGTCGTAGTTGCTCATCTTCTTGAGCTTGTTCCATCGGTTTTGGTTGCTCAACTTCTTGAGCATGTTCAACCAGTTGTGACTGCTCAGACGATTGCATTTGACGTCTTGGTGGCATAGTTTCTACTGGCTGCGAAAATTTAACCAGGATCAGTACCAAATGATGATGACATTAACACTTAACTTTAAAACCATTTCCAAAGATTAATTTTTAAGGTGGTGCTATACCCCCTAGGTTAACCATACCTAGGCTCTGATACTAAAACTTCTGTAACACCCCTATGTGGGGGTTAACAGTTTTAAATAAATAAAAATAATTTTAAATTTCATATTATTTAAATCAATTAAACAATGCCCATGGGTCTTTAAACAACAAGAAAAATAAAAATAAACGTTTTAAATACAAACCACAGTTTTTAGTGTAGCACCAAATATATATATTACAGTCATCATCACCATAGTACAATTCCCAATAACTTAACACAGCCATAAAAAAAATAATACAACTCTTACATGTTGTAGATAAGTTACAAATAAACAAGGTCTTCTAACACGAAACAACAAGATTGTTTTCACCTATTCCTCTTCAGATATGTTGCACTAAGTTCCACCTGAGAGATGAAGATATGATAAGGATGAGCATCGACATGCCCAGTAGGGAAATCATGACTCACCTTATGGTTTATCCATTACCACATTAAAACTGCATGGTTAGTAAGTTACATCATATTCCAGATTATGAGGTTTATTATGATCACATCTTATGGATACCATAGTTAATCATTACCAAGTTTCATAATTACACATTTATACAAATATTACCAATTATCATTGTTCCTAGGTATCCATGTTAAATAGAGTATCACTCAACTCATCGAAACCCAAATGGGCGCACTTGATCACCCTATAAACAATTCAAGGGTGTTCCGGTGAGGGGACATCAAGCCCCGAGTCCTCACCAAATCGATTCCTGTACAGTGTATTCTGGGACTTTCAACCCAAGGAAGCGTCATCACCTTCCCCCTATTTTACCTTTTAGGGTATTCGTGCCCAAGGACGTAACCGCTGTCCTTTTTACATCTCACTATTCCTTTGTATTCAATTTTTATTTATAGAGTAAATTTCCAAACCATGCTTCTCAATTTATAACATGTGTCAAATCATTATATTCCTTGCTATACAATATACATATTTTACAACATAAAACAAACAAATTTAATTTACCAAAAACCTCACAAAAGATGAGTAATAGAATCCCTACCTTCAAAGCTTAACAACAAACTTTTA
The DNA here is from genome assembly GCA_025403435.1 of Artocarpus heterophyllus. NCBI lineage: Eukaryota > Viridiplantae > Streptophyta > Magnoliopsida > Rosales > Moraceae > Artocarpus > Artocarpus heterophyllus. The sequence continues at coordinate 15,233,967 of CM046336.1, forward strand.
ATCTTGGAATTAATTAACGTTAGCTCCACACATCCTTGACCCTAAGGCATGCATAAGGACAATTAAAACTAAAGCACAACGTATAATCACATTCATAAGTGAATTATGTGTAAACCCGTCTACTAGTGCCATTAAAGTATTTTTATGCAATTGTTCTTTAAATACCAAGTAAACAATTTTTATCTTAAACACAATATAAAATACATACAAGTAATTTATATGTTTTAGTCTCTAATAAGAATTCATAATTCATTTAGGATAGTATTGGAAAGGTTGTAAGACATTAAGAGACTAGAAGGTGAGCAAAGTTGGGTTTTTGGTTCAAGTTAACAACTGGTCTACCATGGCAACTTGGTGGTATACTTTTGCAAAAAGGCGGGTTCACTATCTACAATCAACACACGGGTTAACAGGTGGTTTACTTAAGGTAGACGGGTGGTTTACCACCACTGGCAGGTTTACTAGTTTCTAATCCGAAAATTAAAAAATTCATAGAAATTAAAATACAACTCCGATTTAGGCTCATGATAACTCGTTGGAAAGCTTAGGATTTCTACTTTTTAAATATGCAAACCAATTTACAAAATTCATTATCATTTAACTCCAAAATTTTAAGAAATAGCCACTGCCCATAGAGGTATTATAAAGTTTATGGGATGTCAAATTTTTCTTAAACCTAAAGCATATTATCCTTGTTTAAAATCTCAAAACCATTCCAAAATATGCAACATGCATTATATAATCACCATAAACATATTCCCATGAGTTTTATACCAAAATCATTATCAAATTATATCTCTAGCCTTTCTTGTAAATAATGATGAAAACATGCTTAAGTTTGCTCTTTAAGCTTAAAACATTAGAACATCAATCTTAAAGTTATGGAAACCAGTTTTAAACATTCCTAACATGTTTCTAATATTGTTATCAAACCAAAATAAAAGTTGGTTGTGGGTTGTAACTCAAGACTCAAGTTTTTGTTCATAAATGTTCAAGGATGCATGTTAACATAACTAGAAATTTGCATGAATTTTGAACACGAAAATTATGCATTAGACATGGAGAAAATACATACTAAAAACTAAGTTTAGATTAAAGAAAACCTACCTCAAAACTTCTTTGAAAAGCACCAAAGTTCGGGTTAACAATCAAGCTTGAATTAACTCTAAAACCGCCTCGACCATGGTTAGGGATTATAATTGCCTTGGCCACAAAGAGAGCTTTGTGCTCTATGTCTTTAGTTAGAATTTGAAGTGAGAAAGGGAGAGAATGAGAAACTAGAGAAGAAGGTGGTGATGGTTAAATAAAAAGATATCAAAATGCTTGAGAGGAATGGGATGTTTACGGGGGAAAGTTGTAAGAAGAAACAAAAGAGCATTAAAAGAAAATATCATCATGTCTCCCATGGAGACTTTTAGCAAATAATGCCAACATAATTGAGGGGACAACTGGAGTGAATTATGAAAGAAGATGAGGAAATAATTAAATAGGTGGTTGAGAAAATATCTCCATGTCTTCTATTAATTGAGGGAAAATAATTCAATGTCCCCTTCAGAGACCGTTAGCAAAATGAGAAGAAGGCTACATAATTGAGCATTAATTTAGGGAAACAAGATTAGTAGAAGTGAGTATTGGTAAATTTTGAATGTTTCTTAGGAAGACTTGGTAAGAAAAACTTAAGTGGCATTTTTTTTTTAATGATCATAAACAACTTAGTAATTTTTAAATAGTCACATTTTATTCATTAAATTTTACAAAATCATGCCCGTTAAAAATACGGGTGTTATAAAAAAACTCCGATTTAGCATAACGTTATTAGATGAAAAATGTTCCGTAATACGTTAAGTAACGTAATCGTCATGTAAGACGGGAGATTTAATAAGGGATGTTTAAGTAAACGAGAGGTAAACCGATGGGTTACGAGGTTAAAAGGAAAAGTAACCTCGGTGGGTTACAAAGCTAAGCGAAGAAAAGGTAAACCAATGGTTTATAAGGTTAAGTAAAGACAACGGTAAACGAAAGTATACTAGTCAAGTTAAAAGGAAAGAATGGTTAATGTTTACGTTTTATTATCAATCGAGTAGATTGATAACAAAGAAAGTTAATTAATAAGTCGGCTGTCGTTTGATCAGGACATAGAGGCCGACTAATGCAAGGAAAAGGAACGGAATAGAGAACGCTAGAGCATAGTTCGGGAAAGTTTCAAACCTCACCTATAGCATGAAGTAAATGATTTTTAAATGCTTATTTATATAATTTGCAAATGAGTTTGCAATTATTATGCAAGTTTCTTTTAAAGTATATTTGCATTTATTATGCAAAAAGTTTTAAAGTTCAAGAAAAAGATTTGCAATGAATTTACAACCGTTATGTTAAAGGTTTATTTGCATATTGATATGCATAACGTTTTTTTAAAAGTGTAAGTTATGATTTTTAAAGTATTGAAAGTATGTTTTGCATTATGACAATGCATAATGTTTTATAGTTTAAGTTATAGGTTTAATGATGCATTTGCTATGCAATAAGTTGCATTTATTGTGCAATAAGTTTTAGAATAAAAGTTATAATTTACAAAATGTGGTTGCGTTATATGATGCGTTTGTGATACAATAAGTTGTATTTATGATGCAATAAATTTCAGAGTACAAATTATGATTGGCAAAATGTGTTGCATTTTATGTTGCATTTGTTATGCAATGAGTTGCATTTGTTATGCAATAGGTTTTATAGTACAACCTATGAATTGCAAGTGTGTTTGCATATGATGTGATTGCATTTGGAATACTCACTAAAGTTAATAAGAAGGTAACGTAAAGATAAAAAGAAAGTGTCGTACCAGCCTCTTTGTTATGAGGTAATGAAAGTAAAGTTAAAGTTTGACCTCCTAAAGGTGAGGTACAAGACCTCAATGTTTGATGGTCTCAAGTCTTCCACAAGGGAAGCATCATGTTTATGATCTCATGATTAATGAGTTGGTACGAACACTAAAGTAAAGTAAGGAAAAGGAAGGTTATAAGATAAAGAAAGTTAAGGAACAAGAATAAAGGTTGAGAAAGAAAGGAATATTTAAGTTTATAGAATGTTCATAAAATGCTCATAATTGAAGTTAATAATTGAGCATAAATGGAGTCATGCATTCTCATGTTGCTTGAATGCCTTTTTTATGAAATGTTTATATGTTTTGTGATGAAAGACATTAAGAGAAAAGGTTTTACATTAAATGTTTATGAAAAACATTTCATGTTTTCAAGAAAAGGTTTATGAACGATGTTTTAAGAAAAACGTTCAAGAAATGTTTTACGAAAAACGTTTATGTAAAACGTTTCAGAAATGTTTTATGGAAAACGTTTATGAAAAACGTTTTCAGAAATGTTTATGGAAAACGTTCATGAAGAATGTTTCAAGAGAAAGGTTTTCATGAGAAAAGTTTTTAAAGCATGTTTAAATGTTTTGTGAGAATATGTTTGAACTTACTGAGCGAAAGCTCATTAAAAGTTTTTCATGCTATAGGTAATTTATGGGTGACCAATAGGACCCGCTAGAAGAGCTGGGTGCTGCGGAGGACAGATGCGAAGATTTGTGTATGGATACCATCACTGTTTGCTTCCGCTATGCAAAGAAAAGGTTTTCTATTGTTTAATGTAGTGTTTGTGAAGTTTTAAGAAAATCAGAGTTCTAAGAATTTGTATTCAAAGTTTTACGATACAGTTTACAAACTGTTTTAAGTAATTATAAAGTAAAGTTTTAAACTATGATTTAATAATTGTTTCTTATTAAGTTTTAAGAAACGATTTGAAATGATTTAAAGGACAAGTGTTGAGCGATGTCTCAACTTGAAATGCGACAGAGGTCGCATCAGTTTTAAAGAACGTTTAAAGAAAAAAAAAATTATTACAGTATTTTTCTTACTAAGTAAGATTACTGTTTACAAAATGATGTTTATGAAAGTAAAGTGACTGCCCGAAAAGGCGGGTTGTCACAATAAAAGTTTTATATTGTATATATATATTTTTACATTGTAGTATGTAAGAGCTTTATGCTGTATACTTTTACTTTATATTGTATCATATAAGAGTTTTATACTATAACAGTTAAAATAACAAGTTGAAATTACTTTCCCAAAAAGGCTAAAAATAACCTTCTAAGGGGGTGTTTGGCAGTAGTTCTTACCGCTCAGTTCCCACTATAAATTCAGTTATGAACAGTACAAAGCTCTCACATACTACAGTAACAGTAAAAAAAAGATGCTACAGTATAAAATTCTCATATGCTACAATAAAAGTGGTTCATACCACCCTTCCAACACCCTAGAAAACGAGATATACCCCTTTAAAACGACAATATATACGGTTAAAAAAGACAATACTCTGTTCAAGCGACATTTGCTGACAACAACTTTACAAACAACAAAACGACTGAAAATATCCTATATATCAAACGACAATGAACATTGAAAGTTCTCATGAATTTTAAGTTATTGTTTTCAATTAAAAAGTTTAATTGAAACTTAACAACTTATTTGTCATTGCCCAAACATGATTCTTTTGATTCTGAAAAACATTATAGTTAAAAAACAAAAAAAAGAGAAGAAAAGATGCAAACAGGGATGCATTACTTTCTCACATTTTTTATTATTTTTTTTGCATTACATATATGAAACATTAGAGAACCGATAATTTGTTTCGTTTTAAAATATAAAATAACCTATATTTTTGGTTTGTTTAAAAAATTAATATTGAGTTTGTCTCAATCCGTTTTCATATTTTGATTTCGGATTTTTAACAAGAATAAATTCTTCAAACTTATAACTTTACTAGGAAAAATAGGTTCAAATTATCGCAACCTCTAACTCTCACACGTTGTATCTTTTTTATTTATACAATTTTTTTCCCCTCGTACTAGCCATGTATGATGCAAATTTAAAACCATGACACTCCGCACTATTTTTGTTCTCATAAAAACTTCAATTAGATTAACCTTCCGGTGGCATTCAGTTGGACAAAAAAGGCCTTCCGGTGGCATTAGCCCAAAAAATTGAGGCCATAACAGAGTCCAAACATACAAGTCGAATTGAGTTCAAGCCACTATGGCCCAGAAAGAACTAAAACCATCTTGTCCAGACTACCATAAAGTTGGTGTTTTTTTTTATTTTGTCCTGGACCAAAACCAAAATTTATTATCAGAAAAAAACATAACAAAAAAAAAATCTTCTTGTCTTGTCTGTTTTTTTTTTTTTTTTTTTGTCATTCGGGCAACAATTTCTTTACCACCCGTACAAAGCTGTATTGTTCTAACACGTTACGTTTAGACCTTGATATATTTTCCGTCCCAATCAGAAATCACGCCAAAACCATAACCAATAACTTTCAAGCAAAAATGAGCCATTTTTTTTTTTGGAAAAAAGAACCCATTGATTTATAGAAAAAAAAAAAAGATCAGAAATAAACAGTTTCAAAACGGGTATAAGATATTTCTATGTGAGAGGTCCGAAAATTAATAATTTTTTTTTAAAAAAAGTTGTATAAATTGTAACGTATTACGAGTAGCAGACAAAACGCAGCCGATTCATTTCTCACCCCAAAGGTCTATCCACAGTTTTCTCTCTCTCTCTCTCTCTAGCTCTAGAAGAAGAAGCTTGGAGGCTGCGAAAATCACTCAACAATGGAGAGAGCGGCTCTGTTGCGCTCTTCCCTCACCTGCAAGAGACTCTTCTCCTTTCGCTCCGCCAACAGGCTCGGTCTCTCCTCTTTCTCTCGCCCTGCTTCTTCTTCGTCGTTTTCGTCTCTCGCTTCGAGAAACCACCACAATCGCCGCCATTTCATTCCCAACCTCACCGGACGCCGCTCCCTGCTCCGTCGCCACTGGAGATTACTCCCAGCCTCGTCTTCTTCTTTGTCATCGTCGTTCTCGCTCCGTCGCGAGAAGCGGTTTTCGACTCTCTCTCCGCTCGCCGTCGCCGCTCCTACTGAGTCTCCCTCAGGTGAATTTTTGAATTTCTGTAAACCCTAGCTTTTTGCGGAAGTACGAGTGGAAAAGGAAATGTATTCTTCTTGTTCGTGAACGCTTTTCTGGTTGTGTGTTTAGAATTTCCTGGAGTTCAGGATGAGGTTGCGGAGAAGCTCGGATTCGATAAAGTCTCCGAAGAGTTCATCGGAGAGTGTAAATCGAAAGCTGTGCTTTTCAGGCATAAGAAGACTGGAGCTGAAGTCATGTCCGTATCCAACGATGATGAGAACAAGGTTTTTGGCATTGTTTTCCGTACACCTCCGTAAGTACTATAAAATAGTACTTGTTTTGCTGCTCTGTTGATTCCTTGTTTGGTGTTCTTTGTTTAACATGAAATAAAGGAGGACAAGTGAGAGCTTTAAGCGGTATTTGTTATTTGTTCATTGCTTATATAAATTGCAACGGATGGGGTGGCTTCTGAAGAACTGGAATTTTTGCTGATTGAATTGGCTGTTGGACACTTTGCATTTTCCTAGGCCAGAGTCGGTTTTATGGTCACAAAAGTCAATGTTCCTTTTCATGTTTGATTATAGTGCTATGTTTGGTAAAGAGGGAACTAAATTATAGAGGAAAGAAATGCATATAGCCTAGGTAAGGAAAATAGAGAGGAAGGGATGATCTTTCTCTTATTGCATTTGGTATGGATTCCTCCCCTAAGCCTCCCATATTCCGTCCTCTTTTCTATCCTACCAAACAACCATAGCTGGAAATCCTTTCACGAATTCTCTCACCCCCATCTCTCCTACTTTCACTCCTCCAAACAAGCTCTAAGTTCTTGTGGTCTACAATATAATTGTTGATGCAGGAAGGATTCCACCGGGATTCCGCACATATTGGAACACAGTGTGCTATGTGGTTCAAGAAAGTATCCTTTGAAAGAGCCATTTGTTGAGTTACTGAAAGGAAGCTTGCACACTTTTCTGAATGCTTTCACATATCCCGACAGGACTTGTTACCCGGTTGCTTCCACCAATACAAAGGTAAAATCAAGTTGGAAAACAGATTGGGATTTGGGGATAGGCCTTGTCATATTTGCATTTACTATGGATCCTAAAACCATTGTTGTTTGGTAAACAGGATTTCTATAACCTCGTTGATGTGTACTTGGATGCTGTTTTTTTCCCTAAATGTGTGGAGGATTTCCAAACATTCCAACAAGAGGGTTGGCACTATGAACTGAATGATCCTTCAGAGGAGATTTCTTATAAAGGTTCGATCTTTCATAGATATCCTTTAGCCATTGCATTTTTTTTTTTTTGTACTTTGCAACTCACTTGATCTTCAAGATATATCTAAACTTCTCATCATATAATTTTTTTTTTTTTTTCAACTTATCAAAGCGATGTTGTTCTTGTATAGGGGTTGTTTTCAATGAGATGAAAGGAGTCTACTCTCAGCCTGATAATATATTAGGGAGGGCTGCTCAACAGGCGAGTGCTTTTTTTTTTTTTTTTAATTGTCCCATTGTTTGTTTTGCATGTTTGGAAACTTTGTAGGACATTTCAATTACCTAAGAGCAATGATATCTTAGGAGACGTAATTTTTCCTGTTGAGTGAGGAGATCTCCAGATAAACTGTTACTTTTGTAGGGCTGCTTAAGTGGCTGATTGTGCTTAGTTCATTAGAAACTCATTATTGAGTGTTCCTGTTTACCAAAAATTCTTGAGCTCATGTCCTAGGGAGTGGAATGTTCACCTAAATCTGATTATTGTCAAACTATTATAATTTACTCATCTTCTATAGGCTGTTACCACCTACTTGACTTCATGGACATTCTATTGACTCTAGTGCTTATACGTTTTATTCATGTAGTGCCTTGCATTCTAAAGTTCCTTAAGTTCATTGGTTTTTTTGTTATGCTAACAATCGATGTAATGATTATACCAAGCTGGAGCTTTCAATTTTTATGTTATGGTGATATTGGGACACTAAAATTAGTTGGCATTACTTTCAAGAGCTTATTTTGTGTCCACAAATGGTTTCGCTGCTCTTTGTTTGATTCCTGTGTTTGTCAAATGTCTTATTTTTTTTTTGTATATATTTTGGTGCAATTTCTTTTTTTTTTTTCCCCATGACTTACACATAGTTACTTACCTTTTACACAGGCTCTTTTTCCAGACAACACTTACGGGGTTGATAGTGGAGGCGATCCGAAAGTCATTCCCAAACTTACATACGAGGAATTTAAGGTTTGTCCTTACGTAACACTATCTCCAATGCAAATGTTAATTTCAAGGCTATATTTGATACAAAAAGTGTCAAAATGATGAATTTGATTTATGTTGTTTATTATAAAAAATGGCATATTTAATATGTCATTCCACTATGTGCTCTAATACATGATGCTATTTGAAATGCTGCATCTGCTTTTTGTCAAAATTTTAGCTTTGGACTTCTAAAATGAAAAGTGTTAAATTTTAAATGATTTGAAAAATGCAATGGTAATGTGTCATCATTATCAATTGAAAAAGATAGCACGTTAATCGATGAGAACCTAATGCCAAACTGTGGCATATGCTATGCTTGGTGTTAAACTGGCACCAAGTATAGCATCACATTGGAAAATTGTTTTCTTACCAAAATGCCATTTTTTGCCTGACATTGCATTGAAGATGCTTGATGTGTGTTTTATTTGTTTTTGTTTTTATCTCTATTTTTTGATAGAAGGAGACGCTTGAAGTTGGGAAATAGTTGTTCTAGCATGCTGGATGAGCATTGATAGACTTCAAAATTATTCCTGTATAGATGTTGCAAGTTGAATTTAGTTTTCTTTTTTTCCTACTTATTCTTTGAATTATTTATTTAAAAATTGCATAGAAAATTACACCAAGTACTTCACCATTTAAATTTAAATTTATGCAGTGTTAACTGAAGAATATTGTTTACCTTTGTTTTTGATGTAAGATTTTTTTCCCTGAAAAAAAAAAAAAAAAAAAAAACCACAGGAGTTCCATTGTAAATACTATCACCCCAGCAATGCCCGGATATGGTTCTATGGAGATGATGATCCAAATGAGCGCCTGCGTATCTTGAGTGGTAATATATACATTTTCTTATCTATATATGCGTACATATATGGTGGGTGGGTGTGATCATATAAATTGATGCCCGACTTCTTTGTTTTTCCTAAAAAAGCTTGTGCTTTCTATCAAGAGAAAGTTATCTTTTTTGCAAAGGCATACCACCGAGGATGAGTATCTTGGCATTTAAACCTTGGTTTGGTGTTGGATACTTGTGCTACATGTAATAAATGTTTTAAAGTCATCTAAGTACACTTAGAAGTAAAAATAAACACTTTAAAAGCATCGAAGTGTAATTAGTGTTATTTTCACAAGCATTAAACAATCATGTTTTATTTTTCTCAAATAAAATTATGACAACCTGGGTCATGAGCTCTGTATCTTTTCAGTTTTTGACAAATTTTAAAAAGGTGCAACTATTAAAAAACTTATTGGACAAGCCAATCTTCATTCATTTCATTGTTTCATGTTGTAGTTGTATACAAATGATAACTTTGAATCATTGAACAATGATATAAGTTTGGTATCTTACTTCCTCTCTTGCTCTCTTGTCAGAGTATTTGAACATGTTTGATGCAAGTTCTGCTCCTAGTGAATCAAAGATCGAGTCACAAAAGCTATTTCCAGAGCCAAAAAGAATTGTTGAGAAATATCCTGCTGGTGAAGAGGGTGATTTGAAGAAGAAACACATGGTGTACCTTAATTGGTTGCTTTCTGATCAGCCTTTAGACTTGGAAACTGAGCTTACCCTTGGATTTTTAGATCATCTTATGTTGGGAACTCCTGCTTCTCCCTTGAGGAAAATCTTGCTAGAGAGCGGCCTGGGAGAGGCTATTGTTGGTGGTGGGATAGAAGATGAGCTCCTTCAGCCTCAATTTGGTATTGGTTTGAAAGGTGTTTCAGAAGATGACATTCAAAAGGTAGAAGAGTTGGTAATGAATACACTTAAAAAGTTAGCAGAGGAAGGTTTTGATGCAGATGCTGTGGAGGCGTCCATGAATACAATTGAGTTCTCTCTTAGAGAAAACAACACTGGATCGTTTCCCCGGGGCTTGTCTCTAATGCTCAGATCCATGGTAAGACAGTTTTTAATTCTTACAGGGGGTATCTGTTGTGTGTGACCCCCCGCGCGCACGCATGTGTGTGTTTGACGTTTCCTTTTTTTTAATTTTTTTATATACAGTAATTTTACGTGCTTTGCTTTTTATTTATAGGGAAAATGGATATACGACATGAATCCCTTTGAGCCACTAAAGTATGAGAAACCCTTGATGGCTCTAAAAGCCAGGATAGCAGAGGAAGGTTCTAAAGCTGTATTTTCACCTCTAATAGAGAAATTTGTTTTGAACAATCCTCACCGTGTTACAGTAGAAATGCAGGTACGGATTCACAAGTTTTGTGTACCAATGCTGCATCAGTTTTAGCTATATTATTGACCAATAAACAAATTTCTGGATCAGCCTGATCCAGAGAAAGCTTCTCGTGATGAAGCAGCGGAGAAAGAAGTTCTGGAGAAGGTAAGAGCAAGCATGACAGAAGAAGATCTTGCGGAGCTAGCACGTGCTACACAAGAACTGCGACTCAAACAGGAAACTCCTGATCCACCAGAAGCTTTAAGAACTGTTCCAAGCCTTTCTTTAGAGGATATTCCCAAGGAACCTATACACGTTCCCACAGAGGTTAGCATTAACCTAGTGTCTTGTGTTTTAGTGTTCTACTATTTTCCTTTTCAGGTTCGATAAGTTTGCACATGTCTGTTCGCTGTAGGTGGGAGAAATAAATGGAGTAAAAGTTTTGAAGCACGACCTTTTCACCAATGATGTCCTTTACGCAGAAGTTGTTTTCAACATGAACTCGCTCAAGCAAGAGCTCCTTTCTCTAGTTCCTCTTTTTTGGTAAGATGCTTCAGGATAAGTTTACCCTAATATGCACTTTTATTCTGCTGTCACTTCTGTTTTTTGGTTGAATTTATTCTACATTCCACCATTAACTTAGCGAATATGTTAATTAAATTAAACTTGCTTAGAGAAAGGTTTTACCTCCTTGGCAAGGTCTAATATTTCGTCTGTGTGTTTAAGACATTTCGGTGTATAATCATTTGTGTTGATTGGGGTTTGGGAGATAAATATGATTGCTAAAACATAGCACATTGAGATTCCTCTTTTTCTTGTCAAACATAATGCTTATATCCAAGAACTAAACCCATGGACTAATTTTTCGTGTAACCATAGAAAGGAAATAAGCTGTTTCTTCATAAAATCAGTGGTAGTATATGTAATGATAGATTTGTAAACAATCAACCATGTTTTAACATGTTTCCTTAGAAGCAGCTGCAGCAGTTGTAATTATAAACTGAGTTCAACTTGTTTCTTCTGTATATAGAGGTAAATGGATTTCATTTTGTTCTTGACAGTCAATCATTGCTCGAGATGGGTACAAAAGACTTGAGTTTTGTGCAACTTAATCAGTTAATTGGAAGGAAAACGGGAGGAATATCAGTTTATCCATCAACCTCATCTATTCGTGGCAAGAAGGATCCTTCTAGCCATATAATTGTTCGAGGCAAAGCCATGGCAGGGCGTGCTGAAGACCTATTTAACCTGGTACTTGTTTATTCTTGAAATGGGAAATTTATCGTTCATTACATGCACACTGCATAGAATTATTCTATTACTTTAAGCCATTGGCTATGTCAAGTCTGTAGCCCTGGATACTTGTTTTTGTTCTTCCTTTTTTTTTTTGGGATAAGAATTGAGATAATTTTTTATTAACAAAAATGAAAAGGTATATAGCAGTGGACAAGGAGTCCGGCAAAAACAACAATTGGACACCTAAAGAATCAAAGCAATGTAAAATTATATCCCAACCCCTCAATAATTCACAGAAAAAAAACGTTGTTGAGTCTTTGACTTGATAAATACCTAAGTAGTTCTATATAGTTGTTGAATAATTCAAACAGCTTCAGATTTTCAATCATGTTCAGATGTCAATAGTTACTTGATTTTTTCTAACTTCTCATGCAAAATTCTGCTCAATCTATGTTATTCCTCAGGGCCTAGCTTTGGATAACTGTTTAATTTTTTGAAAGTGGAAGAAATTCATTTTTCTGTACGTTCACTTTTGTTGAGATATTTTATCAAAAAGTTGAATAGCAATTTTGTTAGGCTGCTGGCTGTTTAATTTTTCTCGTATGCTGAACCGGTAACCTGAACCAGTAACAGCTCTTATCTAATTCTGAAGTTTTGTCAAATGAATGACCAAACGTATGTGAAAGAATTATCCCATTAATATTCTGAATTTGAAATCCATTCCAAAAGATGTTTTGAATACTTTAATAATGTTGTTATATCTAGTGTTATAATGGGCATCCATGAGTTTCGAACCACCTCATGAACACCTAGATGACAAACGAACCAGTTTCCTGCCTTCCAAAGAATGCACATTGTAGGGTTTGGCAAAAAGCTCTAGTTTCAAACTTGGGCTTGCTATGTGAGTTCGGGATATTTCTGGATATGATGATGATGATGCAATAATAGTAAAAATAACTAACGCGAAGAAGCTAGAATTTTATCACATAGCGGTAGTATGCTGCGAGTTTGGTTGTAAATTTTAGCTAAAGGGGCTAAAGGAGCGCATATTTTGGATATCTACGTGCTTTTAAACAATTTATATTGATGCTAAATTGGTTATCAACTTCTTAAAAGATTCTTTTCTTTTATTAGTTTGCTGTCAAACGTGACAAGTGTGAGAAATTCATTGAACAACATAATTTATAGCTTTTTTAAGTCACCTTTTAGGTTATTTCCTTTATCCTGCTGGTTGCCATAAAACGATTACTTGTGTACATTGGGTTCATTTATTATGCTTTCAGCAAGTTGTTGCTTGTGAAAATCGATTGAATGGCAGGCTGTATACAGCTATGTAACAAACTCACGGTATTGTAGGTTAATTGCGTTCTTCAAGAAGTTCAGTTTACAGACCAGCAACGGTTTAAGCAATTTGTTTCCCAAAGCAAAGCTAGAATGGAGGTATATACTTGACTTTTACCGGAACAAAACAAAAGTTTAACTTCTAACTAATTGATTGTGTAATTGTTTCATTTCATTTTTCTCCCAGAACCGTTTAAGAGGCAGCGGCCATGGGATTGCAGCGGCAAGGATGGATGCAAAGTTAAATGTTGCAGGGTGGATTTCTGAACAAATGGGTGGTGTGAGGTTAGGCCGAAATTCTCAAATTTTTTTTTTCTCTGCCCGATACTGTATGTACCCTATCTATATTTCCATGTCTCTACTTCATATGTTTGGAGGACTTGAGCAAGATTGGAAGTTCCTTTGTTACTAAATGATTGCTATAAGTTTTCTAATACCTACAATTTTTCTCTCCATTGATTAAAAATATAATATTAATGAATTTAGGTTCACTTTTAGTCCCACCATTTTTTCCGTTGTTATTCGACATGACAAACATGACAAGGGGTTGGCTCTCCTGTAAGGCTTTGTTATATGTAATGATTTGGTGTAAATAGTTGGTGAAGCCCTTGATAACTTGTACGACGCCGTGTTTTACCTTTGACGTTGATATGACATATGTTCTTGTCTTCTTGTAGTTACCTGGAATTCCTGCAAACTCTTGAAGAGAAAGTTGATCAAGACTGGGAGGGGATATCCTCATCTCTTGAGGAGATCCGGAAATCCTTATTATCCAGGAGTGGATGCCTGATAAATATGACTGCAGAAGGGAAAACTCTCACAAGCGCTGAGAAGCATGTCAGCAAATTTCTTGATTTGCTTCCTGCTAGCTCTCCTTATGAAGCAACGACTTGGAATGCTCGTCTTTTGTCTGCAAATGAAGCAATTGTGATACCTACTCAGGTGAGAATGCTATCATTTTCTTCTTCTTTCACTTGTTCCTTTCTTTGCTTCTTATTGAGAGATTGTTTCTGTGTCTACAGGTTAATTATGTTGGGAAAGCAGCTAATCTTTACGAGACTGGTTATGAGCTTAGTGGAAGTGCATATGTCATTACGAAACACATCAGTAATACATGGTTGTGGGATCGTGTTCGAGTTAGTGGTGGGGCTTATGGTGGTTTCTGTGACTTTGATACTCACTCAGGTGCCACCTTGTTATGTTTGTATGTTGAGATGAAATCTTAGTTGATGTTTCTGAATCTTACCCATGGACTTTTTCCATGCAGGTGTATTTTCTTTCCTGTCTTATCGGGACCCCAATCTATTAAAGACACTTGATGTGTATGATGGAACTGCCGAATTCCTGCGCCAGTTGGAAATGGATGATGATACGCTTACGAAAGCAATTATTGGGACCATTGGAGATGTGGATTCATACCAGCTTCCTGATGCCAAAGGTTATAGTAGGTAAGTGGATGGGACTTTTTCTTTCGAAGGAAAGTTCCTAGCGTTTATTTGTTGGTAGAATTTCTTAGGTAAAGCCTGAGATGGAATTGTTGTTAATGTCAGAAACGTCACAAGTTCTTGATGTAGTTGTTTCTAGCCCAGTTTTAACTTGTAGTCACTGTTTCTCCTTTTCCCCATAGTTTGTTGCGGTATTTATTGGGAATCACAGACGAAGAAAGGCAAAGGAGACGTGAAGAAATACTGTCAGCCAGGTAACAGCCTCTACTGATTAAAATTGTAGAATGTGCTTCTAGACAGTCTTTGCATTCGTCTGCTCCCTTCAAAAAAAAAAGGCAATAATATTGGTAGGTCATGATCATCACTGGGATCATTGCTGTTCAATTGAGCCAAAACAGAAAATCTTCCATGTTTTGTTTTTACCATTCCAGGAAAAATAATACTGATTGGAAATAATAAATTAAAAAAAAAAAAAAAAAACAAAAAACAAAAACCTCACTGACTTGAGTTTTCAAGCATAAGATGAGGTATTGTGGCTTTGTTGTCAAAATATTATTTTAATGGCTGATTTTTTGAGTCACCTTTTTTGGGCTGCCAAAGATACCCCTAGGGTTGCTTTGTCATGTTTTTAGTTTTCATAAATTATTGGCATATTATATGATTTTTATTTGAATCATTTCAGTAGCTATAAGATGTCTTTGAAAAAACTATAAAAGTATATGTTATACATGTTTATGTTTTGATCATTACACATCTATGCAACAATTCAATCTACAATTTACCAATCTCGTTTTTTATTTTACAACTGTTTTGAAAAGCAAAGGTTTCTAAACGCATCTTTTTTTTTTTCCCTGATTCACGTTTACTTTTGAATCGCAACACAACTAGGAACCAATATTTTATTAACATAACAGTGCCGAACAATCCTATTTAACAATTGTTGATTGAAGAATGCATTATCAGAGTTTGTTATCCTGTTGGCTGGCTGTGTGAGCTATGTGAAGAGTGCTCATTGAATTTTTTGCTGATTGTTCCTGCAGCTTGAAGGACTTCAAAGAATTTGCAGACGCAATTGAGTCGGTTAAAGACAAAGGGGTAGTGGTTGCAGTGGCATCTCCGGATGATGTCGATGCTGCAAACAAGGAATGCGGTAATTTCTTTCAAGTAAAGAAGGCCCTCTAAAAACAAAATTCTGCAGAAACGACAGGCATTTCCTTTAGCGTTCTTTTTCATGATAGGCCTGGGCGATGCCCATTGTACTTCCTTTTCCCCACAATTTCCTTCTCCTTTCATATTCTATAGATAACATGAAAAATTGTGTAGAATGGAAAAGACCATTTCATGCATGAAATGTTTACAATAATAGGGTACTATTTGTATTTTCTAATTTTTTTTAACATAAAAAATTGGCCCCCAATTTTGACGACCCCTCAAATATGAGGTTATAACTTTTTTGCAGGGTTCCAATGAAATCACAGCGTTTGATATTCCTATTTCCATATTTTATAGGGAAAGTAAATAACATCTACACGCAAAAAGAAAGGAAACGACTTGCAAAACTGTGATCTCTGTTTGGTTTACTATTTTGTGGTCAAGGTTGGCTGTAAGTAGTGGGGATGATTTTCCTTAAGAGATTTAATCAAGAAAAATCTTCTTCATTTCGATAGGGTTATAATCTCGTTACTCATAAAACTGTAGACTCTAATATAATATATAGCTTACTTTTTAAATTGGGTTTTATTATTTTGTTAGCCGTAGATTATAAACTTATAGGGTTAAACAAAATTGCCTTTCAAATGAAGGGTCAATGGTAACCATTATAGCGTCATCTTTCTTTAACAGCCAATCAAGAGATTAGAAAGCCCGTGTGAAGTAAAATGGGACAACTATTGTTGCATAATAAAGGTAACGATGATACGAAAATTCCTTGTGAAAGCTCTAGAAGTTTCACAACTTAGACTAGTCTAGTGTCTACTCCTTGAATGAGACATGATTCCGTTCTCTCTATCTGTCCACCACGTGTCAAACGGCCTAAAAAATTGGCTCTTGGCTAGAGCAAAGCAAAGCAAAGCACAATTTCTTCCTCTTTTTACCACTCTTCCCTTTTGTTCATTCGTTTTTTTATTTTTCAATCTTTATTATTAGACGCAAGGACTGAAAGATTTTGACGACTCAAGGTTCATATTAAGGAAAGAAGTGGTAGAACTAGCTACAAGTTTCTAGGTGTTGAATCTTTACTCTTACCCATTTGTGCCTTATTCAAAACTAGTTGAGGTTGGGCGACATACAACGATCTGAACCTATAACAATTGGTTCGTTTGGTTCAAGTTTGAACAGAAATGTATTTTGTTTTTCTTGAGAGAACACTAGAGCAAAAAGTCCGAACTATGAGTTCAAACTGCAAAACAAAGAGGCTGAATAAAAGTCTAGATTCTGTACCAAGGAGTTTCTAATCAAGGCAATGAGGAAAAAAAACAGAGAGAGAGAGAGACAAGAAATGGAGTTCTATATGCAATACAGACATGTACTTGCCATTTTTTGCTTTGAGTTGTGCAGATATATCCTATCTTGACTGTGACCCCATTGCTACTTCCATCCCTGCACAGCTTCTCTGGTGAAAATGTGTTCATTACTCACTTCATCTACTCTCTCTTTCCATGATTGAGTATGTGTTATTCAGTTGATAGTTGATGCCATTATTGTTGGAGCTCGTTATTATGTTTTCGTTAACTGGCACGTTTTCCTAGTTCTTAAGTCATCTGGCCCTGTTCAGATCCTTAGTCATAAACTGCGACAGAACCAGAGACGTATAGTATGGTGGGTCAATGACATTATTATCTTTATTCATATGTTATTGCTTTTGAAGAAATTTTTTGAGTATTTTAGTTCTTTTTTAGAATTTTTTTTAAAGAACTTGTCCGGTTAGGTTACCACCTATGGTAAATGTTTTAAAATCGTTAAATCTAATCAAAATTAATTTTTTTTTACAGATTTGATGGTTTAAAAAAGATATACACCGACGAATTTTTTTTCTTCTATCATAGAAAATTACCTTTTTTTAAATAAAAATAAAGCTATATGTTGATCGATGGATTGGCTAGCTCTCTATTTCCAAATTCCAATGGCAGTGTACATCCTATTTGGGCATTGATCATGTAATCGAATATTCTATAGGCTTTGCAAACAAAAAATAAATAAATTAATATTTTGACTGATATAAACAGTCTTGTTTGATTAACAGCCCCACAAAAGATATACACATATGTCGTTTTTTGTGATTAATTTAATAAAGTATGGTGCAGCCTATCGTATTTAATTTAATGAAGTATGGTGCAGGTACTGACACCATCATATTCACTATTGTCCAGCTTGGCAAGGAAGAAACCTGTCGTATTATAAAATAGGTTCCTTATTGTTATAATGGGGAAAAAAAAAAAATAGAAGGGAGTAAGATAATAACCTAAGTGAGGAAAAATACACATAGGATGAAAAAGAGGGGAGTAATTGTTTACACAGAGCACTACTTTTAGATTTAACCTTTGAAAAATATGGATTGTCTCCCTTTGTCCTGTAGTTTAAAAATGACAGAAAATTACTCCTTAATTTTTTTGCAATAGAGAGTTTTATTGAACGGGTTTAAACTAAGAAAAGGTTTAAAAATTATAAGATACAAGAATTTTATATTTTAGCAACTTTGTGCTTGATACTATTATTGGATCAAACCGATTGGTTGGAACCAGTTTGCCAAATGAAGGGTAAGTTACAATTTATGTACTTTTGTCAATTAAACATTGATTTTTAATGGTTTTAACCATATGGGGATCACATGACTCATTGATAAGTAAGAGATAATTTTGGATGGCGATAACGATGAAGGGATTGTGAGCAGTGAGGAGCTAGGATTTTACATTAGGGGAGGCTAATATCTTATAATGTATAAGATTATATATATTCAATTTTTTAGGGGGTTTTGTTCAAATTTTAATAATTTCTTGGGTATATAACTTATACATATGTATATTATGTAGGTAGGAAAAAGAAATTGCGGGGGCTCAAGTTTCTACATGCCTCCATCTCTAATTTTGAGCAAAAGAGAAAGCGGCACTTAGGGTTAGAGAGATGAAGCATTTGCTTGCCTTTTTTTTTTTTTTCATATTTTCAAATTTCTAAAGTCAGCTTTGTTTAAAATTTATTATATTTTGCTTTGTCAAACAGTCATGTGACTACACATGATTAAAACTATAAAAGTGGACATTTTATTAATAGAAGGCTAAAGTTACAACTTTCATTGAGCTAGCGTAGCTTTGTACCATTTTAGATTACCAGTTCAAAAGCACATGTACTTAATTTGTTGATTTTTTTTATTCAAACAAGTTTAAGATTTGTTTAGGTACATAGTTTAAACTGAAAGTTTGAATTGAAAAATTAAAACAGTTAAATTTTTTGAGGCAGAATATTGTAGCAACATTATTTGTTGTTTTATTGATTGATTATTTGAGAAAAAGTTATTTCAGTTGATTAATAAGGTTAATAAAAAAGTTAATTATGAAAACTACATCTAATACTTAAAAAATATTTTAGAGAATTGGCGAGAGAAAATTTTAAGTGGGAACATATTTGAGGGTAATGATTTTAATGAAGAAAAACTAGATAAAAGAATGTTCTTCAAAGACATACATTTAAGATATAAAATTTTAAGAAAAATGCTCAAAAAGAAAAGCAAAAAAAAGATAAGATATTTAGGAAAGAGAAGCAAAAAAAAAAAAAGGCTAAAGGGATGGAAAAATGAAAGAGATAAAATATTTATGGAAGAAAAAGGAAAAAAAATAAAAGCAAAAAAGAAAAAGGAAACCAAAATGTGCGTTTTCGTCGAAAACTTTGACACTTCTATATGTAGACAGATAAGGCTTAAAAGAAGACAATCTATATTTTTTAATAGTCAAAACCTAAAATTAACCCTTATAAGAATTTGTTTTGTATAAGCAAAAGAGGTGTTATTAACGATTAAACTATTTATTTTTTTTTTGGTAAATGATTAAACTATTTATTTTATACGCTTATGTTTGTGCAACATTTCTCTATTTTTTTTCAAAGTTGAAATATTTAAGTGATAATAGGCCACATAGATTTTCTATTCATTCTGATTTTCTATTTCATTCTTTCTCAATTTCCTCTCTAATAAAGAACCCATTATTCTTTTTTCCCCTCCAAAATTCCTCCAATAATTTCTCCTTTTTAACTTTCTACACTACCCAACATAGATATTAAAGATGAAAAGGCAGCAGTAGATGGGAGGGCATTTCCCAAAATGTAAATTTGACCAAATTTAACGGGATGCCCTACAATTAAAAAAAAAAAAAAAACCTAGAAAAAAGAAAAGGAAAAAACTTGTGAGACAGAAGTTTTCACTTTTTTTAAGAAATAAAATAAAAATCATCTAAGCTAACTTCATAGTTAACAAAAAAGAAGGTCATCTATGAAATTGACGAGAGTAGATTTAGAAGAAGACTACTAAAGAAAAAAAAAACTAAAAATCCGAGTTTGATTATCTATGCTCTTTGCGTTAAATGTCACTTCAATGTAAGTGCTAATATTTACACTTTAGACATAACTATCTTCATATATCACCATTATGTATTTAATTAATTGCATGATCTTAATAACATTCTGGCCACAACATATATGAACCGGCCTAGAACTAACATGTGTTGGTCCCACAACAAAGAAATCTGTCACAAGTTTTAATTTCCTCCAATTTCAGTCTAATTTTTGTAGTATCATTAGTCCCTACATTGATTTTCCACCATATGGTTGTGAA
Organism: Artocarpus heterophyllus; assembly: GCA_025403435.1. Classification (NCBI taxonomy): domain Eukaryota; kingdom Viridiplantae; phylum Streptophyta; class Magnoliopsida; order Rosales; family Moraceae; genus Artocarpus; species Artocarpus heterophyllus. Next base: position 15,254,185 of record CM046336.1, read on the forward strand.
AAGATATCTAGTATTAAATCTCTTCCAAGGATAAAAAAACAGTTCACAAGCAACAAAAGAAAAGGCATCAAAAATAGTACGATGGCTATAAAAACACAGACAAAATAATACGACGAAAAAGCTCACAACGTGGGGCGCATTAGTTCCTTTCTATTCAATGAAGGACAAAAGAAATGAGAAAATATATTCTTTAAACTCTTCAAATGCATGATGTATCTCTATTAAAAAAAAAGAGAGTATGGATTCCAATTAATGAGGCTGACTGCAAGTTGTGCAAAAATAATGCATTTATATTTAATAATATTCATAAGATGCTTAGAATGATGGTTAGAACTGTTTTTATTATAACATGTGAGAGCTTTATACTATAATAATTTTTTTCTTTTTACTGTAGCATGTAAGAGCTTTAAGACTGTCTCTTGTCAAACTGGCTATCAATCTTAACCATAATTGCATTTGCCGTCGCTATGTGGTGAACTTTCATTTACTTGTGGAAGATATGGCATGTGGCCATGCAAATAGTTGTAAAGCCTATCACGCTTGTGGATATAATTTCACTTTGTGTGTGTTGTGCCAGATGGGATATAATAATATCTTTTGTTTCCTTGTGATGTATGCTTGTACCATGTACCATTTGGTGACAACTCGGGTAATCCATCTGTCTACTTTTTCAATCCAAAAAACTTTTCTTCTCTCAAAACCAATAGGTTCTCTGAAATTTTCCTGAGATAAGGTAAAGAAAAAAACTCCACTTTTTAACCACTTTTTGAGGGTGAAGATGAGATCATGATAAACTTAGGAATACCAGCAAAGGTACTTTATCAAAATTATGAAAGCCTATGCTGTAGAACAACCTGTTTGAGACATGAATGGTTTCCCTTTTGGAAAAGCTAGCCCTTGGGGCCAGTACTACTCTTTGTCTATGCCCTACAAATTAGTCATATGATATAATTATAATCTTCCTCTACAAACCCTAAAACGCGTTATGTGATATACTTTTAATTTATCTTGAAAAATTGATATCATAATATTCCTTGATTGATCATGATTGTCAGAAAACTTATCAAAAGCTTGGATGATGAAGAGAATTTTTTTTACCCTTTTTAACTTTTTAAGATAATACCATGATCACAACTATATACTTCCCATGCAGAGAATAACAAATTAGGGTACAAAAGTTGAATATCCTGTTGAAAGCAGTGAAGGGGAGGATTTAACTTAATAATTACCTGCGTGTGGATGAAGGTAATATTCATAAAGGGGGGGAAAGGGACAAAGAACCCGTTAGCACACATGGTGTGGCTCCTTTTCTCTTTTCCAATCTACACTAGAAAAGTGAAACTAGACCTGTCTCCAAGGAGGAAAACTAGATATTGCATTTCAGAGTTCACACTGATGACTGATGCCCCTTGTCCCCAAGTGGCTCCTCCCTCAACCGTCTGATAGTAAATAGAGAATGTAGCTGGACCTGGTACCATCACAGTTCAATATTAGTACCAAACGTCGTACATGTATTTAACCCCAACCCCATTTTGCTCGTAATTTGAACGATAATACTAACATTTTTACAACAGAATTTTCTCTCATAAAAATTTAATTTTTTTTTTCAAATATATAAACTAAATGAGCCCTACATATCTGAGTTGGGCAAAAAATATATATTTAATCTTTAAACAATGCTAAAAAAAAAAAAATCGATAGTGTTAAACGTTACATATTAATAAAAGGTAAATCCTTAATATAAGGTTCACAAATAAGACTCACAACATAAGGTTAGGACTCAAGTTGTCCTTGACTTCGGACGCATAATCTTAATCCGTAGACGCTTTTAATTTAATTTTTGATCCCTTGTTGAGCGGTGCCAATATTATTCAAGGGTGCCCCTTGAGTTGCGAGCAACAATGTTGACATAAGAAACCTCCAATCATATCGAGGTCTAGCATCAAAATAAAATAATTTTGTTATTGAGGAGGACACATGTCACGTAATTAATATTAATCCTTTAATTTGGATAAATCTTCCTATATGTATTTATATATATTACAATTTTGAGTTGATCTAGGTTAATCATTCCTAGTAGTTGTTTATTATTCAATACGCCTTGATAACTTTGTTAGCATGTTTGATAAAGTTAGCTCTAACCAACTTTTTAATTAAAAATAGTATAAAATTCTCATATGTTATAGTAAAATGAAAAAGCTTGCTATAGTATAAAGCTCTCACATGTTACTATGTTTACAATTTAAGTACTATGCCAAACACTCTATCCAACCGGTGACGAAAATACGAAAGTATCTTTGTTGTATTTTCATAATTAGTTTCAACAAACCTCATTACGGAATTTATATGCATGAATACTAGTGTACCACTTATAAATTGCAGGTATTTTTCTTTCTCATTTTACGTACAAATGACACATTAATTTACCTTTGATCATAAATCTTGTATGGCCAGTTTTTATTTTCGGCCGGTTTTCTTTTCTTCTTTCACTCTTTCCTAATTCTAGCTAATTAATATAATTTATGTTCTAGCTTTCTTAATATGTTTCTATTTGTATTTTTATTTTCACTAATCAAGTGTTAATGTCTGCAGAGCATATGAGTGGAACGTCTACATGATATGTCAATAGTCATTAATCTAGTATATACTATAGGTAAATTTGTGGCTCTATAACCTTCTTGTTAAGCTTAATTAATTTCCAGCTCTATAAGTACTCTTAAAACACAATATTAGTTACTTTATTCATTCCTTAACAAAATATATTCTTTCACCCATATTAATTTTCTTTTCGAAAAATAAAGAATGTATAGCATGATAAAAATTTTGTGAATTCTTTTAAACTATGTTATTTATGTCAATATGTCTTCAAACTTTAAATTATATACGTTATATTTCTTTTCATGACTCATTTATAATATAATATATTTTTAAATTTAGGAGGTATGTTGACTTAAGTGATGAAGTTAAGGAGAAATTATAAAATTTATCCTAATAATATATGTATTGTAAGTGAACCCATAGTTGTTAATACGCTTAGATTTTATTTATTTATTTTGGAGGTAGGCGATTCTATTTATTTATTTATTTTAGATCTTAGAGGTAGCCTCTAAGATCAAATGTTACTGCAGAATACTTGTTCCTTGTTAATTAGGAGTCAAAATATATACATATATACCTAAAATCAACTCCCCAATAAATTCAATGTACATGGGCGAAATTGAATCGTTGGATGGAAATTAGTTAGGTCGATTTTATTGAAGTTTTTGCCATATTAAAGAGTCACGGAGACATCTAAGGCTTCAAACTTCTCTCTCTTTAAACAAAAAACCTATATATATATATATATATAAAAGGGTTACTATCATATTCTATGAAGTTTACTCTCAGTTTCGATTTAAAAAATCTCATTTTGATCTTTAATTTAAAACTTTGTTTCAGTTTTGGTCTTTCTGTTAGTTAAACGTTAAATATTTAAAAGAAAATTTTTAAAATATTTCACACTTTACTCCTTAACCTATTACTTTATTTCATTTTTATTCTTTTTTTTATAACTAAGAGTTATTAAAAAACATATTGAAGCCACCCATTAAAAAAATTAATTTAACTGTCATTCAGAAAATATCACCTTATATTTTATACAAAAGTCTAACTAAAACTATAATAAAAATAGTTTTTATTATAGCTAAAATGGATCAAGAGAATCTTATTTGTCTTAAATTGTAATCTTGAAAACTTTTATGTAATTACACTCAATTTGTGATTAATGATTGTGATATATCCACCACCACCGTTGTCTTTGTTCACGTGGGCGTTCAAGAAGCGGTCAAATATGAACCAAGCGACTCGCCAGTTAAGAACATTCGTGAGCGGTTTCTTAAAATTTGAAATCGTGATGTGATTATTTGTGATTGTGACCAAAGTTAAGAGTTTTTAGTAAGATTTTTATTGCATAGAGAACAATGCGTTCAAAGGACAGGTTCTGTAAAACAATTCGTTTAGAAGACCAATTTACTCTATTCATCATGAATGTTTGAGAATGCCTCCTCCATCACCATTGCCTTCATGGTCGTCGGCATTCAAATCTTCATTATCAGTGATTATGGGTGAAACAAGCAACTCAACAGTTTGCGAACAATCATTGAGCGGTTACTCATTCAGCGGTCAAGGGAGGAGTCATGATCTACTGTGAAGGGAGGAGTCATGATCTGCTGTCCTATTTTTCTATCTCTTTAGTTATCCTTCCAATTAGATTTGAACATATAAGTGATTTTTTTAATTACTTTCTTATTTTTCTATCACTTTGGCTGTCCTTTTAATTAGATTTTAACACATAAGTGATTTTCTTAATTACTTTTAATATTTTGGTCCTATTTATATATTTAGGTTGTTGCATTTAAATGATATGTTAAAATTTGATTAGGAGGAATAGCCAATAGGACAGAAAAATGGAACAATAGATCCGTCCTCTTAACGGAGTATGGTCGTAATCTCTTATTTCGACTTTAAAATTAATTAAATTGTTTTTTTTTTAAATACTAGTTAATATTTGGAACACTAGTTGTAGTATTATTATTCAATAATATTTTAGTTGTTGAGAGTTTCACGAGTGTAGGTAGAGTTTCATAAGTCTTTTTGTAAGTTATTACAATAAATTAACAGTTTTTGTCAATAATAACTACATCTATAATTAATTTTGTATTTTTATTTAGGAATCTTTTATCGTCTATATTTTAGTTATTATCATATAGGTTTTGCTAATTATACACTCATAAAAACAAACTATTTTATCTGTATGTCATATTTTATATATATGTATATTCACTACTACTATTGTTGTCGTTATTTTTTATTATTTCTATATTGTAGCAGTAAATGGTTTGTTGAATTATGAAGATAAGTCTGTATGGAGTGAGTTTGCCCGATTACGCATTTTTCTTCAAATGTGGTTATGAGGAAGGTTGTGATTATTATAGAGTGAGGAGTAATCTGATGTTTTTAAATTTTATCTATTCAAACCCACTCTCTTAAGTTGCTATTATACTAGTCGTTAAATGTAATGTTTAAAAAATTAATTAAGTATGATTAGTGTTTAAATTGATGAATTAGTGTGCCTTATTACAATTTAAGTTTAATTTAATCATCTTGGGGCATTTTCTTAATTAAATTGCATCCTTAATAATTGTTGATTTATCTAAATATTAGCATTTGTTAACTTTTAAAAACAAATTTTGATATTTTATTTTTATTTCCCCAAATCAAAAATTTTGTTAAAAAACAAATTGTCAAATTCCTCATCATGTCCCCACTCTTACCTCATTTAGACATCTACAGTGAAACCAATTTCGAGAAATTTCAAGAAAACTATATGCTGGAGATGGTTTTGTATAGAACCTACTCATATTTTCAAGACTTAAAAACCAAGGTCTCCCTCTCATTTCTTTCACTTCCACTCACTCTCACTCTCTTTCTCGTCTCTCTCTCTTTCCCCTTTTACAAAAACAGAAAATACACACTCACACACACATATTATTCAAGGGCTCAATTCAAACCAAAACCTCAGCTTAGTTTTAGCCAAAATGGAGGCCAAGAAAACAGATCTAGAATCATCAAATCAACTCAAAAATTCAAACTCCAGGTTAGCTCTCTTTTTAACATTTTTTAATTTTCACTTTAAATTTGTCTAAAATCTCCCATACACGTTGCAATCCGAGCACATATGATCTTAAACAATGTTCAATTTGAGTTTGTGGAACCTAAATTATAATGAATCCAAGCTTTATTTGAACAAAAACCGAATTAAACTAGTTTTTACTCTTGTTTTCAATTTTCGGAATAAATTGTGAAACTGCAAGAAAATTTGACGGACAAGTGTTTAAAGGTGTTCTAGTATGCTATTCCATGATTTCTAAACATTACCCATGCTCTGAGACTTGTAAAAACAGGTTAGATTGAGCTTTAAAGCTCAGGTTTGCTTAGATTGAAATCTGAAAATTTTTCAGATTTCAACAGATCTGCAAGCCGAACTCATCCACTGGGAGGCCAAACTCAACAGTTTGGCAGGCCGGACTCAGATGGTCGACAGACCGAATATCAACCAATTTGGCAGGCCGGACTCATATGGTCAACAAGCCGATTGAGCATCCTAAAAGCATAGCTTTGCCCCGAGTTTTCATCATTTAATGATCAAGAAATGTTTTAAAAAGGATTATGATTTTGTGTTCAAAACACTGAGAATATAATAGATGACATACATGATTATTTGAAATCTAAAGGCATACTAAGGTACCAGGAAACAACATACTAATGTAGAATATTCTAGTTTAGATATTAATGTGTCCAGTCCACGTCTAAGGCTGTTTGCTGTTCTGACAAGCTGATGTGTAGCGGAACGCCACTGCATTATTGTTGCAATCATGCTAAATAATGAGGTAGAACTCTAGACCTTCTTCATTTGTTAGCCATGATTTTAAAAGAGTTTTTGACCATATTGTATTTTCCTAAAACTGTTTTTAAGGGATGATCATCTATATTTATTTAATTATTTCCAGTAAAAATTAAATAATGAATATGGTCATAATGAACAGAATAATGTATGTAAATGTGATAACCCGATAATATGAAACCCAAATACTGATATAAGTACTATGACATCAAGTACCGAATGGGTTATGAACCCCGTTTGGAATGAGAAATTAGTACATGATGCCATGCACAGAAATCGGGTCGTGCAGAGAATGACCTTAGGGCAGGTTCTGAAACCCCGTTGGGCCACTACGGTGTTGAATTAGATGGCTTATACAAAATAAAAAGTAAACCTTCATTTCAGATAATCACTAGACTGGAACGGTAAGTATGGAATGCTTGGTACCTATTTATTATTTTCTTACTGCTTTTATATTCATGCCTTTCATTTTAAATTTATGTTTTTAAAACTTAAGCTCTACTGAGCCTTTCGCTCACAGTTTATTTATTTTAAAATTTCCCTTTTCCAGGTGGTACGTAATGTACCGCCGACTAGGACACTGCTGGTTTGCATGCGTTGATTGTAGAAGTCTTATTTAATTTACCTATTTATTTGATTAAGGCGTGTAATATTAAGAACACTATTTATTTTCTGACGGACTATGATTTGTATTATTATGCTTATGTCGGTATTGTGCGTGTATTATGTGTGGTCTGGTGTGGCCCGACTCGTTCTCGTTAACTTTATATTTTAATTTAATTTAGAGGTAATTCACGAAATTATTTGTTAGGATTTAATGGATAATAATATTCTAAAAGGTTTTAAATTTATCACACTTTTATAAATAACCCAAAGTATGTTTTCTTAAATTATCAAATAATTAATTGGCGAGTTTAGTTAAATTTACTTAATTTTTTTAATTAAACTACTACGTCACTATGCAGGTTTGGGTTCGTGACATTGAATTAGAAAATATATATATATATATATATATATATATATTCCGGCTAACATGGTAAATTACTCTATTTTATTATTATTAAGTCTTTCTTTATAAGAGTTTCAAGAAAAACCTTTTTTTAGCCCAATGGAGCTGGGGCCCAAGCTTCAACCCCTCTGGCTGAATAGAACTACTCGAGTTTCAATAATCTCTTTTTTGTGAGAGTTTCAATATTATTAGAAGTTTTTATAAAGTCAGTTGTTATAATAACTTTTCTATTGGATCAGTTACATGAGAAATTTCAAGCAAAAGATTGCTACATCATCGAAGCAGTTACAAGATAAGTTTTAAATTTTAAATTTTAAATTTTTAAATCTTTTTAATAATATTAGTTTATTCTCATATTTATTAAAAATTATTTATTGTTCTCACATTTTGTGATGGCTGCATCTTCTTCAAAAATATTTGGTCTCTACTAGTCTTAATCTCCATTTAAGGAGTCTGATGCATTGACAATTGTCCAAGCTATGAAGACTTGTTCTTCTTTTTGTAAAGAGTTTGGAATATTTTTATCAGTGTATCTAACTTATTATCTTTTTTCCCTAAGAGTTAAGTTTTGCTATGTATTTAGGGAATTAAATAAGTTTTTCCATTATTTGGCTACTTATGCTCTTAATAAAGATGATGAGCTTATTTGGTTAGAGAATCCCCTCCTATAGAAATTATTATTATATCATACACTTTTTGATAATAATAATATGATTAAAAAAAAAAAGCCTAACTAAAACTCAAGACCCTTTAAAGGCAAAATAACCCTACTAATAAAAGGTTTCTATTTCTTAAATACAATCGCGCTCCTAGCCTACAACTCCTCTTTCGTCCCCGATTGTTAAAATTCTCTTCCACGTTTCTTCTCCACTTAAAATCCCTTACAAGTATTTTTTTTTCCTTGTTTTTCGATTGATCATCTCACTAAGCACAAGGTTTAAATTTGTTTTCTCACAACAATTATATTTTGGTTACTGTAGTTTTTTAGGATTTCTTAATCAAGGCGATTGTCGGTAGAAATTTTATTATTTTGGAATCATCTTTTGTTTCGCTCATGAAGTTTATTAAATTAATATTATGAGAAATCCCTCTTTATATTATTTACGTATCACAAATCCCCTTTTAATTTTTTTAAATAAAAATATTAATCTTTTAGTAATTGGCCTTAAACTATTTTAAAAACTTGCGTTCTAGACTAGTTCTTAGTTTTATATTTAATAAATTATGAATACGCCTATGTATACCTTTGAAAATTATTGGCCTTATGAGTCTCTAAAAAGCATTGACTACTTTATTTTTATAATATATAGATACATATATTTATTCCTTCTATTATTCTGGTAGTTGATTGAATGCATGATCAGTGATTTCAAAAAGAAAGAAATCAAATATATATTGTAAATACAAAATAGTAAAGATTGGATGAGGGAAGAGTTAATGTTGTACACGGAACTTGATAAGGAACAGTCATGCATTGATCACTGGAATTAGTAAATACGTTATTTATTAACTTTGATTATGTCAAGATTATAGTACATTTAATCAAATTTTATTTTAGTTATAATTCCCCCAAAGAAAAATTTTAATTTCATAATTGATCTTGTGTGTGTAAACGAATTTTACCTAATTATTATTATTAGCCTTCTTCTTCTTCTTCTTCTTCTTCTTCTTCTTATTATTATTGTATACAAATACTTGTTATAAATATTTAAGCTTGTTTGTAGTGTTGGTTGAAATAAAAATTTTAGTTCAAACATTGTAGCATCTTAAATCTTTATATTGTAGTTTATTTTTGCTTTACACTGTTATTGATTCAAACCAATATTGTCAAATATCACATTGGTACGCTTCATAAAAGTTTGAAAATTGTTTAGTTTTTGAGTGTTTGACAATATTAGTTCTAACCATTTTAGATTAAAACACTGTTACATATGAGAACTTACTCTGCAGCTCGTTTTTGCTTTACACTATAAAAACGTGACAGAATTTTATATTGCATACAGTTCAAACAATTAGTTTGAAGCAATGTTTTGATAGTTGTATAAGCACGATTTGCACAAGATTGTTTGTTTGGCTTTCAAAGCCATTTATATAAAAATTGTTATTTTAATTTATTTATTATTATTATTTAGTTTTTAAATGATAATAAATAAATAAAAATAAATATTAGTGATCCAATATACACGTATTTTTTAAAGGGTGTCAATCAAAGGATATCTCTGTACTATTAAAACGCTTCCAAAAAAAGGCTTTGTTTCAGAGATACCTCTTGATGGTAACATACACCATGATGGTGGATGTCTATAAATATCACTTAAAATCTGCAGATGATCCCTAAGCCTTTGCAGTTATTCAGATATACATCATCTCTCGAAATTACAGAATGGTTTAAAAGATTCTCTTCTTTCAGATAATATTTTCAAGAATTCTTGTAGAGATATTCTCTATTCTTTCTGTGTTTATCAATGGCTGGAGGTTAGATTTTCTTTCTTTTACGTTCTCCCATTTAGATGATTTTCATGCTATTTGGATTAATGCATATATGAAAATCATAATTCTATATATGTAAATTTCCAACATTTGGTATCAAGAGTGTGATTTTTACTTTACCTTGATATATTTGAATGGAGTTTAATGGAGTTTTTCAAAATACCCAAAATTTTATTGTATTTGAAATTATTTTTTTGATGATTTTTGATGAAAACCAACGTTAGAAATCATTAGGAAATTGATTTTCTAACATATCTAGGTTTTTAAATGTCAATTTTGATACCCATAAGGTATAGAATCATCCAGGTCTGCAATTGGACCCATTTGGGACAATTTTGGGTAAAGAAGACCCAAAATCGCATAAAAAACGATTTCAGTGGGCCAAAAATGATATATCATTTTGGCCCCTGAAGGGTGCGTTTTTAGACAGCAAGACGACACATCATTTTTTATTGAGAAAAACGACATGTCGTTTTACATGGGTGAGGCCGTGTTTTCTAAGTGGAAAACAACATGTCGTTTTTCATTGTAAAAAATGACATGTCGTTTTACTCATAGCGAGCCTGTTCTTGTAGTTTCAAAACATGTCATTTTCTTTCAGTAATGGAAAACGACATGTCGTTTTCAAGGGTATTTTTGACAAAAAAAATCTAAAAAAAATTAATTAATTCTGTTTTGGTATTTTTTATAGAATTTTTATTTGGGTATTTTGGAAAATTAATTTTTGATGAATCTAAAAGGAATTAAATGAAATCCAAGATTTTATTATTTATGTTTAAATAAAATTTTAGAAATTTATTTTATATATGTTATTGAATTTTTGCATAATTTATTTTGCATGTATCATTTAGTTGTTATTTTTAATACACGTAAATTTATGAATATTTTATACATGAAAATTAAATGTCTTGAGTGATTCGTATAATTTTAATTGATTTAAGAGTAGCCACAACATCTTAGATTATATTGAAATTATACGTTAAGTTTTTTAAATCACATGTAATTAAACGGACATTAGTTGTAACTAATTATGTTTGGTATAATGAAATTTATCCCACAAGAAATTTTATTACATTAAATATGATTAGTTATGATGAAATATTAAATTATTTTCTTAATTTGCCCACAGGGATTAAGAAATAGAATATAGTTTAATAGTTTTATCATAAGGTTGTATGTAAATCAATGTGAATTAAAAACTTTACCCACGGGTAGTTTTTATATGTCATTGATTCATAATTCTTGTAGCATAATTTACATTGGTCAAACATGATATATATAGTTATTAGCTTCAAATTTTGTGCATAAGCATGTATGTTTGATGTATTGTAGTAATTCAACCTATTAATTTATTTGATATGAAATGTGATATTCCCGAGCTTAAAGGCTACAACTATAAAATCTGAAAGGAGATAATTCTCCTTCATTTGGGGTGGATGGACATTGACTATGTCATCAGAAAGGATGAACTGCCCTCTATCACTGAGACCAGCACTCTAGATGATGTTGATTGATATAAAAAATAGGAGGATCCAATCGTCTCTCAGTTATGTTCATAAAGACCAAAATCTCTTATGGGATTAGGGGTTCAGTTGATCAATGTAACAATATTCAAGCATTATTGACAGCTATTGATGAGCAATTTGAGTCTTCAGATAAGGCATTGGCAAGCACTCTAATCGTGCAGTTTTCATCCTTGAAACTTATTGGTATAAAAGGCATGCATGAGCATATCATGCGAATGAGAGACATTATGGCTCAATTAAAGACACTTGAGGTTGACATGTCTGATTCTTTCCTAGTTCATTACATTCTAAACACACAATTAAAGACACAGAGTATGGTCCTTTTAAGATCTCCTATAACACACATAAGGACAAATGGTCAATTAATGAGTTGTTGACCATATGTGTTCAGGATGAGGGAAGACTCATCATGGAAAAGGGAGAGAAAGTAAATTTGGCACACTAAAGAAATAAGAAGAAACATTAGGCCAAGCAAAAGGGGAAAGGCAAGGTTCTTGCCCAACCAGATATTAAGAAGGAGTTCAAGTGCTTCTTTTGTAAGTAGAAGGGGCATGTAAAGAAGGACTGCTCTAAATTCTGAGAATAGCTTGATAAGAAAGGTACTTAACTCTCACTTGTCTGTTATGAATTCAATATGATTGATGTTAATTATAACACATGGTGGATTGACTTTGGTTCTATACTCCATCTTACTAATTCCTTGTAGGGATTACAAGACATGTGAAAGCTAGTGGGAAGTGAGCAAAATATCTATTCTGGAAATAAGATGCATTCACATGTAGAGGCTGTGGGAACGTGCAAACTAGTCTAAAATAGTGGCTTTGTTTTGTATTTGGAAAAGACATTCTATATTCCTAGTTTTTCTAGAAATTTAATTTCAGTTTCCAAACTTGTATCGATTAGATATTCCTTTAATTTTTCAAAATCTTCTTTCAACTTGTTTTATAAATATGATATTATTGGATGTGGTTTTTTGTCTGATGGTCTTTTTCATCTTAATTTACAAAATGATGCCAATTATACTGCTTTGCACGTTCATGAAAATGTTGGTATAAAACGATATATTGTAAATGATGAATCCTCTATGTTGTGGCATCGAAGATTGTGACATATCTCCATTGAGAAAATTAAGAGATTAGTAAATGATGGAGTACTTAGTACTTTAGATTTTACTGATTTTGATACTTGTGTGAACTCCATTAAGAGTAGGCAGACCAACAAGTCAAAGAAAGGTGCCAAAAGGAGTTTCGATTTATTGGAAATTATACATACAGATATTTGTAGTCTAGACATAGACACGTACTCTCAACGGTACTTCGTCTCTTTCATATATGACTACTCACGATACATGTATCTCTACTTGCTTAATAATAAAAACAAAGCACTAGATGCTTTTAAGGTCTTTAAAGTGGAAGTAGAGAAACAATACAAAAAGTAAATTACGATCTTGAGATCAAATAGAGGTGGAGAGTACTATGGTAGATACATTGAGCATGGATAAGCACCTAGTCTATTTGTTAGGTTTCTTTAAGAACATGGGATTGTTGCTCAATACAGTATGCCTGGTTCTCCATACCAGAATGGTGTAGCTGAAAGAAGAAATCGAACATTATTAGATATGATACAGAGTATGCTTGCTAACTCCAAACTTTCGGAGTCCTTGTGGACTAAAGCTCTTAAGACGGTAGTGTACATATCAAGTTGAGTTCCAACCAAGGCTGTCCCCAAGACGGCTTTTAAGTTACTCAAAGGTTGGAAACCAAGTTTACAACATGTAGGCGTTTGGGAATGCCCATCGGAGGTAAGAGTTTATAATCCATAAGAGAAGAAGTTAGACCCAAGGACCATAAGTGGATATTTTGTTGGTTATGCTAAACAGTCTAAGAGATACATATTTTATTGTCCATCTCAAAGTACTAGATTTATGGAATCAAGGAATTCAAAATTTCTTGAGAATGACTTGATCAGTGAGAGCGATCGATCCTAGAACACTGTTCCTAAGAAAGATCATACAGATGCTCAACCTTCCACTTCTTATGATAGGTTGATTGTTGTACATAATAGGCCTAAAGTTTAAATGTGTGATGAATAATAACAAGTCATTCAAGGTCCACAAACTATTGATCAAGAAATAGTGGATCTAGCTGAACAATGGATACAGGAACCTGTTGAACAGCCTATTGAACAACATGCTCCTCAGAAGAATGTTGAACCAACATTAAGGAGATCTACTAGAGAAAAGCGATCCGTGATACCTAGTGACTACATTGTATATCTATAAGAGTCTACTATAATGTTGGAGCCAAAAATGATCTTGAAACATTTTCACAGGCTATAAGTTCTAAGGAATCTGACTTATAGTACAATGCCATGAAAGACGATATGGATTCTACGGCATCTAACAGAGTCTGAGATCTCATTGAGTTGCCTAATGGTGTAAAAGCCATTGGATATAAGTGGGTCTTTAAAATAAAGAAAGACTCATTAAGCAACATTAAGAGACATAAGGCAAGACTCGTTGCCAAAGGATTCACTCAAGGAGAAGGATTCGACTACACAAAGACCCTTTTTTCTGTATCTTAAAAAGATTCTCTTCAAGTCATCATGGCATTGGTCGTCCATTTTGATTTGGATTTGCATCAAATGGATGTGAAAATGGCCTTTCTCTATGGTCATCTAGAGGAAGAGGTTTATATAAAACAACCAGAATGATTTTCCTCTAGTGACAGTGAGCATCTAGTTTGCAAGCTTAAGAAATCCATATATGGTTTGAAACAAGCCTCTCGTCAGTAGTATTTAAAGTTCCATGATGTTATCTCATCATTTGGTTTTGAACAGAATATCATAGATCAATGTATATACCAAAAGGTCAGTGGGAGTAGAATTTGTTTCCTTATGCTATATGTGGATGACATATTACTCGCAACTAATGATAAGGGATTGCTATATAAGGTGAAGCAATTTCTCTCAAAGAACTTTGATATAAAGGATATGGGAGAGGCATCTTATGCCATTGGCATTAAGATCCACAAGGACAGATCTTGAGACGTTTTAGGTTTGTCTCAAGAGACCTATATCAACAGGGTTCTAGAGAGGTTTTGGATGAAAGATTGTTCACCAAGTGTGGCATCCATTGTGAAGGATGGCATGTTCAATTTGAACCAGCGCCCAAAAAAAGAGCTCGAATGGGAACAAATGAAAAACATTCCATACGCTTCAGCTGTTGGAAGCCTAATGTATACTCAGGTTTACACAAGACTTGACATTGCATTTGCTGTATGAATATTGGGCAATGTTAAAGTAACTCAGGTGTTGACCATTGGAGAGCTACAAAGAAGGTGATGAGATACCTTCAAGGGATAAGGATTACATGCTCATGTATAGACGAACTAACATTCTAGAGTGATTGGATACTCCGATTTAGACTTTGCTGACTGTGTTGATTCACGAAAATCAACATCTAATTATGTTTTTATGTTTGTTGGTGGAGCTGTATATTGGAGGAGTGCGAAGCAAACTTTGACTGCTACCTCTATTATGGAGGCCGAGTTCGTTTCTTGTTTTGAAACTACTTCGCATGGTGTATCGTTGAAGAGTTTCATATCGGGGCTTAGAATTGTAAATTCTATTTCTAAGCCATTAAGATTGTACTGTGATAATTCAGCTGCAGTATATTTGACCAAGGACAACAAGAGTGGTAGTCGAAGTAAGCACATTGACATTAAGTACTTAGCTATAAGAGAATGTGTTGAAAAAAAAAAGTGGTCATTGAACACGTTAGCACTGAGTTGATGATTGCCAATCCTTTAACTAAAGGCATACCACCAAAGAATTTTAAGGATCATGTAGTACGAATGGGACTTGGTTCCATGATGTGAATTTCATTGAACATACATTTTGTTGTTTTTATGAAACTCTTATTTAGTTGTTTTGTTTTCTCATATTTAGTTGTGCACATATTCAATTATTTTGAGAAAAATCAATTAAGTTTGACCTAGAATAAACATAGGCTTTATTCATCAAGTTACATTACCATTTATGAGTTAGCATTAAAGGATATAATGCATTGTAGTATATGGAAGATAATACTCATTCTAAGAGAACTTATCGCCATGATTCATGTGTTTATTCCTTAAGTTTGAGATTGGTTAATTTTAGTTATTTTGAAAATATATGTGGACCAAGAAGGAGAATGTTATTTTAATTAATTAATTTATTATTTATTTAGTTTTTAAATAATAAATAAATAAATAAAAATTTAAGTGGTCCAATATACATGTATTTCTAAAGCATGTCAACCAAGGATATCTCTGTATTGTTATAACACTTCAAAAAAAATGCCTTGTTTTAGAAATATCTCTTGATGGTAACATATACCCTGATGGTAGGAGTCTATAAATATCACATAAAATTCACAGAGGGTCTCTAAGCCTTTGCAGTTATTCAAAAACACATCATCTCTCTAAATTGCAGAAAGATTTAGAAGATTCTCTTTCCTTCAGATAAAATTTCTTCAGGAATTCTTGTAGAGATATTCTCCATTCTTTCTATATTTATCAATGGCTGGAGGTTAGATTTCCTTTTTTTTTAAGTGTTCATATTTAAATGATTTTTATGCTATTTGGATTCATGCATATATAAAAATCATAATTTTATATATGTAAATTTCTAACAAAAATCCCATCTCAAACTTTCATGCAATAAAATAATTAATCATTGGATGGTTATTAACTAATGTTAACTTAATCATATATACACAGGCACAGGCATAGGCACAGGCACACGCACACGCACACGCACACATGCATATATATATATATATATATAGAGAGAGAGAGAGAGAGAGAGAGAGCTAATGTAGAACACTATGTGAAAGGAAAATACAAAAAATTCGCGATGAGCAACAACGTAGAACAATAAGTACTTTCCAACTAAACAAAGAAAATATAACACGCACGTTACACATTATAGAGTGAAACAGTTTATGAAAATTAATAAAAAAAGCAATCAAAAGAAAACACAAAAAGCAAAACAAAAGTCCTCTTCGACTATTGGAAGCTGCTTCATCTACCATTTATTATATACTTCATTATGTATCTCACTGAAAATTTATACTTATGAATTATATGCTTCGTTATATATCTTATCGAAAATTTTCTCACATGAAATTTGAGATGGAATTTTTTACATAAATTGAGATCCTGTTTAGCAAATTGGTTCTAACCAACTTTTCAGTTAGAAACGGTGTAAAGCTCTCATATATTACAGTAAAATAAAAAAATTACTATAGTATAAAGCTCTTACATATTACAACGTTTACAGTTTTAACTAATGATTTTAACCATCGTATCAAATATCCTAGGAGGCTTGCAACCAATTTGAAACTGGTTGAGCGTACGACTCAGCTACCAAGTTAGTTGATATTTGCATTTCTATATATGAAAGAAAAGTCGTTGAATTTTTTTTTTTAATTTTTAGGGTAAAAAAGTAGTTGATCTTTATGTACACATACATACATACATACATACAAACATATATATGGCTCATTTTCTCTGCCATAATACAAGGTAGAAGGGCAAAAAAAATGAAAGAAAGATTAATGTATCACATTGTCTTTGGTCACATCAAACTTGTAGACTCTTGTAGGATTGTACTTGTCTCTACTATCATTAAAAGAAAGTAAGAGCAAAAGAACCTTATCCATATTTGTCTACAACTTCTTAATTAACAAAGTTTGGCTTCTTTTATCTTCTTTTTTTTTTCTATCTTTTCCCCCTTTATTTCAGGATAAAACAAAAATAGAATATCAAAAAATAAAATAAATTAAAATTGTAATGTCCAAAAACACAACTTAATTTTAGGGAGGAGGCCAACAGCTTAGACATTAATATTAATCCATTAGTTATAATTATGGAGATCAGTTAAAACGGCGTTTTTATTGTGCGTTTTGGCGTCCCCGTTTACCAAGTCGTAATTTTAATTTTTATTACTATTTTTCTTTTGATGGATTTTTTTTTATTATTGTGTTTTGGATAAAGAAAAAAAAAAGAAATAAATGAGGAAGTATGTTCGTTCCTGCGATCCCTCAACGGCCCAGATATTCGTAACGGCACCGTTTTCTCTTCTTGTCGCATTTTATAACAGTAACTGCCAGCGCAGCAATTCTTTTCTTTTTCTTTTTCTTTTTTTCCCCAAAATCGAAAATAAACAAATAAATAAAAATAAATAAATAAATATGAAAAGAAGAAGGAGAAGAAATCTTAGCCATCTAATAAATTACCAGCTTGCCTCTTTCATCAACATCCCTCTCGGATCTCCCCCTTTCCATATTCCACACACTTTCTTTTTCTCTCTCTCTAGAAATCCAGAATTACAGAGAAAAAGAGATAAGAGCTAGAGGTAGAGAGAGAGGAGAGAGAAATGGAGGATAGTAAGCGAAGTGCAGGAATTGCAGTAATGGAGGCAGCTTCGAGCGCGGGTATCATGTCCAAGAGGAGGAAAATAGACGAGTTCTCTAATCTGGACATTGATGACGTCGGTGGTGGTGAGCTCGAAATCGGGAGTTTGGGCGTGAATTCCCCGGCGAAATGCTGGGACGACGGCGACACATGCTCCGCCAGCTACTGCCTGGATCGGTCGCCGGCATCTTGCTGCTCTAGCAATGAATCCAGCGACGTCGTTATGGACGGCTTGCGACTCGTGGATCTGGAGGTCGGTTTTGTTTCCTCAAATTACACTCTCTCTTTCTCTCTCTAAATTTTGCTTAAATCATTGTCTGGTTGTTTCTCGAGAAAATGAGAAGAAAACCTAGAGCTCAATTCCAGCACTGGAAATATGAAAGAATTTGTTATTATTTTTCTATAATATAAATTTTTTCCATCACTTGAATTGTTCATGCATTTTCTTTTTTCCTTTTTTAGGGAAAGGAAGTTCATGCATTTTCTAGGCAAACAAACAGTAGTGGATCTTTCTGTCTGATCTTGTACTAATAACTGGATTTTAATTCGAAATTCAAATTTCAAATTTCAAAATCATTTAACACTGTCCAAATGCGCTTTCTACGAATATCTATACATAAATACGCATTAATTATTATTATTGCAGGCCAAGAGATTCGAATTCGAATTTGAAACCGTCGACTCAACGTCCATTAACAACATCCAAAAGAACTTCAGGTTTCTCTCTCTCACTTAATTTCTCTCTCTTCAGGTTTTTCTCTCCGACACATTTCATTAACAATAATTAGCGCTTGGTTCGGCAGGGAAACGACGCCGTCAAGCGAGCTGAGCGTGGATTCCGAGGACACGGCGGGAAGTGACCGGAGAAGAAGATCGGGGGCGGAGAGGAAGGCGCCGCCCGAGGACGAGATCGAGGAGTTCTTCGCGGCGGCGGAGAAGTCGGTGCAAAAGCGCTTCGCAGAAAAGTGAGTGATTGTGCGTGTGTGTGTCTGTGTGTTATGGCATTAGGGATAGTTAATAGTGGTTTTAGTGGTATCTTGTCAGAGGGCGTAGGATAAGCTTCTCTCTGCTAATGTGCGCGAGGAGCGCACTGTAAGCAGAATCAGAATCAGAATAAGAGTAAGACCCTCCCCTCGCTAGCTAACTAACAACTTTCCCATTTTCCGGTGCAGGTACAACTACGACATTGTGAACGATGTGCCCTTGGAGGGTCGTTACCACTGGGTTTGTTTGAAGCCTTGAAGGTTAAAAATGGAAAAAAACAAAAAAAACAAAAGCTTGAGAAGGGAATTAAGCTAAAATGACATTAATTAGGACGGAGACTTTTCTTTTTCTTTTTCTTTTTTTCTCTGTTTTTTAAAATCTACATTGTAAGAAGAAGAAGAAGGAAGCAGTGTGCGCCTGTTAGCTTGTAGAAGTAAAATTCATTAGAAGCTTCTTTTCCTATCTTGGAAAATTTGTAATAAATTAGACACACGACCTTATTTTTTTAAGCTCTAATTATAAAACTAATTGCAAGTATTGGATTGGATGGGACTTTGGGTAGACATATTTCTTTGGAAGGATGTGCATTAATTTAAAAAAATATTATTGTTGGTTTGGTTTTTGGATTAATTGCAAAAGTGCTTTTTGTTTGGGTCTCTTTTGGCCGTTTGCCAATTTGTAACTTTCCTTCTTTTTTTTCAGTTTGGTCTAGCCACTTTGTTTCATTTGCGCTGCTTTTTAATGAATATATTACAGCTGCTACCGCCTTTCTTGTTTCTTTTGTTTTTACTACATCTTGTTATCTAGATTCCTTTCCTCTCCTCCGGGATATGCGTTCAAGTACTAGAAACGATTCCTTCTCCTTGGAGTAGATAGGACAATTGCAACCAATAGAGTGGGGACAATGGAATGCAAAAATTGGCTAATCGAGTTAAAAAGTAAAAGAGTTGCATCAAAGGGCGGGCATGGTGCTATAATTGGCATTCCAAGTCTAACAAACACTCAAGATTCCCTCGAGTTTAAAATACCCTTTACCCCTCCTATTTCAATTGTGACAATGTTAGGAGCGACAATTTAAATCCATGTGATTAAAGCTATCATTAAGAGGATGGAAGTGAATAAAAAAAGGTACATGTAATTCAAGTGAGGAAAATATCAATTTTCTCCTATTGTATTTGGTATGGATTCTCTAGTCCAATCTCTTCATATTTGCTGCTATTAAACTTAAAGGTACTTTGTAAAATTTTAAAATATTTCACACAATACATTCTCTTTTCTCTTCTCCCCTACCAAACGACCATCAGTACTAAAATTTACTACTAATCATCTCACCTTTTATCCTCGGTCCATTTTTCTTTCTTATTAAACAAGTCCTATTTCTCACACAAAAGAAAAATAGAAGGAACACACAAGTGGGCAATCATTCATTTTTCATGTTTGCATTTGGGTCATATGGAAGTGTTGATTGAGAATTATTATTATTATTATTTTTTTTTCAAGACTTGCTTTGGAGCTTAAAAAAGTTGTCGTGATGGGAGATTATTCGTCCTGACTCCTGAGGCAGCCACAAAAGGAGGCCAAGGGCAAGGGAGGGCAAAGGGCATGCAGAGAGGCGTTGTCGGAAAAAAAAAACAGCAGATACAAGCATACTGGCATAATTACACACGTGTCAAAAAGCAATCAATCCTGTCTCATTCCATGTGAGGTTTCCAGCCTTCCAGGTTTCACTTTTTCAAGCATAAAAACAAAACAAACAAATAAACAGTGTGCACGAAGAATATATTTACCAAAACCCAAAAGAAAAAAAAAAGGAAAATGGAGAAGAACACCAAAAATAATTGAGACAAGAGAACAAGGAGGTAATGCGCGTGCGATGGTAGAGTGGGGGAGGCCTGGCTCTTGGGCTTGGGTTTGCTTTGGATCTGATGCCACATTGTGACATATTTTTATAGACTTAATCCTGAAACGCTCAGAGAAGAGTGAGAGATGGATAAAAAGAAGAAGAATGTTGCTTATTAATGAAGGAGCGTTTTGGTTTCGATTTGGGTGTTTCTTAGCGTTTTTCCCTCCTTATGAAATTGAATTGTGGTGGTTACAAGGAATTACTTTTACCTTATTTGTTTTTGTTCAAGAAGTTTGCTGAATTCTATGTCAGTTTTTTGGTAAAATATATGTACCCCCACAATCCATGGGAATTGGTTATAGTTGGGCCTTTAATGAATTTTGAATCACTGTTCTTTTGAGTTTTTGAACAGATTAATGCGGTAAAATATTATTTTGTTTTGTATTATAATAACAAGAAAGAATGAAAGTTTGTAAATGACAAAGTCAACATTAGATGGCTAGTTAATTATTTATTATTTTTTGATAGTGTCACTGAAGTTTTAAAGTCTTTGTTTGATAACTATGGTTAGATCCATAATTTCAATCATTCATAATATAAAACTCTTTATAGTTACAATGTAAAGTAAAAAAGTAACTACAGTAAAGCTTTAAGCAACTATAGTATTTTAAACCAATATTCGTTTTAACCGACAGTTTTAATCGTTCTCTTAAACAACTTATAATTTATAATGTGATGCTTGACAAACTCAGTTTTAACTCATAAGTTTCAACTTAAATAATATAAAGCTCTCATATACTATAATATAAAACTCTCATATATTACAATACTTTTAATTTTAACGTTTAATTCTAATTCACTTTCTAAACGTCTTATAATTAGTTAATAAAATTGAATGAGGATCGACGGTGGAAATCCCCGTTAATATTCTTGGAACTTTTTGTTGCTCTCTTAAATGCCACTGAGAAGATCCAAAAAGAGCACTCCTTAAAGCTGCTAAGCCTTCTTTGGCATTACAATTGCACGAAAGTGTGGTTCAATCAAAATTTACTTATCTGGTAGGGGGAAGTTGAAGAAAAATGAAATTAAATGGTTTTGACAGTTGTGGATGACCCAGTAGTACTCGGTTGGTGTCAATTTATGTACGTAAATCTTTTATCCTTTTCTTGATGGGTAGTAAAGTTTTCACAGGGTGTTAGGTCATGTTTACATGGTGTCTTATAGTGGTAGCTTAAACTATTTAGCTTACAATTTTTTTTAATTATAAACAGTATAAAACTCTTATATATTATAATAATAATAATAATAATAATAATAATAAAATTACTATAATATAAAGCTCTCACATACTACAATAAAACAGTTATAACCAATAATTTTAACAACTTGTCAAACACCTTATTAATTTTGAAAAAGACACGCTGCTTACCTATGAACACATTCTCAACTCGCCAACTGCCCATTTGAGCCACGAATATTGGTAGTTATTAGTTAAACATCCGAATGTTATTTTAGTAAATACTCTGTACTTCTTCCCGGCAAGAATGACAAGGAAAAAGGAATGGGATTTTGGCTATTTATTTTCTAAACTTTACGCTTTATTGTAACATCGTTCTTAAACTTATTTTTCGTGACAACTGAATCTTTAAATTTAGCTAAGTAAAGTAATTAAGTCTTTTACAAATGTTTTCTAAAATTAAAATAAAAAATGATCACATAAGACATACATGACATACTTAGAAGGAAGTATGTATAATTTCAAGCACTACAATAATTAAAATATATATAAACTTACAAAATTGTTAAAAAATCATTATCAATGATATAATTTCTTTTGTCTTTTCTTTTTTTGGGTATAAAATTGAACAATTTGACTGCTAATAGAAGCAAATGAGGTGCATAAGTGTGCTAAATGGGTTACATGCATTTCACGTCGACGTTTTCATCCTAATTTTGACGAAAATTTGTTATTAGGACTTAATTGTCACTTTTTGTTAAGTTTAAGGACTCAACTGCCATGACAAAAAAAGATTAAGGATCACATTGTAAAAATGCAAAGAGTTTAGGGCGAAAAGAAGGGTTATTGATTCTTGCCAATGGTAATAGAGAAAATTTGGGAATGGGCCCGCTTCTCTCATCTATCAAATCTTGTGCCCCTCTCTTAAAATTCTCATCTTTTTAAAGAGAAAGTGAGGGCATAAATCTTAGTCTTTAAAAAATAACCTAAATTTTTATAAGCTCTCTAGGACATTCATATGAATTTCTCATGGTAACGATGATAAATAATTTGGTATATTTATCTTGCATTCAGGCCCTTTAAAGAAGGGTGAATTAGAGAAATGTTTTTTAGAGTGTTAAAATTTCAAATATATTTTGTGCAAGGTTTAAGTGTACTTTTTACATCAAAGTATACAATGAATAACTAACCTTTAAAAGACGCATAAACTTTTTAAACAAAAATTGAAGAAAATGCCACTTTTTTAAAAGTAGTTGTCGTAAATGTTAAGTTTTAAAAATATTTACAGTAAATAGTAAAATTATGATATAAATAATTTATCTAACTTTTTATTTATAGTATAAATAATTTTTATTTACTTAATAAATAGATTTATAGTGTAAATAATATATTTAACTCCTTGTTTATAATGTAAATATTTCTTATTTATATAGTAAATAAGTTATGTATATTATAAATCTGACTATTACATCATTCTTCCTTTTGCACACATTAAAGTACGGGTCTAAGACCCATTCCAAGCTCTAGCCCAACGTCCACTTTGAGCTTCTTTTATTGGGGCCCAAGGGAGAATATGTGTACCTGGAAAAATGAGTTAACGAGACAACTGGTCTTATTGTGTTTATTAAATTAAAATATAATTTTAATTTATATAAATTTTATAAATGTCTCAAAATAATATCATTAAAATTATTATTATATAATTATATAGTACAATATGTGATACCATTAAAATAATTACTATGTCATTAAAAACATTTTTTAAGATATTCTGAATATAATGTTAGATTTTAATTTGATAACAATATTTTGGTCACATATTATAATTTTTTCTGGAAAAATTAGTTAAAGTGGTGACATCAAGTGAATCTATTCTCATAGTTTTGATGATCTACAAATATGAAAACAACTGCCAAGTTCTCCCACTAAGAGCTAGACTTTTTTCTCAGTAAAGGCACTATGTTACAAAGTACTAATATATTTTATTGTATACAGACATAGTTACATATTTTAATTATTAAATGAAGGCACAATAATATAAATTTTAAATTTTTAGTGGGGGACAAAACTATAATTTTTCTTGTAAAACGAAAGTACAATTAAAATTTTTAAAAAATTTCGAAGTAAAAAAAATTAAAACTTTGAAAGTTAAATAGGAACACGTGCCCCCACTCAACAATACGTGGGTTCTTCTTCTAAAGATTCGTGAGATCAAGACGTGTATGTTTGAAGATGTTTCTATAATTTTTTGTTGTTCAATCGAAAGAATTAAAAGAAAATCAAGAAAGATTGAGTGCAAACTAAGCAAGAGATCAAAACAGAAGATGATAAATCTTATTTGATCAACACATTAAAGACCCTCAATTTAAATTAGCTATCTAGTATAGCTGAACAAGCGAATCAGGCTGCCAAGACTCATTTGTTTATGGAACAAGTGAGGGAGATATGTGAAAGGAGTACTGGTACTAGTTGTCGGAAATGATGGGCATGGAGTTTGTTGTTGTCGTCTTTGTCATCGTTGTCGTCATTCTACTTACTTTAATGACCAGTTTGTGTTTTCCAGCATGAAGAGCTCATCTGGATTTGTGTAAAGAGGCTTATTAGTATTCAGATAAGGATGAACTTAGATGAGCAAGACACCTGAGAATTTCATTTCCATAATGTAAAAATATAAATTATTATCTGTTTATCTCCTAATAGATTAAACTTTTGGGAAAATTAGCAAACTAACATAATATTAGAGCAAGAGATTTAGAGTACAAATTTCTGTAATTGCACTCACCTTCTAAAAAGGTTGCAACATAAGCTTTTGTGATTTGTATGTGCCCTCCTCAATCTTGCTTTCTCATATAGATGATCCATTCTTTAAGTTGATGAAAATAATATCTTCTTATATGTCACTCACATTGAAGAAGTCTACATGCAATAACCTTTCGGGTTCTCTGACTCTATCATCTAAATTTCGTGTGCAAGCTTCATAAACTTTTTATGACCTCTGTCGATGGTCGATTTTGTACAAAGCCCGTCATAGGACCTAAGTCCAAGTTCTCGTCTTGCAGAGCAAACAAACTTGCTTCAAGAACTCACGTAGATCATAGTTTGGTAAGCTATGAGTGGTCAAGCAAACCAATTTATTTTAGTTTGATTTGGTTTCAAGTCTATGTGAGCCCAAAAAAATGATCCACAAGGTTCCTAAAATGATCAATGTGCTTAATGTGAAATGATCCACATAATTATGTCATATCTTACCTTTGTCTAAGCCACTCTTTACAAGTTTAATGAAGTCGTAGGGATCCTTAGTGTTGTGTTAGTCTACGTGTCATGTCCCGGAGTACGGGAGGTGACGTGACGGATTATTTAAATTAATTAAAAGGATAATTTAATTAAAATCAAGAGTTTAGGGGTTAAGTTAAATAATAAAAATGTGAAAGTTTTAAAACTACATTGTGTAAAAGAATTCATAAACATTAAACAAATAATAAAATATTAAAGAACCGCGAATATGGGTCCCACTGACCCACAATTTGTGCACATACATAGTACTGACAATATAATAATACAACTACAGTCCAGGCACAAGAAAAATTAAAAAAAACATTACATGCCTTGTTCAAATAATACAATAATCTACTAATCCTTCTACTACTCCTAAGTCATGTCCGTTGAGTCCTCTTTGAACCTAAATGGGAATTCACCTAGAGGGGGGAAATTTAAAAACAAAGAAAATGTGAGTGAAATGCTCAGTAGGACTATGTTTTAATAAATCATTTAATTTAAATAAAAATCTCATTTTTCAGGAAATTATATAAAAGAAACATTAAATAAATAAATAAATTCAAATAAAACCGTTCTTACCCAAAACAGTTTACTCGGACAACTAGAAATATCATTTTCTTTTCCTAGGCAAACCATAAGAATATCACCACCGTAGTGGCCCAGCTGGGTTTCGGGACCTGCCCCCAAGGTCGATCGCTACACGACCCGATCTCTGATATGACATCATGCCCTTATATTCATTTCTAACATTATAATACAAGGTCCATTTACCAGATATTCTCATTAACATTTATTATGAAGTTCATTATGTAGTTCACTTCAATTCACGGTTTATAGAAATAAAACCGATAAATTCTATTTTCAATCAACCGTTGAAAACATTTTTATAGAAACCCTTTTCAAAGCCAAATCATTTTGAAACTAGGCTACCAAAGAATGGGATAGAAGTCCTACCTCGATACTCGTGCGGGTGCCCCACATCGAAATCCTGGTCTGCTATACGTTAGCTCCGCGAAACCACGAACGATCCTAGATACACACTAAGTCGATCAATATCTAGTTCAAGACATTCTATGTTACTAAACCATTTCATGATGTCCTAGTGTGCCATTTATATCTTTAAAATCATTTTACAAGATTGAAATTTAAATCGGGGTTCAAAACAGTGAAAACGGGTGAAAAATCACAAAATTTTCCATGCTCTGCCGGCCTGCTGAACTCCCTGCTTCAGCTGGCCAAACTGAGCAGTTTGGCCTGCCAGAAATCAGGTCCGGTCGGCTGGACATTTCCCAGGTTCGGCCTACCGAACGGTGCAGTCTGGCCTGCCGATCCTTTGAATCCGGCCTGCCGAACACGTAGTTCGGCCTGCCAAACTGGAAAAACCCAAAAATTTCAGCCACGGGTTTTCGATCTCCTAAAATCCAAATCTTAATTTTAACCTGTTTTTCTCAAATCTCAGGCATGGAAAACAATCATAGATGATAGAAAAACATACTAGAACACTTTTGAACTCATTTAAACAAGATTTAAACACAAAAATCTCAAAAATCCGAAAATGGAGAAAATGAGGAAAAATGAAAAATCTTGAATCTAATCTGTTTTTCTTCAATCTAAGCTTGGATTCTAGTAGTTCTAAGTTCATTTAACTCAAATCAAAGGTTTTCTAAGCTCAAACGAACTTAAATTTTAAAAATGCAGAAAATTGAAAATTTTTAAAAAGTTTAGAAATTTCAAAACTAACCTCGAATCGAAGCTTTAAATCCACATTTTTGGTTGCCAAATCACGTCCCCGAGCTTCCTACTCGCTAACCCGAAGCTTGGACTCGAATTTGGCTTCAAAATCTCAAAGAAAATTGAGAGAGAGATAAGGAACCGAGAGAGAACAGGAGAGAGAGAGGAACCACGGGAGAGAGGAGGAAAGAGGGAGTGAGAGCTGAGAGTGAAGAGAGAGGAAGAGGAGAGAGAATAAATAGAGAGAAACGGTGGACGGTTTTACTGTGCAAAAACTAAATGCCACCCATGGTTTTGTAAAACGGAATATTTTTAACATTTTACGAATTGTTGAGCTTTTTAAAACTCAAAACATCATTTTAAAACAATAAGAAATCATTTAAATTTATTTAAATTAACAAAACAACCTAAAATTCAAAATTCAACCAAATAATCAAATTAATGTTGAAACATTAATTATGGCACACTAATTCATCATTTATATTACAATAACATTAAATAAATTTTGGGGCGTTACACTACGTTAGTGGAGAGAGACATGAAAGACAAACCTATGGAACTTAAATATTATTTGAGATTCTATGCTTATTATATGTTTACATAAGCTTATCTGAATTGCATGCAACAAAAGTAAAAGGCCGCACACACACGAAGAATCCAATTGAGAACGGAACATACTCTAGAATTAATCACAATAATTGGTCAATGTTCATGTTTCTTTAAGGTATGTTTTTTACACAATCTTTAAGGAATCCTCAAGAATCACCATGTTAGCACAATTTGCCCCTAGTTCATCTTTTTTTTTTTTTCTTTTCCTATTTTGGCTCAAGGACTAGCAAAGTCAAGTTTGGGAGTGCCACATAGTGTAGGTAAGATCCACATTGCATATAAATAGATCCTATAGATAATTCATAATAAGAGCTAGGTAGAAAGCCGTTAATCTTTCTAATTACATCTTCATCCTTGAATGCCATTGATTTTCTAATGAATAATGAACTCAAGAACTCAATTACAAATTTTGAGTGCTCGTACTTTTGAAGCCTTGAATCAATATTTAATAGAATTATTTATCTACTTATTTGTAAAGAAGGAATAATTTTCATTTAGTAATATTAATATTCCCAGCTATTTAGCTTATTATGTCTCTAAAATTCAAGGAATAAGATTAGCTATCTCGAATCCAAAATGAGCAAATCAAAATACATAATTCCATATATAGGAGTTTACTAATAAGTCGGAATTAAGATCATTATACATATAACCATCGATAAATGTGATTAGAATTTACTATATATTGATGGAAATTATTTAGTTATTCACGTCACATCATATCTTAGTCCTACATAATCACATTATGTACGATCAGTGACGGAGCCAAGATTGATTTGTACGGGCTTCTTTTTTTTTTCAAGAACAATTGGCCTAGTCTAGCTCAACCAAGCCCAAACCATATTTGATCACACAAATTAGGTCTGGCCTAATTTAATTCAGTCTGACCATATAAAAAATCAATATATATATACACTCAGCCTCTCACACGTGTCCAACATAGTGCCTATTCCGTGTCTATATATCTTATCATTGTGTATTAGAGCTCATTTCTTCGAGCTCATTCTCTCTAAATTCCTCCCTCCCTCTTTAGTTTCTCAAATCTTCTCCCTACTTTGTAAATCTTCTTCTTTCTCTCTTTAAAAGTTTTCTAGAATTCTATAATTTTTTTTATCTTGATTATTCTCAATCCTCACCCAAATTAGCTATCAAGCTTTAAATCTCCTTCAAATTCAAGAAAAATACCTACAATTTTTACCTTGATTTTTCTTTCCTCTTTATTTTTCTTTTTTTGTTTTTTAAAATGGAACCAAAGTATCAACATCCGAAGAAATATTTCCTATCACTTTCCCAGAAAGTTCTCAGAAAAATATAAGTCTAGGATCACTCAACTATGGATCCCCATGTGTTTTGGCATTCTTAGTGATGTAAGAATGCCGATAAAAGGAAAGATTTGACCGAGTAACTTCAATCAAGACGTCGGCTTACCAGGCACGGGTATTAGTCGTAGTGCAATAAAAAAAAGAGGCCGTGCCATTAAGGTCTCATGTAACAAATATGGACGATGAAATTGTAATGTAAATGTACTTTACATGGATTTATATTAGTAAATAGTGAGGATAAAATCAATTTCTATAAGGATAGATATTCTAAAGAGAACTTGTATGACCTCCATGCTTCTGTTCAAAACTATCCAAGTAGATATTTTAAGGTGTAATTCCTAAACTTTGGCCTAAATTTTAGGCAGAAAAACAATGCCTCAAGAACATGATATTTAAAAACCTTGTTTGTTAGATTATAAGAAAACCATATGGGGAGTAAATCCTTGATCCTCAGAAGTCGTTTAAGTGTTGGTTGTTTTGAAATGGTTATAGTAGGTATTTGATAATTTGTCTATTCTTTGCTAAAAAAAAAGTGTGCTTCTATGTTTTGGGTATTTGTTTGTTTTAGATTGTTACAGTAAGTGTTGAATAATTAATGTATGTTTTCATTTTATTGTATTCTTTGAAAAAAATAATATCTTGTCATGTGTTGTACTGTAATATGTTTGAAATTTTCAAATCTTTTCTAGACATTTCAAGATCTGTGTTTTACTTTTTCAAAGTTCTACAGTAAATTGCCATTTATGACAGCTTTCTAGATCTTACTTGCACATATTTTGTTTAGATTGTAAAGTAACCTACCATTACCTACCTTTCATAACTCTTGGCATTTTCATATTCTTTAGGACCTCATTCAGGATTCAGTGTTTAGGCAGAGCGGACTTAAAACAAAACGCTAAAAAATCAAATAGTTAAAAAAAGAATCAATCTGTCATGGAAACCAAACATGTCTTCCTCCCATTCATCTTGAAAAATCAAAACCGTTTGTGTATTCTGTGGTTCCAGCCATGGCAAGGGTAGAATCTACTTAGAAGCCGCATAATACCTAGGATAAGTCTTAACACGTAGAAAGATTAGCCTGATTTATATGAGAGATAACTTACGGTTAATGCGGAATGTACCAACAATAGTACATTCTAAAGGTAGCCATATCATAGAGATTATCCCCCATCTCCTAGCTGAGGGGAATCTTTATGGGAAAATCATAGGTAAAAAAGAGAGGGTTTTGGACATTCCTAAGCGTCTTGAAAACATGATCTGTA
The DNA here is from genome assembly GCA_025403435.1 of Artocarpus heterophyllus. Taxonomy (NCBI): domain Eukaryota; kingdom Viridiplantae; phylum Streptophyta; class Magnoliopsida; order Rosales; family Moraceae; genus Artocarpus; species Artocarpus heterophyllus. The sequence continues at coordinate 15,284,374 of CM046336.1, forward strand.
ACTCTGACACTTTCATTGCATTATCTAGTGGTTTAGGCACCCTTGAAGAGTTATTCATAGTTTCTAGTAGGAGTCTGTTGAGTATTCATTCCAAACTCGTTGGTCTTTTAATTGTAAAAGGTTTTTATGATAGTCTTTTAAAGTTTAGCTCACGCTGTGAAACAAAACTTCATTGTAGAGTAGAGGAGACAAATTTTTGTTACTGCTTCAATAGTTGAAGAGTTGCTTAACAAAATGCATAACATTCATTCGGAGTCTAACACTGCAATGTCCATGCTAGATTAGGAGAAAGAAAGCAAGAAGTGGCCATTGGATTTGAACCTCCATCTGTAATCTTTTGTTTTAACCACAACATGTTTATCTGTATTTCTTGTGTCCTGAATAACCGCTCTCCTCCACATCTTGTATTTTTTCTATGACATGCTGTTGTTAAAACCTTTAAATTTATTGACTTTAGTGTCGAGATGACTGATATTATAGAGTAACTAGTGCTATCGAAACACATCCTGTTTGAGGTTTGATCTTTTGTTTATTGAAGACCCTGTATTCTCCGTGGATGCATGATTAGGATAGCTAATTATATGGAATGCTTTATACTCTTAAAACATATCCACGCTATGTTCGTAATATATTACATTTTGTTAATTTTGGGTTCTTTCTAAACTCTTTATGTATTATTTTAATGTATATTTTTAATATAAATATTTGTGTTATTGTTGTTGTTGCTGTTGTTAAAGAAAAAACAAAAAGCTAGGTTCCCTGCTCCCTCCCTCACTCAATGTGCACTATATATTCATTTATCAACTCATTGTATTAATGGCTCGGATAAGGTCATTCAGATAAGGTCATTCCACTCTCAATGAAAATGATCTGTACTAGTAACGCTCAATAAAAGATTTCATACTTTAATTGAATAATTAATTATATATTACTGAGAATTATACTTCGGTATATAGCACTTTTATACAATATTTAAGGTCACATAGATATTTATGAAATTTTAATGATATTTATAAAATATTCAACATACATTCACACAAATATAATGAAAAATTCAATTTATTTATATATAAATAATGTCTAATATAAAACATTATATGCTTTTAGAGCATCTATCTTAACATTATCTTATGCATACAATAAGCCTGTGCAATTCATGAACTATTCTATTAAAAGCTCATCGGAAACTTCTAAGCGTTAATGACTACCTAAGATGAGGTGAATTATATTGGAGTACAACTAACACTAGTATTCAAAATGTCAAATATAAACTTGTTAACAAGATATTAAAACACAACATGCTAAATATTAGAGTGTTTGGGAACTAAGTTCCAACACAAAGGTTCCAACTACTACAGTATATAGCTTTCACATACTACGATGTAAAACAAAAGCATGCTACTATGTATAAGCTCTCACATGCTACGGTATAAAAGCAAAAATGTACTATTATGTAAAGCTTTTACATTCTACAGTGTTTAAGTTTCAACTTCAAGTTCTAACTTAATTTCTAAACACTCTATAAGTAACAATTTTTGCACTCAAATAACTTATAATTTGATTAAATACAAAATATGAATTTGCAATAAAGAAGAGTTAGAGAATTAGAAAAAGAGAGAGTAAACACAATTTACGGTAGTTTGATAGTATGTCTACATTCACTATTGCCAAGTAAACTGTTACTTGACCTCTTTTACTTTATCAATCATCTTCTTTGAAAGGATTAATTACAAAAATTTTCCTTGAATTATAGCCTTTGTAGCACTTTGTCTCTCGAACTTCAAAAAATAATATTTGTTCCCCTTGAAGTATGAACCATTAACAAAAATGACCATTCTATTACAATTTTAAGGAAAAATTGACAAATGATTATAAAGTTAAGGCTATTTTGATAATTCTGGCTATAAAAGTAACCATAAAAATTAAAACTATAATAGAAAAATCAATTAAAACTATTATACCATTGGAATTCTTCCTTTTTGGTATACCAAAATTTCTTCAAAATTTTATTAATTTTTTCACACCCAAAAATTATTTTAAAATTTTAAAAGTTATATATATTAGTTAAATGAAAAAAAATACAATACAAATATATTCAATATAACAAAAAAATATAACACAAAATTTTCAAAGAGAAAAAACTCTAATAGTATTAATAAAATTTCTTCTATTTTTTTGAAAGTTTTCATTAATATTTATACTTTTTAAAATTTGAAAATACTTTTTTAACGTGAAAAAATAAATAAAATTTTAAAGAAAATTTTGATATATCAAAAAAAAGAGGGATCTAGATAATAGTATGCTTTATAATTATTTTTTCAATCATCAATAAATATTATTTTTATTATAGTTTTTATTCTTTTGGTTATTTTATAACTAGGATTGCTAAAATACCCCTAATTTTAAATTTGTTGTTAATTTGTTGTTAAAATTCTAACAAAATAACCATTTTTGTTAATAATTCAAACTTCAGGGGAAACAAATGTTACGTTTTGAAGTTTGGGAGAGCAAACTGTTGTTACAAAGACTCTTGTTCAGAAGAGATTTTGTAATTAATCATTTTTGAAATAATCTCCTCAATACAATCTAGTGACTTCTCTACCGGAGACACACAACATCTTCTACAATCACGAACTTTAACTTAGCATGTTAGTTATCCACTTTAGTAAAGGGAGGACATTGTAACGATTTTACAAGTTAGATGGTAAAGTATAAAAAATTAAAAGTTCAAGTATCAAATTGTTAATATATAAAAAAAAAAAAAAAAAAGTGACGAGCCAAAATACTAAAAACCTTTTAAAAGTTTAATATTACAACTTCCATGGTCCAACCACTGTTTCCCCTTCTTATTGGCATAACTCAACCAAGCTTTTGCTTTCAGTAAAGAGTCAGCAGCTGTTGCTTAACTGAATTTTCACTTAATTATACGATTTTTAAGTGAAGTAAAAGGAAGGAAAAAAAATAATATAATAAGGGAAAAAAGTCTAAAAAATTAAAAATCTTTTCTCAACAAAGAAAATAAATAATAAGACTAACAAAGAAAATAAATAATAATACTAGCAATAAACAAATAACAATACGACGTCGCGTCGTACTCAAAAGGAACACGTGGCGGAGATGAGTACAATCAGAGGTCGTGGGTCCCCCTTTCACGAGCCACGTGTATATGATTACAGATTTGGCACATTACCCCCGAGTGGTTCTCTTTCTCAGGATTAACTCAAGACTCAAAACTCAAAAACAAAACCAAAAACAAGCTCATCCTTTTTCTCAGCTCAACCCTAGAATAATTTCTTCAATATCTGTAATCCTATTTTCGGCTCAAAACATCCCCAATTTTCTCGTTTCTCAGAATCCAAATCCATGGCGGCTGGTGGTGGAGGCATCTATTGGGGACGAAAGGAGGTCTTGGACTTCAAAGGCGTCGTTGTCCTCTTCGCCTGGGTTTCGATTTACGAGAAGCAGCTGAAGAATTTTGTCGATTTGTACGCCTCTCTCGGTTGGAACTCGCTCGTTTGCCATGCCCACTTCGTTGATGCGTAAGACTTTCTTTTTTTTCCCTTTTTTTATTTAATTTTATTTTTTTCTATCAATTTGAGGCTAGCGATTCTTTTTTTTTTTTGGGAAAATCCTGATGTTTTTTTGGTGGGTTTTTCACTCTCTCTGTCATTACGAATATGAGATTTTTGTTTTCCGCTTTTTGGGAATGATTATATGTTTGGATAATTATGTCAAGTTTGACCTTTTGTAACTGATTGTGAAGCGTGTTTAGAAAATGCGATTAGCTTACTAAAAAGGGGAAAACGTGTATACAATGAGATTGTTTTCCACTGATGATGAAAGCTTTGTGCAGATTTTATCCAGAGCGGGCCATGTCTTCAGCATTTGTTGTTCTCAATGAGCTTGTTGAGGTCAGCTTCAATAATGGTTTACGCATTTTATGTTCTTAAGATAAGATTTGACATTTTGGTGATAGTATAGATGTGATGGTATAAATGTGTCATTGCATGCTAAGGCAATGATTGCTTGGTTATCTATGCTGGTGAAAGTAAAACCAAGCAATATATGTCAATCGTGTGAAACCCTGTACCAAATTCATGTTTTTCAAAAAATAAAAAATAAAAATGGGGTAACTTAGGCTTTTCATATCCTTTGAATTTAGCTCAAGTTGTCTGTAAATGATATTCTTCATTTTTTGGGGGCTGGCAGGAGCTACGTGTGAAGCCATGTCCTCTGGTATTTGCGGCTTTCTCTGGTGGTACAAAAGCTAGCATGTATAAAGTTTTTCAGGTATATAACTGCGAACATAAGCTTTGTGAAGATTAATTGTTTACTATATTCTAGAGATGATTTGGCATGTCAATGCTTCTTTTTTAACTGTGGCAATGATGATAATTAAGTCATATGTGAATGCAGATAATTGATGGAATAAATGAGAGCCAGCTCTATCCGGTATGTTTTGATTCTTTACTCTGGCTAATTTTTGGTGCACTTGTGAAGTGTCCTTTTGACTGAATTCATTTACTTCAAGTCTAATGTTGATAATTTTTCTTGCTTCATATAGGGTGAGTATCGGTTGGTCAGAAATTGTATTTCTGGAAATATCTTTGATTCTGGTCCAGTTGATTTCACAAGTCATTTGGGCACTCGGTATGCGCTACACCCTACCATTCAGAAAATGCCTGGTTCTTCGAAACTTGTTTCTTGGGTAGCTAAAGGCATTGCTTCTGGTCTAGATGCTTTGTATCTAACTAGATTTGAGTCCCAACGTACTGAGTATTGGCAGGCGTTACACTCTTCTGTTGTAAGTTTCCATCTTGCATTATCCACCTAAGATTGTCGGGTAGTTGTTTTTGTTAGCTGATGTGCAATGTTTCTTTACCTTTTTTTTGGTAGAATTTGGGGGCTCCGTTTCTTATTTTAGGCTCCGAAAAAGATGATCTTGCTCCCTGTCATGTTATCTGCAATTTTACTCAACGTTTACAAGAACTTGGGGCCGATGTCAAGCTTGTGAAACTGAAGGGTTCCCCTCACATAGGTTTGTCTAAATACTCTTTTTTCCTTTTTCTTTTCGGCATTAGCATGTCCTCTCTACGTTTGGGTTCTCATTATTGAGTAAACTGCCTCAAATAGCTTAGATGTCTGGTGATGTGCTTAGCCTTCAGGAAACTATTAGACATAAATGGTGGAGCTTTGTCTGGCACCGTTTTAGTTACATCTTGATGTTTATATGTGTGAAATATCTATTTTAAGTGTGTATATGCATAATGTTATTATTGATCAATGATTTGTCTAGCCTGGTTTTCGATGTTAATGTTACTGTAGATACTCTTCATACTACCATCCATATGGCTTCCTTGCACTGACACATCTAATAAAAGTTAATTCTATGTGATTTATGCAAGATTTTTTTTTGGTATTTGAAACTGTCATGTCTAATAAAAGTTCATCCTGCAAAGGAGTGATTTGTTACAAATTTGTAAGTTCAGGAGACAACTTGTCAAAACTAAAAGTTCAGGGGCAAATTGAAAATGTGCGACAAGTTTAGAGGGCAACAGTGCCATACTCTTCGTTTTTTTCTTTGGCCCATGACGTAGGTGTACTGTGTCTTTGTAGAATACGAAAATGTTAATTGAATGTTTCTTTGCAAAATAATACACAGCATATTTCACATTCTTATCTCTTCTTCTATTAGTGCTATTTTTTCGCGTCAGATTAGAACCTGATTAAGTTGTTTTTTGCTCATTACAGGTCATTATGAGCACCATCCAGTCCAGTACAGGGCTGCTGTAACTGCTTTGCTTGAGAAGGCAGTTTTAGTTTTTTCTCAAAAGATGCGACTGCTTGAAGATGAAAGAACTTTCTTGGAAGGTGCAAGTGATGAAATATCTAAGTTAATCTGTGACCTCCAGAAAGCAGCAGTCAACTCAAACCAGAGCCTTAGAAGAGTTGCAGTTGGCCCTAGTGACCATTTCTATTTGCCAAGCTCAGCAGAACGTCAAAATGGTAGAGACTCCGAGCCATCTCAGGACGAACTGAAAGACAAACCAGTTCATCTCCCTAGTCCCCCAAGCATCAATGCACATAGCGTTCTGGGTCAGCTTCTGTTTGACGCATGTGTTCCTAAGAACGTGGAGGGTTGGGACATCAAATTTTGCGGCTCTGTGAATGGACAGCCATTTGCCTCTGCTCGTAGGCATTCACCTTTTCATGGTATTAAAAACATTCGTCGCTCCAGACTATAGGCTCCACGGGGCTTGACTTCTGGGGGAGACGTATGGAGGTGGAAACTCTTCTACAACGATGCTTGACTTGATCAACTTCCGAAGAGATGACTACCAAAAACGGCTTTAGGATGGTTTGCAAATTTGTTGACAATGCAAAATAATGGAGGTAAGTCCTGCTTAGGTGATATCCCGCAAGGCATTTGAACGCCAGACACCAGTTTCTATGTCATGGGGTCAATCCTCTTGCATGAATTGTACAGACAGAAGGAAGGAGACGGATAGAGATAATATGTATGTATAAACATGTTTAGCTAGCAAAGGCGTATTTATTTGAGAAGATTTAAGCTGTGTGATGACTGATGAGCTATAAATGTCTGCATGGATAGGAATGATGATATAAATCACCAGTAAGCATGGATTTTGATTCCCGATTCCGTCCTCCATGGTTGGTTGGACAGACTAGCAGTTGGTGTTAAGGAAACAATTGCATGATGAGATTGTATAGTGTTTTTACAAAAAGGTGTATATTGTGAGATCATGACTTTGGTTTCATTACAATGAACAGATTCATGCTTTCAACTGGTTGTGGATGAGGCTAGAAACTTTACAATGTAAATAAGAAGAGAAAAAGTTAGCCTTTTTCTACCTTGTGCTCTCACAAGTTGAATTTGTAAAAATGCTCTGTGCAAATTTGTAAATTTTTTGCTATATGGTATTAAAGCTGGTATTTCTGAGTGATTTTGCAGCCTTTGTTTTTTGCAACTGTTGGTATATGTCACAGCTTGTGTCCTAAAGTAGAGTGTCTATTTGTGACTGGTGATGTGTGCGCGCGCATATATGACCAAACTCATTTTTTATCCATCAGCATACTGCATACACGAAGCGATAAGAGAATAAACATTTGATTAGCACCAACTAAATCCTGAATCTGAAATCCTGAAGACTTGTCAAGTAATCAGCTTTTTCATGGAAGATAAAAAAAATTGTAAAATTTTTTTTAGAAAGTCAGTATGTAGTAGTAATTTTAAAATTTTTTGATCTCTTAACTTAATTTAGTGAATTGGAGATTAACTTGAATTTACTCCGGGGCTCTGGATTTTTAATATCTAAATTTATTTCATCATTAAATTTAATAAATTTAAAATTTATTATGTTTGCCAAGACAAAGCTCAAATTATATGCATTTTTCTAATCAATGTTTACTAATTTTTTTTTTTACATAATATTTATTGATTTCTAGTTAATAAACATGTTTTTAACATAAACAATTCTATTAAAAATTATTATTTATTAACTATTGTAGTAAATCATTTAAGTTATTAGTTACGATTTGTTTCTTTAACTATTACGCACAGCATTAGGTACAATTTTTCCCCCAAAAAAAAAAATCACAATATCAACTGCTCGGTCTGGAAGTTGATGTTGTCCTTAAAGAAAAAATAAAGGAAAGAGAGAAGGGAGAAATATAAGCCCTGTTTCGCATTGCTTGTAGAAGCTACTTTTAGCTTTTATAACTACCTACAACAGTTTAGAGTATTTGGTAAATTATGCTTTTGAAAAGTTGTTTTTAAAAACTACTACTTAGCCAAAAAAGTTAAAGGAGGTAACGAGCAGTCTTTTTACAGCAGTTTCTGCTTTTATAATTTAAAATCATTAAACTAACCTAACTAATAATAATAATAATACATAATTCTCAATCTACCTATTTTTTCATAAAAAAAATAAAATAAATCAAAACAACACTTTAAAAAATGAACTACAGTGATTTTTTTAGCCCAACAAATGGATAGTTTAAAAGAAAATTTATTTCAAATTTGATAGAGCTTGAGATAAAAGATTTACTTTCAATTTTTTATGTCATTTATTTTTTAGGTGAACATATAATTTATCTCATTTAATAAAAGTAATATTTTTAGAAAAATAAATATATAAAATTATAAAAATAAAATTATATTTTTAGCATTTTAATATATAAATATTACGTATGTTAACTTTAAAATTAAAATTAATTAAAAATAAAACTATAAATATGCTTAGTAAAATATCTCTATTTTTATCTTTATGCATCTCCATAACAATTTTATATATAGTTTACTAAATACTTGTAAGTCTGCTTCTGATACTCATAACAGCTTTAAAAAAATTTATCAAACATTTACCTACTTTTGGTCCACAACATAACAAAAGCAACCATACAACATAACAAAAGCAATCCATTATTAGTTTGCATGTTTTGGTTCGTAAGTTTGAACAACACATGGTAGAAAATAGTGCAGCAAAAGATGTTTCAATCATTTTTTTTTCAAAAATTTTGCCATGGACAGCGTACAGTAACAACTAGGAGCTTATAATAAACAAAAGAAATATTTTAAATACAAATTTTACAAATTAATAAGGTATTTGAAAGTAAACCATCATTTTAAGTTTGAAAACTGTAACATATGAGAACTTTATATTATAATTTGTACTGTAACATATGAGATATTTACATTGTATTAATTTGACTACTTTTTCAAATATTCTATAAGCGGAAGTAATGGTAATTTAGCAACAAGGGAATTTAGTGGGAGTAATGCTAGGTCATGTGCATTTTAAAAAAGAAAGTATAATTTACACCCATGATCCTTTAACTCTTTAATAAATGATTTTTTGATCCTATTATTTTTAATTTTGATAAAACAACCTTTAAACTCTTAAACTCTTTGACAATTTTTAGACTTCTGTTTTTTTCTATAAAAAACATTATGGAATCCGACATTTGGAGCCCGTTTGTTTCGTGGTTCGAATCACGGTTTGAATCATTTTGCTACAGTATTTTCACTAACAAAAATTTAAATCTTCATTCAAATACTCGAATCAAACGGGCTCTTGAATACTCATATGCCTTTTCATATGAAAAGACAAAAATACCCCAGGCCTCACCCAACAAAATTCTTGATTCAAAAAAAAAAAACACTTTGACCTCTAAACCGACAACACATGTCCTCTGCAAAAGTCCTCCGCCACCACCTCCGGCAACTCCCTGCACCTCCCACCCCAAAAATGATCTTCTGCTGGTGAGTGAGCATGGGTGATATTTGCATGCTCTGAATGAAACTTCCGCCATCATCAGAATTACGGGGGCACAAGACACGGTTCACATCAGAGCCCTTGAAGAAGTTTTCAGTTTTTTCATCATGCGTGGCCATCAAGAAACTATTTGAAATAAGATGATCACATTTGAGACCGTGTGGGGAAATAGACTTTTTCTTCTCTCTGTTTTTTTATTATTATTTGAAATAAGATGGTCATATTTGAGTCTTTATCAAAAAAAGATCTGGACCATTAAAGCTCAAGATGCTCTGGTCTAAGCTTGCTCTCCTGGAGACAATAAACGCACATTTGATCTTGAGGAGAGCCCAGTAAAGCATAGTCATGAAAAAAAATCCCAAAAAGAAAAAAACAAAGTTTCTGAACAAACTAATCAGTTCAAACACAAACAAAGGGCAATAGGGTGATAAAACTTATTATTGACTGAAAAAGCTCCATTCGGAAGGAAAAAAAAAAACAACAACAACAACTAATTTGCAAATAAGGATATACAAATTCAGCATTTATCATAATCAAACCCTCAAATCCCCAAAATTAAAAATCGAACACAAATGACAGCGGCTCTCTCCCTAAAACCTTGGAAACCTTTTATAAAAGGGCCAAAAGAAAATTTTAATTGAGTAAATGGCCTCTTTTTTTTTAATCAAAAAATACGTTTTTTTATGCAAATAAGTTGTCTCAGTTTTTTTTAAAAAAATAAAAAAAAAAATGACTGTAGCAGAATAAAAAACCTCACAAGAAAAAAAAACTAAAATTATTTTGATGTCTAAAAATAATTATTTTATGTCAAAAACTGTCTAAAAAAAAAGTTTATTTACCAAAAAAATTTTTAACCGGAGGTCCTTTATCAAAATCCCTCTAAAACCTTGCCTCCTCTCTATGTGTCTCTCCAACTTTCAGATCGCCCGCCGTTTCACAAAAAATTTCCCTAAAACTAAAATTTCAACTATAGAAAGATTAATCTCTAAAATACAATTGATTTACAACACATATGGTTTCACAATACGTAGGAAAAATTCCGGCGGAGAGACTCAAGTCTTGGCATTCTCAGGTGCTTTGCGGAGGAGCGAGTGGGTCTCGCAACCCACGGTTCGCAGATGGTGGTGGGTCGCGAGATCCACGCTAAAAGCGACCCTCAACCACGGAGAGGGCTATCGCGATGTCCGTCGAGTGATGCGCAGAGGGGGAAAGTGGGCCGACGGCTGTGTAGCTGTTCAGAGGGCCGATGTGAGGGTGGGATGTACTGGGTGGTAAGGGCGACAAACTCCTACAATGGTGGTAGAGTTTAGACAGAGGAAGATGGTGCTTTTTTTGAAGGGAGAGAAAGAGACGAAGACGAGGATAGAGAGAGATAGAAAGATGGTTTAAAGGGATTAGAAACAATTAAGTACCTAGCTCTTGTGAGAAGAAGGAAATATACCACCACAAGCCCCATGTTCATGCACGAGTTCAAAAATACAATAGTGCTCTAAGGGTCCGTTGGCTAAATAAATTTAAATTAATAATATCATTTGAGTTACGTGATTTGAATTAAGGTTTAAGTTAATAATTTAAATTATTATCTAAATTAATATTTGGATGCTTATTTAAGTTTTAATCTTAACATGGAATAAAATTGAAATTTATGTTTAAAAAATAGTATAAATAATTTTTTATTTATTAACAAATCTAATAAAATCTTAGTGTTAATGATCTTAAAAAAATGCAATATGGGTCTTAATTAACTATTCTCTTAATCTCATTTGGATATCAAATGAAGAAGTTATGATTTTTTTCTCAAATATATAAGAGAGAGAATTTTAGCTTTTACTATAATAAATATATCCAAGTATCAAAAGCAGAAAAGGGGTTAGAACTTTGAAAACTTAGAATCTTAATACTCAAAGGATTCAGATTTTAAGGGAAACAAATAAATATTCAAAGAATTTTTATAATCAAATCCAAACTTAAATTCATTGAGTATAAAAAATATACAAACCAAACAAATCTAAAAAAAACCATGTGACGTGCACGTGAGTTTTTTCGTTAGGGTTTGGTTAGTTTTTGATAGAAGTCTAAAAATTGCCAAAGATTTAAGAGTTTAAGGTTGTTTTGTCACAATAAAAAAAAAGGGACTAATATGTCATTTATTAAAGAGTTAAGAGACTGTTTGGTTAAGTGATGGAAATCACGGTTCCCATCACAAACTCAGTTATAAACAGTGTAAAGCTCTCACATGCTATAGTAACAATAAAAAAATTACTACAGTGTAAAACTCTCACATGCTACAGCAAAAGTGATTCTAACTAACAATTCTCACCATACTTTCAAACACCCTATATGAGTGCAAATTAATAAAAAAAAAAAAAGTAACCATGTGACAATGTAAATAGTGGAAAGCCATTAATTCTTGTGGCGGAAGTGTCATATTAGTTAATAATAAAAAAAAATATTTGTGAATGAAAGATAACAATTTGTAATTTTTGAATCATCATTTCAAATTGAAATATTTTGACAATTTAAACTCGGTAAAAAAAATAATACAATAAAACTAGTTTGACCTTGAATTTTTTCAATTAATGAACTAAACATCATATTATAAGTTGGTATTTGGTAAGTTAAGACTAAAAATTGACGTCACGAGACGCCATGCTTCCGTAAAATACCCACAGGCTTGTAAAACAATAACCTTATGTTTGATTAAAGTGGTTCCCACTATTTTTGTAATAATAAGCAATATAAAACTCTCACATGCAACAGTAATAACAAAAAAAATCGCTACAATATAAAACTTTTATATATTATAATAAAAATGATTCTAACTAACAGTTCCCACCACTCTTCTAAATACCCTACAAAAAGGACATTAGTGTCCTGGTGGGAAATTTCAAATTCAAACTACTGAGACCAGACTAGTGTGGGAAATTATTTATTTATTATTTTTCCTGTTATCATCATCATCCTCGTCATCATTATCATTGTTATTACTATTTTAAAACAGTCTACTGACTGCTCAGGTAAAGGTTTAAACTTGGTGAGATTGGCGCTTAAAAGAAGGAAGGTCAACAGTCACCTATTTTACTTGGATTTTTGTTCTAGGCAGGATCTTGTTTGCTCTTCTCAACCTTCACTTTTTACTATTGGTTCTTCTTCTTCCACTTGTCTCCACAAGAGAGAGAGAGAGAGATTCCGTTGATAATCATTTTTTTTTTTTTTGGAAAGAGTAGAGAATGGTGGAGGCGAAGTTGACATACGAGGAATGTCGGAGACAGAGACTTGAAGAGAACAAAAAGAGAATGGAGGAGCTCAACATCACTAAACTTGCTCTTGCTCTCAAATCTTCTTCATCTCCCAAATCAACTCCTGTGGGTTCTCACTCATTTCATAAGAAAAAGAAAAAAAAGAAAATCTTTCCGTTTCTTTTTTTTTTTTTTTTTTCTTTTTTGTTGTTTTTAAGGTTTTGAAGCAAAAAATGAGTTGTTTGTGTCGTGTTGGTGTAAGTTACAGGTGAAGAAGGGGAAGCCCAGAAATGGGTTGCCAATGGAACCTTCTTCAGTGCCACTGAGAAGGTCAAGCCGTGTCTCAGATAAGCCTCCTCCAAATTACAAAGAAGTCAGCTCTTTTCTCTTACTCTCTTTTATGTTTTTTTGATTGGTTTTTCCATGTCTTCGATTATTTTATTTTATTTTAGTTATTTTTGGTAGTATATTCTTAATTCTTCTTCATGCTTTGCTCATATTTTGTTAAGGTACAAGACTAATATGATACTTCGGCTCCATTTTAATGTGATTATATGTTATTTTGAAAGCATAAATTAGGTATTCTAGACATGCTCAAAAATTGGGTTTTTTTTTTTTTTTTTTTATAAATAAAGCTTCAGGTTCAATGATTTGGATTAAAGGATGTTTATTTTTTAAAATCGTAAACTAGCTCAGGTCAAAAACTGACATTGGATATTGTACGTAGTTGGATGGGTTACAATAGTGAGATATGTAATATGGTATTGGATTGTACTCGTTTGGTTTGGTTGGAGCAAAATATGTTGGATGCCTATTCCCCTCATTTACCCAAATCAAAATTAATACTCCTTTTTTATTTTGGAAAAAGTACTCCGAATTAATAATTTAGTTTAATTTTGATACGACTTTTATATATATATATATATATGAAAAAAGAATATTTTCTAATCTTCAGGATTATCCTGTAATACCTTATAGCTTCATAGTTACGCATCATTTTTTTTTTCATTGCTTTAGGCCTATCATCTCTAATGAACTCCTAAATTAGCATGTTAATGCTAATTTTTAACATTGAGTAGAAAAATTACTCTCAAATTCAATCCTATTTTTATTATTCAATCCTATTTTTATTACTAAATTTGTTGTATGTATGTCTTGTTTTTTATTTAATCATTGTAACATTGTCATTCAAATGATTTAAAATTAAAGATTTTTTTTATAATTTTTAAAACTTAATGATTATGAAAAAAATAAATATAGCATTATGCATTGAAGTATAAAATAGAATAATACATCAAAAATACTATTATTGTATTTTTTTAGTGACAAATATAGCATTGATATTGACATTAGAAGTGGCCTTAGAGCATGTCTAATACAATGCTAAATTTTAATGTTAATGCTAAAATTTGACGTTTGGACTCTCAAAGAACTTATCTTCCATATTAAAGCCCAACGTTTAAAGTGGATTGGTTCAATGTCTTTATAAGTTAGTTTTTATTTGAATATTTAAACGATTTGGGACTTGGGTTTATTTCATTCTTTACAGGATTGACTCAGTAGTTCTTTGATCTTTGGCAGGTCCCCATTGAACCCTTGGGAAGGCTTAGAAGGTTGATTTGTGTACACTTAATGATATTTTTTTCACTGTTGTACAACTTACAACATTGGATATCTTATTGGTTGTCTTGTGATTTTTTGTGTTGGATTTGGCGATAGGAGCTATCAGAGAAGAGATTTGCTGAACCGAGTGTATGCTTCAGATGAATCAAGGCAAGATGCCATTGACAGAGCGGAGAAGGTTCAATCAGAATTGGATTCAGACGTCCCAAGCTTCATCAAGCCCATGCTTAAGTCACACGTTACTGGAGGATTTTGGCTGGTAAGCCGTTCATTCATCTGATCAAAGCAGATAATCAGAGACATGCTCTTCAACTTGTTCTCCCAAAATTGAATACTAGATCCCTTAAACTCTTGTGTTGGTCTACTTCCTAACAGTTTAAGCTTTCGGTATCAGACTCTTGTTTTTGTACTCTCCAAATTAATATTGTTATTTGGTAACAATTCATGGTTGGTTTTGCAACATTATCATGTCAATTGAACAATATATATATGTTTTTTGACAGAGTTTGCCGTTGGAGTTTTGCAAGAGACACCTCCCAGATGAGGACGAGACGATTACTTTGGTGGACGAGGATGGAGATGAATTCCCAACAAAATATCTTGCTGGCAAGCCTGGTCTCAGCGGAGGTTGGAGAGGCTTTGCCATTGATCATCAACTAGTTGATGGGGATGCTTTGGTTTTCCATTTGGTTAGGCCAACAGAATTCAAGGTCCTCTTTACATTTTAGACCTTAAAACAACAATGCTTGTTTCTCTGTCTCTTCTATATTTGCTCTCAAATATATCATGCCAAGATAGAGAAAAACAAAGCGTTATATTGTGCGTTTAACTCATTCAAATTTGACTTGGTAAGATGAAGCTGTACATATTTATGAAAAAGGTTGCAGTTAATTCAGTATGACATTTGCTATTGCAGGTATATATTGTTAGAGCCCAAGAATTAGAAGACTGTGACGCTGAAGAAAGTAAAGAGGACGACGAAGATTTGGATGTCACGCCTTCTGGTAGGAGTGTCAAGAGAATCAGATCAAAGTAATTCTTCCACTTCATGAAAATTTCTATTTTGACAGTTTCTTTAACTTGCAGATTAGACAAATTTTCAACAAATATTGAGTTGGTGCTTCTAACTTTCAGGTTTCTTGTAGTCTAATTTCGTCCGGCGTTGTGTATTTGCAGGTAAAAAAAAAAGAGCCCTTGATCTGACACGGTACAAGTTACAAAAAAGAACTTTGTGTTCATCCTCTTCATATTACGGAGCATAATTTACAATTACAGACTGAGGTTGCTATGCTTTTTAAGTTATTCCTTTTGTTTGGTCATGGCATTTTTGAATTTTGGATACATATGCCTCAATAGTTTTAGCAATGACATTGAAGGAAGTCTTGATGAGTTGTGTAACATTTAGTACAAAGTCCATTAAAAAATATACGTATTGAATATATGACAGTGTAACCGAACTTTTTGTTTTTATTTCTTGTCTTTGCTCTTATTCCTTGTTTCTAGTCCACTGGTCCTTCAGAAATATTTGCTCAGTCATATTGACAGAAATTTAATTGTTTCTAATATGCGAGATTTTTGACTGAAATACAGAATTTCATTATAATAGAGGGTTATTAGCCCCATTAGCACCTGAATTACATGTGTTGTGTCGCTTTGGTTTATGAACTTCTCATTTTGATAAATCAGTCTTTGACTTTTGCTTTTTTGGTCACTTTGGTCCCAACACTAAAATTAGCAAATGACCAATTGCAAAATGTTCTATTTTTAACTAGTTTCTAGTCCTTGAGAAATATGAGCCTCAATAGTTTCAGCCTTTCAGGCTATTGACTGAATTTAACACTATGTTTGGCAGGAGAGAGAGGGAGGGAGGGTGAGAGATAGAAAGAGAAGTTAAATCCTTTGTTTGGTCAAAGAGAGAAGAGGAAGGAAAGACAGAGGGATATGGTTTCCCCTATGGCTCACCAAATTAGATCCTTTCATTAATAAAAGGATTTAAAGAATCCTTCATTTTAAGTTTTAAAAAGATTATTTTACCTTCTAAATTAATAATTTAAAAAAAATAATAAATATTTTGCAAATAACTACATTTCAATGGAAATAAGAATTTTGTTATAATATTAAAGGAGACTTTGATAGTCTTTTATGATTAAAAAAAGAGTGAATATTTCGCAAATAACTACATTTCAATGGAAATAAGAATCTTCTTGTCATATTAGAGGAAACTTTGACAGTCTTTTTATGATTAAAAAAAGAGTGCCCCCATGCAGGATCGAACTACAGACCTTCAGTTTACAAGACTGACGCTCTACCACTGAGCTATAGGGGCTCTGCTGCTGTGCCAATAACCTTAGCCATTAAAACTTTGGCTACTGGAATGTTTCACAGTCAGAAATGCTAAAAAAATTGTTTCGTATTTTAAATTGTAAAAACCGGTTTGTGGGATTTTTTCTTATGAAAGATAATTAAGAGGTAAAGTTCACGAAGAACATTCGGAATCGCTTGTGCTTTTAGCAATGAAAGAAAAAAAGAGAGCATAAACTAAGCTTTTTAATCGGTGTTTAAATAGTATATAAAAATAACAAAAAATTATTATTATAAAAAGTAATGTAATTTAAAGGTATGCATAAAGTAAAAGGTCTAAAATATAAACAAAAAGCTTTTCATAAGTATCTTTTGCTATGCATCAAAGTGTTGCCCCAAAAGTAATTATAAAAACCAAAACCATTTTTATTAGATCCATTCAAACATGTTCAAAAGTTATTTTTGAAATAAATAAGCCAAAATCAGCTTTTTCTAACCCATTCCAAACAGGCTCTGTATCAAGTTTTTAGTTCAGCTGTAATTCTCGTCCTTTTCTTTGACTTAATACCGTTTAACATCTACCAGATATGAGAAGAGCCTTGGCAAAGAAAGAACACCAACCATGTTTTCTACAAAAGCGAGGCAAATGATTCTCTAGTAGCGGAAATGCAAGAGTTGATTTACAGTGAACAAAAGAAACATTCTTATTTAAAAAAATAATTTTTTTTTTGAAAAAAAGACAACGGCGAGAGGAATTAAACTAATTTTTAAGTACTACAAATAGTTCCCATGTTAAAATTCGAAGTGCAACCAATTTTCTTTACATGCGACGTCTGCTCTTGAATTTTGTACTCAAAAGTCAAAAAGATACCAAGAGAGGTTTCAAATGACTCATCTTTAAGACTTTCACAACAATCAACGAAATAAACACAAAAACTTCTTGTAATATTAATTGTCTTTCTATGTTGTTTTCAGGTTACATGTAAAAAACTTTATGATCATAGTTTCCAGGACAAATGGGATTTAACTTCACTGCATACCAAGTACAGAAATTCCATTTAAATTACTTCCTCGTACAACAACAGAGCAACAAAATTATTGACCGGAGCTTAAAGCCGACTCATACTACAAACATCATGATGTCAAACAAGTCCAAAGCCCGCTTCCAAGCACTTTTGAATATAGAAACATCTGTTCTCTCCCGGCCAAAGACGACGACAACTTGACTGAAAATGTTACTGGGCTACAATGGTTTATTCTTGAATCTTGGTTTGCCGAACTAGAACTGAAAACATTATTTGTGCCTGCTGGTCTAGCGTTTATGTATCCTCAGTAATAAGAAGGTCTACCTGTGATGTAACTAGGCATTCTCTCATCATAATTTCGCCATTTGTTTACCGTACTTTGGATCGACACAAACGACAACCTGGCACATTGTTTTTAAATTATTTTATGGCATGAAAAAAGCCATCTAGATAACGACTGTATAGCAAGAAAGCTAGAAGAGCAGCAGAAGAAATACCTTTCCAACACTTTCACCAGAATGGAGATACTCGACAGCATCCGCTACGGAATTAAGGCCCAAAAATTGTTTTGGGTCAATTGCCACCTATATAAAGTGAACAAGAACAGTTCAGGACTAAAAGTTTGCTGGTGAAACCGTAGGAGGAATAGAAAATGTTGAAAGATCTCAACTTCTGGATCTAAGGATAATTACTTGAGATTACTTAAGATAGCATTTATGCGAAAGCATATTATACTATTTCCTTTGCCTTTTTCTCTAATATATTCATTTGACGTGAGGTTATTAGATTCATTTAGACCATGTATCATGCTCGAGAGTTCAGCTAGTGGATGCACTGAATTCCACATAAAGGGTACAAGAAGAAGCCCACGATGAAACTCTATAATATAACATATAAAAGGGTCAAATTATTACCTTCAGCTTTCCCATAGAGTAGAGATCAACTAATTTTTCCAAATGTGGTTGCCAGAGGTGAGGGTATTGTACCAAGAAAAAACCAGCCTGGAAAAAAAAAAGAAAAAGAAAAAGGATGAGGATCAATCTGAGATCAACGTGTTATGGCTAAACAATAAAGGACAAATCTGAGTCGAACAAAGCAAGGATAAATCCAGAGGAAGTAGAGAATCAATTATAACATCATGTTTTGGCTACATACCACAGTTTGGCTTTTTGCTAAAAGCTTCTCACATAATCCTGTATAATTTGACGGCTTCCATCCATGGTCTCCTTGATACTGAGACCAGATTTATCAATAAAATGGAATGACCAAAACCACTGATGTCAGAAGAATTTTAAAAGCAAAAAAAAAAAAAGGACTGAACATAACTCAGACAACAATTGTGTAATCGACGGATTTAATAAACAACCTGAGAAATCATTCCAATTACTATGAGTCGCCCATAAATTGCCAAAGCATTCAAGCACAAATCAAACATTTTACCACCTACAGACTCGTAGATGATATCAACACCTTTAGGAAACTCATTCTTTAGAACCTGAGAAAAAACAGGGGAAAAAAATTATATGTCAACATGCTTTGAGTTTGAACTTGTATACTCAGTCAAATCATTGCAACCAGCAGTGTTTTTCATTAATTGAACTGTCCAGGTCCTTGTTACAAATCGCATTGCAAAATTTTTCTCACAAAATAAACAGAAATAAGAAATAAGAAACTCCTCATTATCAGTTAGGGAGACACAAGTGTGACTCAATAAGGTCCATGCTGCATTCAAAATTAGTAGCAATCAAATTCTACAGAGACGGTTAAACTAAAGAAATAAGAAAACCAAAGAGGGTAGATTGTAGATCTTCAGTCGTATTCTATCATTTTATTTAAATTTAGATATGAGTTTCCCAGAATATTAGTTCCAAAAAAGAGACAATGGTTTGCACTCATCCAGCAGCAGATTATGTTTAAGTTCAAGGACTCAAATATTATTCCAGTTGTCTCCAAGAATTATTTGTTGTTATTTTCCTCCATTATGAAAATAATTTTACTTGCTCGTTTTGGGCAATGAAATCAACAAAAAGTGACAATAAGTGGATTTGTTTATGCATTAAATTGATATATTAATTCTAAGAAGCCATTATGAAGTAGAGATTATCAGCAAACAGACAATAGAAGTAGATATAATCAATACTATAGGCCGGATTAGTCAAGTGAAAAAATAAAAACCACGTCTGGCTCCACTTCAGCTTCGTAAGGCTCCATATACAATTATAAAGGACTGAAAAGATGCAAGAAACTTACGGTTTTAATATCTTCAACTTTGTAGTCTATGACTCGATCAACTCCCAATTCTTTCAGAAGCTTTGCCTTTTGCTCACCTCCACAGGTTGCCACCACCGTATTTCCAGCTAATTTTGCAAGCTGTAAACCAAGCACTTGCGATTTAACTAATTGTCCTATAGTGAACTCGTAATCAAAAGAAGAAACAGATATGATTTGAGAAAGAATGAATACAGTTGGAGTCTGGGAATCCTCAGTGGAGAATCCACTGCATCTGAAACATTCTTAATACAAGAAAATACTAACAAAAAAAAAAAGCGAGAAAGAACGAAAAAAGTAAACCTGGACCGCGAATTGCCCAGTCCCCCCTGCAGCAGCAGTAACTAAAACTACCTTTCCAGATTCAATCTGTCCCGCCTAAAAATTCAGCGATAGAGAAATATTGTCAGAATGAACAATATCTACGGCTCAAAATAATTTCACATATATTATACAAAACAACGGATAAAGGCCAAAGAAAAGATCGATGTTGAATTGCAGATGTGATGTCAAATGGTCAAACCAAGGGAGCGGTAAAAAAAAAAAAATTGTTAGCATGAGGAGTGACCTTTTCTAAAGCAATTGACGCCGTTAATCCTGAAGTAAGCATGGCAACAACTTCGGGATCTGGTCTAGCCACAGGAAGGATATGTTTTGAACGCACCTGATGCAAGTGCAAAAACAGACTTTTATCTTCAGCAATTACAATTCAAGAAATAAATAAATAAACAAACACACACACACACAAAAAAAAAAACTTCATTCACAAATACCATTAAAATAAGGCATACCATGTTTATGAAATTCTACAATTGTCGTGTAAATAATAAAAGCAATTATGCTGCTCATTGAAAGTAAAATATTCACTTTTCAAAAAAAAAAAAGGCAGTAAAATATTCACAATGGTATACCATCATGAATTCAGCATAGCTTCCAAATGTCATGACTGCAGCAGGAGTACCAATTTCCAAGTTAGTGACGGAATCCCCAACTGCGGCAATTATCCCCACAGCCTGAAACAGCAAAGGAATATGTAGATCAACAAATCAAGCAGCAACCAGTTTTGAAAATACCAAAAAAATCAAGTGCACGAGTAGCCTTATGACACATCCTATAATTTGAATAGACACTGGAACTTTAAATAACAGTTTTATGCACCTCAAAACCAGCATCGAATGGAAGACGGGAGCCAAGGTCATTGCTGTTGCCACTAAAATAACGCCCTGAGCTGAAATTTACCTGTTGATATATGTCCTTGTCAGACAGATACAAACACACTACGAATCCGGCTATATGCAATTGCGATTCCACAAAAAATGGGGGAAAAAAAGCCTCAACGTTGCTGCAGCATGATCATATGTATCAGCAGGCTAACATTAAAAAAAAAAAAAAAAAAAAACGGCCATATTGTTTCTGAACTTTTTTCCCATAGCCAAATCCTATCTGTTTTCCGATCAACAACGTCGCTTCTGCTATCAGGAAAAGGTAAGAGTGGCAGTCCTACTTTAAGATACTACTGAAGTTTCTCAAATATTCTAATTTCTTGTCAAAACTTTATTCCATATCTGATTATAGCAAAGAGATTCAGCATGCTAATTGCTTGGATTGGTCAGCTTAGGAGATGAGCAATATACAAAGAAGGTGAAGTGGGGAATCCCTAAAACAAATTGATGCAGTGTCAAAGTCTCAGATGTCTATACATTCATGCTTTTTGAAACCTATTGACCCCTCTACACAGAGAGAGGACTGTTAAAATATCTCATGCTGGCATGACATGAATCATCATCTCCTACTAGCTTAAAATTGTGCAATGCATGGCACTCAATCATGCCATTGCTTAAGACAACTAAAATTTCATATTTTTAAAAATGTAAATAGAGGAAAAGAGAAATGCAAATGAAATAACCCAATTCCTAACAATAATAATAAAGAAAACTAGATGTAAGGCACTAAGGGTAGGAAGAAACTTACATCACTAGCATTTACACCAGCATATATGATTTTCACAAGAACATGATGCGGTTCAATGGGTAATCTTAATGGCGAGCAGACAATGCCGGTAGCACTTCGAAAATTATGGGTTAAAGTGTGGACAATTCTGAAGAACAAAAAAGGAAGATCAATAAATATGAAAAATAAATTTTCACACTATAATAGGTATTATCTTGATTCTTGAGAAAGGCAAATGTTCAACGTCAAGAAGCATCAGATTCAGAAATGATTATGCAGATCATGGAAATAAAGGTCAAGCAAGTAAAAACTGTAATGCTCAAGGAAATTCATTATTAAATCCAGTACTTATTTGCATTTAATTAATAAATTTATCTTTATAAATGGTATTTTTGTGAATTACAATAGCGTATATGTGAACAATATTAATAGGAAATTTGACTGTGAATATTGTGCAATTTTGGATATTGTTAAATATAAATTTTGTGAGCTTAAATGCTTGAAAATTTGTGAATAATATCATTAAAATGAACTTTATATCACAATTAATCATAGTTGTTGATGTAGAAAAATCAGGAGAAAAATCAGGAATTTAGAAAAATCAGGAATTTCCATGGTTTATGGGCTGATTAGTGCTAAATTGTAGATAACATTCATATCCTAAAGTTTAGGGATTTTATTCTATGTTTGTTCCTATTTGTTAGGATTTGTTTCCTCCCTTTTAGGGATAATATCATGTATATATTGGCTGGTACAGCCTTGTAAAATCATTCAATTCAGAAATATAAAAATTCTGTTCTTTTTATCATGGTATCCGAGCTACAAGGTTAGGGTTTCTGGGAATTTAAATTTTTGGCCTTCATTGCCACCCTTTCGGTTCTTCTTTTCTCGGGTATACAGTTTCCTCTCTTTAGGTTTAGGCCTTAATTGCCATTACAACCAGTTTTTT
Source organism: Artocarpus heterophyllus (assembly GCA_025403435.1). Lineage (NCBI taxonomy): Eukaryota > Viridiplantae > Streptophyta > Magnoliopsida > Rosales > Moraceae > Artocarpus > Artocarpus heterophyllus. The sequence continues at coordinate 15,307,025 of CM046336.1, forward strand.
TTTTTTTTTTTTTCTTTTCTGGCCTTCATTGCCATTTTTTCAACATGACAAAGACAACTATCTCTACACCTAGCACCCCTCGTGAAACCCCAGTTCAGCCCGTCGAAGATGATAGCAAACAGCGGAACTCCAACGAACTCCAGCACATCCAACCTGCATATCGGCTTAATGGCAGAAACTATTTAAAGTGGTCTCAATTGGTTCGGACATTTTTGAAGGGCAAGGGAAAATTGGGACACTTGTTGGGCACTGGACCGAAAGAAGGAGAGGCTGGTTTCGAAATCTGGGATGAGGAGGATTCCATGATCATGTCATGGTTATGGAATTCTATGAACCCAGAGATAAGTGACACCTGCATGTTTCTTCCTACAGCAAAGGCAATCTGGGACGCTTTAAATCAAACCTATTCCAAGGTTCATGATGCAGCACTGATTTATGAAATCAAGACCAAGACAACAGCTGCAAAACAGGGGACTAAAACAGTGACAGAATTTGCTAACTTTCTACAGAATCAGTGGCAAGAATTGGATTATTATCAGACTATTAATCTGAAGTGCAGTGAGTGTGCTGTTGCTGTAAAGAAATTCATTGAACGAGATCGAGTGTACGATTTTTTGGCTGGCTTAAATCCTGATTTCGATCAGGTACGTATTCAGATTTTAGGCAAACCTGAGGTTCCATCTCTTAATGAGACAGTGTCCTTGGTCCGGGCTGAAGAAAGTCGCAGAGGAATAATGTTAGAACCTCAACAAACCGATAGTTCAGCCCTTCTCAGCACTAAAACCCGGAACTTCACCCTGGAAAGACCACCGGCTGCTGAAAACAAGTCAGAACCATCAAAAGGAGTAAATCGAGATGAACTTTGGTGCACTTTTTGTAAAAAACCAAGGCACACTAAAGATCGTTGTTGGAAATTGCATGGGAAACCTTCCACATCCAACCGTGAGTGGGGAACTAAGGGAGGACAGCAGAAACAAGCTCAAGGACATGCTCATATGACTTCTCAAGATCAAAAACATAGTCTTGGAGGACTCAACATTGAAGAAATTGAAAAATTAAGGAGCTTATTGGGGTCTCTTGAAAAGCCTTCTCCTTCAACCGAGAGTCATTGTTCCTTAGCACTCTCAGGTAAGTCTCGAACCTTTCTTGGATTACATGTCTCTAATAAAGTGTTTGGGAATTCTTGGATTCTTGACTCCGGTGCCACAGACCATATGACAAATACTTCAAACCAATTTAGAACCTACACACCATGTCCAAGCAATAGAAAAATAACAGTAGCTGATGGTACAACAACCACAGTAGCAGGAATAGGAGATGTTCAAGTTACCCCTAGTCTGGTCCTTAAAGATGTCCTTCATGTCCCTCAATTATCTACTAACCTTGTATCCATACAAAAACTTACACGGGACTTACTTTGTCATGTTACATTTCACCCATCTTATTGTGAATTTCAGGCCAAGGGTTCGGAGAAGAGGATTGGACTTGCTGAAGAGTATAACGGACTCTATTACTTGAATACATCTAATCAACCGAAAGTGATCAAGTCAAATTTATCCACTTCGTTTTTTTCATCATCCAATAAAGATGTCATTTGGTTACATCATTTGCGTCTAGGTCATCCTTCTTTTTCAGCATTAAAAATAATGTTTCCTTCATTGTTTAATGGATTAGATGTTCAAACTTTTCATTGTGATGTTTGTGAATATGCAAAGCACACCCGTGTAACTTTCCCTATCAGCAATAAAAGGTGTTCTTCTCCTTTCCTTTTAATTCATAGTGACATATGGGGGCCTTCAGCTATTCCAAACATTTCGGGAACAAGATGGTTTGTGACCTTTATTGACGATTGTACCAGGGTCTCTTGGATTTTCTTACTCAAAAATAAGTCTGATGTAAGTCACATCTTTCCTAATTTTCACAAAATGGTTCAAAATCAATTTGGTACAAACATAAAGAAATTTCGATCTGATAATGCCCGAGACTATTTCAATCAAGTCCTGTCTCCTTATTTTCAAAAAGAGGGAATTATACATGAATCATCTTGCATCAACACTCCACAACAAAACGGGGTAGCCGAACGAAAAAATCGCCACCTTCTGAACACTACTCGATCTCTCTTGTTCCAAAACAATGTACCAAAACAATACTGGGGGGAGGCAGTTCTTACATCAGCTTATATCATAAATAGACTTCCTTCTCGAGTCCTAGATTCAAAGAGTCCAATGGAAATTCTTTCCCAATTTTATCCCGATCTTCGCCCTTCCTTCAACCTTATTCCTCGGGTGTTTGGGTGTACTTCCTTCGTTCATATTCACAACAATAACCGGGGGAAATTGGATCCTAGGGCCATCAAGTGTGTATTTATAGGATACTCAGCCACTCAAAAGGGGTACAAGTGTTACCATCCTCCCTCCAAGAAATTATATGTCTCTGTTGATGTCACTTTTGTCGAGGGGAAACCATACTTCACCACACCTTATCTTCAGGGGGAGATATCAACAATGGAAGATAAGGATTTCTTACTGCCATCTCTTGATACATCCACCACGCCACATCCACATTTCTACCCCAAATCATCTCCCGAGCCATCTCCCGAGTCTCCCGAGCCATCTCCCGAGTCATTGAACTCAAAAAAATCTGAAACACCTGAGTCACCCACTCCATCTGAACATCCTAGTTCATCCGAATCACAACAAGGGAACAATAAGATTTTTGATCATTTTCGGTTTGACCAAGTGTATGCAAGGAAGCAGGATTCAACTCAAGCACTAAGGCAAGTTCAATCCACCAATCCGACTCCTGGAAATGAGGTAGTAATTTTTGAACCTAACTCACCTCTTACATCTGAAACCGACTTGCCCATAGCAGTGAGAAAAGGAACCCGAGAGTGTACCAAGCGACCACTATATCCCTTATCTCACTTTGTATCCTTTCAAAAATTCTCACCAAACCATAAGAGCTTCCTTTCAACACTAAGCAAAATCCTTATTCCCAACACTTTATCTGAGGCATTATCTAAGGAAGAATGGAGGAGTGCTATGATGGCAGAGATGGATGCGCTGGAAAAAAATGAGACTTGGGAATTGGTTGATTTGCCAAAAGGAAAAAAGGCAGTAGGATGTAAGTGGGTGTTTGCATTGAAGTTTAAGGCAGATGGGTCGTTAGAACGCTACAAAGCAAGACTTGTTGCCAAGGGCTATACTCAGACGTACGGGGTAGATTATCAGGAAACCTTTGCACCTGTAGCAAAAATGAACACTGTGCGAATTTTATTGTCACTAGCTGCTAATTTTAATTGGGAGTTACAGCAATATGATGTGAAGAATGCGTTTCTTCATGGGGAACTAGAAGAAGAAATTTACATGAGTATTCCACCGGGGTTTAGTGGAACAGATAAACACAAGGTTTGCCGTTTAAAAAAGGCTTTGTATGGTTTAAAGCAATCTCCACGTGCTTGGTTTGGAAGATTCACCAAAGTAATGTTGGCAATTGGTTATAAACAAAGTCAAGAAGATCACACACTCTTCATTAAACATTCGGCCTCAGGGGGAGTCACAGCCTTAATAGTCTATGTGGATGATATAATTGTGACTGGAAATGATGAGAAAGAAAAACAAGTATTGAAGCAGTGCCTGATCAAGGAGTTCGAGATAAAAGATCTGGGAAGATTGAAGTATTTCTTAGGGATAGAAGTAGCTCACTCCAAACAGGGAATCTTAATCTCTCAGCAAAAGTACATCACTGATCTCCTTAAAGAAACTGGCATGTCGGCAAGCAAACCTGTTGCAACCCCAATCGAGCAGAATCACAGACTTGGAGAAGCATCAGAAGATAAAGTGGTGGATAGAGAGTTGTACCAACGACTTGTTGGGAAACTCATTTACCTTGCACACACGCGACCAGACATAGCTTACTCAGTTAGTGTTGTCAGTCAGTTCATGCATAATCCTAAGGAAATTCATATACAGGCAGTGTACAGGATATTGCATTACTTAAAAGCACATGTCGGAAAAGGAATAATGTTCAAACGGAACTCAGAAATCATTCTTGAAGCCTACACAGACGCAGACTATGCAGGATCTTTTGTGGACCGCAGATCAACCTCCGGGTATTGTACGTTCCTCGGAGGAAACCTAATATCATGGCGGAGCAAGAAACAGAATGTGGTGGCTCGGTCAATCGCAGAAGCAGAATTTAGAGCAATGGCACAAGGAATATGTGAGTTGTTATGGGTGAAAATCATTTTAGAAGATTTGAAGATCAAATGGAGTAGACCCATGAGACTTTACTGTGATAACAAATCAGCCATTAGCATTGCACATAATCCAGTGCAACATGACCGGACAAAACACATCGAGGTAGACAGACATTTCATCAAAGAAAAGTTGGAGAGTGGTTTAATTTGCACTCCATATGTTCCCACAGGGGGCCAGTTAGCAGATATTCTCACAAAGGGACTTAACAGCAAAATGTTCCAAGAAATCATTGGCAAGCTGGGAATGAAAGATGTATATTCACCAGCTTGAGGGGGAGTGTAGAAAAATCAGGAGAAAAATCAGGAATTTAGAAAAATCAGAAATTTCCATGGTTTATGGGCTGATTAGTGCTAAATTGTAGATAACATTCATATCCTAAAGTTTAGGGATTTTATTCTATGTTTGTTCCTATTTGTTAGGATTTGTTTCCTCCCTTTTAGGGATAATATCATGTATATATTGGCTGGTACAGCCTTGTAAAATCATTCAATTCAGAAATATAAAAATTCTGTTCTTTTTATCAGTTGAGGGAAATCTTCTTGATGAGAAAATCATCTGAAGTTCATACCCTCTTAAAACCGAGCACCCGAACAGGTTGGCTGAAATGACCAATCCGACCAGGACGGTATCTGTCCGACCAGGGACCTGTCCGACCAGGGACCTGTCCGACCAGGGACCCGTCCGACCAGGATCTGCCCGACCAGGGACCTGTCCGACCAGGGACCTGTCCGACCAGGGACCTGTCCGACCGGGACCTGTCCAACCAGGGACCTGTCCGACCAGGATCTGTCCGACTTACCCAAAGACCACCACGTGGCACCATCTCAACCCTCCGTTGGGCAATCCTCCTTCTCCGGAGATCGTGACACCTGTCGCTGGACACCTGGGTTACGGGCCAAACCGGTCCATACCCGGATCCAAGCTAAACTCTATAAATAGGAGCATCAACTCCACCACAAAGGTACGGGCATTCTTCCCTCGCCTACTCTGCCTTTCCTTAGCTCTTCCCGGTCAGAACACTGACTTGAGCATCGGAGCGCCCTTGGCAGACACCAAACCGGTGTCCCCATACTCCGAGGCCTTCTTTCCTCTTGCAAATCCGACCAGACTAGGCCGAGCCGGGCAGAACAGGGAACCCGACCACCGTACGTCCCCGCACGCGGTGTTGTGCCGAAATCAGGCATCAACAATAGTGTTGTGGTATAAATTAATAAATGATTAAAGTGTTAAATAAAGTAGAAAAATCATGCTATAACTCAAAACAGTGTAAAAAGGGGCATAATGCAATATAGGTACACTGTTTAAGTAAAAACATGGATAAGTGAAATACTATGTTTGGATTAGAAAAGTGAACCAAAGAGCAAGTTAATCATTAAAATGAACTTTATGTTGCTTGGAAGTACAGGATTAATCATAGAATTAATCATAGTGTTGTGGTATAAATTAATAAATGATTAAAGTGCTAAATAAAGTAGAAAAATCATGCTATAACCCAAAATAGTGTAAAAAGGGGCATAATGCAATGTAAGTACACTATTTAAGTAAAAACACGAATATGTGAAATACTATGTTTGGATTAGAAAAGTGAACCAAAAGCAAGTTAGAATATTTTAGACTACTTAAGTATATATTTCTCTAGTTTTACTCTAACAATATAAAAAAAAAATACAGCACAGTGAAAAATTACACTGTATAAAGTCATGGACTCACCAAGGGACACTTTAAGGAAGGAGATTAAGCCACCTTATCCCTTGATGTGGCCCAATCTTTTATGCCAAGAATAAGCCTAATTTTCACCCTTAATGATGATTAAGGGTGAGTAAGTATGGTGAGTCACCATGCCCCTTAGGTAAAAATCTAACTTTCCATTTAGATAAGCCTAAGCAATTAGAAAACCAAAATTTTGTCATTTCTCTTCTTCCATACACGGCAGCCCCTACTTCCATTCTCCCAAAATTTCTTTCAAGGTAAATTCTCCACAAAGAAATACCTGCCAAGCTAGTTCTAAGCACAGACCAAGAACCAAGTTCAAGATCTCTCAATTTTCAAGGTAAAATCTAAACTTTTTCCGAGTTTTCTAGGGTTTTTCTTTGGGAATTGAAGGGGGATGTTGATAAGGGTTTTCTTTCCATGAACCATGCCTAGGAAGGTTGAAAATCAAGCTTGTTAAAAGGACACAAGCTCACCAAATTTTTTTTGGTAAAAGTCTAACCTCCTATTTTCTAAGTTTATGGTTGTTTTGCTTTGTTTGTTTTGATTTTTTTTTTCAAGTATGGCATATAATAATCTAAGTTGGCTTATTGTGTGTTTAAATAATTTTATGGGATGTTATGGTTAGAAATTAGAGGTTGTACACTTGGGATTAAGTTTGGTTTGCAAACTAAGCAACTTTGCAAAGATTAAGTAATCTTGAAGAAAGTGAAATTTTGGCATGGTTAAACATAATTATTTGCTAAAGATCTGGAACCTGCTCTAAATAGTGGGGTGCTTAATGTTTAAGAGAAAATTTTTGTGAAAATAACAAATAACTGAATTGAAAAGATTCACACAAACTGGCAATTTTGAAAAATGACAAAAAACTCCATTGCGCAGTGGGAATTTCAAAAAATTTAAAACACGAAAGTTGTAGATCTAGACGAAACTGTTAAGTATCGTGGACGGTTTGTCAAAATTCGCAACGGTTTATGAAATATGAATTTTACAATTTTTTATCACAAAATTTTAATAAAAGTAAAAAGGATAAAAATGATTTTAAATAAAAGGAATTTGGGTAAGAAACTTTGGAAAAATTTAATCCTTGCAAAAATTGAGGCCAACGGTATAAAAAGATCATTTCTGGTCCCGGGGACAAAATCGTCGATATTTTCAATATCCGAGAAAAATTGTAAAGTTTTGCTAAATTTGGTTTTTTTTTGCAAAATAAGAGAACCAATACCTTGATTTTTTGTCCTGCTGCTAATAAGCAACATTTTGTGTTGAGTTAGCAAAAAAATCGGGCCCAAGAAGTTAAAAAGGCCCGTCGAGGGCAAGAACATCATTTCTCGCAAAACAGCCCAAACGGACCCAAAACGTCCGAAATAGGAAAAATGCCTTTAGCAAAGAATTTTTCCCCCTTCGTTACTGACGATAAGACATCATGAACTAAGAGGAATAAAATCCATAGTCATCAAACCGAGCAATAACCCAACTCAGTAGTTAACGTATACGTTTTATCGATATATAGATCAATAGTAGTAAGTTGGCTAACGACAATAAACTGTCCATATAGGACACTTAGACGATTAGCAGAGGAACCGGAAGTTGGTTAACACTGTAGCATTCCCAAATAAGTTCGAACCCCACCTACGTATGAGATAGAGGGTTTTTGGGAAAAGTATATATATAAATATATACACAAATGTATTTATGTATTTAATATATTTAAAGAAATCTGTATGATGCGCACTTATTATAAGTAAATAAATCATCATGCATGGTATGACAACCTAAATTAACGGACTGGTAATTTAATCACCAGACAAAGAGAAAAGTGTCGTACCAGCTCCCGACTCAAGGGGAGTTCTAAGTTATGTTTTGGTCTCGGTGTTACGGTGAACGATGTGCGCATATGGCACTCGGGCCCTAGTTAAGATTGAAATATAAAGAGAATAACGAATGTTTATAAACAAGCGTAAATAGATCATGCATACAAGTAGGTTATACATGTGGGCTATGTTTGGACTTACTGAGCATTAGCTCACCTAGTTATTTCATGCCATAGGTAATTCAGCTAAAAGGTCGGAGTAGATTTGCGGATGAACTGGCGACGGTACATGAGCAAATTGTAGACAAGGGTATGGATACTGCCACTGAAACGTTTTCGCTCTATATCTATGTTGAGGGTGAGCTCGACGCCACCGTCGAGGACACTAACTTCGGTGGTCGGCTAATAAGCTCGGCAGGACTCCGGTAAGCTTGCTATTGGCCCGCGATGCACCATGCTTTCTTCCGAGGTACCTCTCAGGCATCCAAGGCTGCGGCCCAAGAAGGCTGCCACCTCGAAATATACAGTTGCTCGGGTCGGACCAACCTTACTTGCAAGTAGGTTGTTACTTGCCATTATAGGCCAACACAAGGCAGATACTGTGTCGTCTGATAGAATCCAATTCGTTGGACGATGGGCGCGACACTTGTCACCTACTGCCTGACACACCTCGATGTGACACTTGGGTAGTGGGTAAAACCCACCTTACACCCGATCCAAGTAGTGGCCTATAAATAGGATGCATTTATGGCATTCTAGAGAGACTTCTTCTACACACCTAGCTAGCTACCGACCTCTGTCGAGCAAAACTTGCCTTAAGCATCGGAGAGCCCTTGTCTATTGACTAACCATTCTATCTTCTCCGAAGCGTCCCTCCTTTTGCAGGTGTGTACGGCTGGGCAGAGGCGAATCCAAGGAAAGGTCAGACCGTGCGCAGCCGCACGTGGGTGTTGATCCGACGCCGGATCACAATAAGCATCAACATTTTGGCGCTAGAAGGAGGGCGCCTACGCCTTCATCCAAACGTCAGCTACATTACCTCTAACGCCCGAGATGATGACTCGAGGAAACGTCAGAGACGACATAGCCCGACAGAGCAACGCCAAGCAGAGCAAGAAGCAAAAAAAAGAGAAAACCGAGAAGCCAAAGGGGCCGACCGGTAAATTTCAAAGCTACACACCGTTAGTGGCGACCATCGAAGAGGTGCTCGCCCAGATAAGTAACAAGAACTTGCTAACACCACCACCCAAGCTCCGAGGAAGCAAGGTGAAGTGAAATCAATCAAGGTTTTGCGAGTTCCATAAGGATGTGGGGCACCGTACTCATGAATGCATCCAACTGAAGGACCAAACAGAAAGACTAGTCCGAGAAGGTCATTTGTAGGAATTTGTTGAGCAGGTTATAACCCTGAGGTCCACCTCGGGAAGGAATGATTCGTCGAGCCAAGACGTACAGAACCGTCCTAGAACCGACGCTGGGAACACCTCGGATCCCCCAAATATTGTTCACACGATATTCGGCGGGCCTGTTACCACCGACAAGTCGAGTGGGCGGATATCGTATGTCAAAGAAGCTCGGCGGATCGAGTATGGTGAATTCATAAACATATCCGAGCACATCAACAAGGTATGTCGCCAAGAAGACACAGCAGATCGGTTAATGCACCCCCACAACGATGCCCTGGTGTGCGAACTGCCCATCGCCAACAACGTAGTACGGCGTGTCCTAATCGACAACGGCAGTTCAGCCGACATCCTCTTCAAGCAAGCTTTTGACAGATTGAGGATAAGCAACGCCCTTTTGGTCTCGATTTGGACCCCCGGTTCGGACCCCTCTTTATGGCTTTGCGGGAGAACGTGTCCGAGCTATTGGGAAGGTAGGTTTGCCCATGACCTTCGGAGAAGGAACGGCTCGGGTCACTCGGGTTGTTGACTTTTTAGTCATCTACAAACCTTCCCAATACAATATCATCATTGGCCGGCCAACGCTAAACGCTTTGAAGGCCATAATGTCTACATATCACCTGGCCATGAAGTTCCCAATAGATGGCAGTGTCGGGGTGATTCGTTCGTCCTAAGTGGATTCCCGAGCTTGTTACGCCAGTGCCGTAAGAGCAGCCTCAGCCCTGCACGAAGGCGTCTCGGCCATCTATTCGGTAGACGAGACGGATCTCCCAACCGACCCAACACCAAAGATGCTGGCAGACTTGGACCCCAGATTGCCCGAAGAAGAGGTAAGAGCCACCCCGGTCGAAGACTTGGTGCCGTTCTCCCTAGATCCTGAAAGGCCTGAACGCACAGTCCAACTCAGATCACAGCTGAGACCTGAGATCCGGGCCGACCTAGAAAGGCTCCTCACCGAATATCGAGACGTTTTTGCGTGGTCTCATGAAGACATGCCTGGCATTGACCCGAGCATTATTAGCCATCGGCTCAATGTCCAACCTGGCCACAGGCCGGTGATACAAAAAAGAAGGGCCTTTAACCCGGAGAGGTATGCTGCAATTAACGATGAAGTCCAGAAACTCCTCAAGGCTGGATTCATCAGAGAAGTTAAATACCCGGAATGGTTAGCAAATGTCGTCCTCGTCAAGAAGGCGAACGGCAAATGACGGGTCTGCATTGACTATACCGATCTCAACAAGGCCTGCCCGAAAGATTGCTTTCCACTTCCTCAGATAGATCAGCTCGTCGACGCCACTGCCGGCCACGAGCTTCTTAGCTTTATGGACGTGTACTCTGGGTACAATCAAATAAAGATGGCCGAGGAAGACCAAGTCAAAACTGCCTTCATTACCGACCAGGGCTTGTACTGCTACGTGGTGATGCCTTTCGGCCTGAAGAACACCGGAGCTACATACCAACGCCTCGTCAATAAGATGTTTGCTCGGTTGATCGGGAAAACTATGGAGGTCTACGTGGACGACATGCTAGTAAAGTCTGTCCGAGCAGAAGACCACATGGCCGACATCCGAGCTAGCTTCGACATTCTCTGGGAATATGGGATGAAACTCAACCCGATGAAATGTGCGTTCGTCGTAAGCTCGGGCAAATTCCTCAGATTTTTAGTCAATCAACGAGGAATAGAGGTTAACCTGGAGAAGGGCCAAGCGATTATCAACATGTATTCTCCTCGAACAACAAAAGACGTACAACGGCTCATTGGCATAGTGGTAGCCCTGTTACGGTTTGTCTCCCAGGCTACCGACAAGTGCCACCCATTTTTTAAGCCACTTAAGGGGAGGTTTGAGTGGAGCAGAAAGTGTGAAGAAGCTTTTCAAAGCCTGAAGACCTACCTGGCTACGCCCCAGCTCCTGTTTAAACTTTTGCCCGACGAAGCTTTAACCACCTATTTAGCCATGTCAGAGAGAGCCGTCAGCACGGTCTTGGTATGAGATAATGACGGGGTCCTAAGACCCGTTTACTACACAAGCCACACATTCCACGGTGCCGAGGAGAGATACCCACCGCTAGAGAAAGCTGGCCTTTGCTCTAATTACTTCGGTCCAGAATTTGCGACCGTACTACCAAGGTCATACCATCAAAGTCCTGACCAAGTTTCCTCTCCGACAAGTTTTCTAGAGTCCAGAGATATCAGGCTGTATGGCCAAATGGTCGGTAGAACTCGGCCAGTACGATGTTCATTTCATGCCAAGGACGGCCATCAAAGCTCAGGCCCTAGCAGACTTCATTGTGGAGTTTACTAACGCCGGACAGGGGACTCCGCTTGTTGAGAAGTCACCAATTAAAGAGCCCGATACACCCAGCTGCAGTGAGGGCGCTCTTTCTCTGGGACCGGACTGGAAACTGCACGTTGACGGATCTTTTTGTGTCAACGGATCAGGCGCCGGGCTGGTCTTAACCAGCCTAGACGGTTACAAGGTCATTTATGCCCTCCGGTTCGACTTCAAAGCCTCTAACAATGAGGCAGAATACGAAGCTCTATTGGCTGGACTTCGGATTGCCCGAGATCTCGAGGTAAACCGCATCACCATCCACAGTGACTCAATGCTTGTAGTACAGCAGGTCACCGGCGGATTTCAGGCCCGAGCAGATTCCATGGCGACATATTTGCAAGTGAAACAACTGCTCGGGCAATTTAAGTCTTACTCATTCAAGCAGATCCCTCAGTCAAAGAACGCGGAAGCCGACGCCCTTGCCCGATTGGCTTCTGGCTTGGGTGGAAGTGATTTAACTTTGGTCCCCATTGAAAGACTGGCCGAGCCGAGCATCGTCAAAGGAAGTTGTAGGTGTAGCCGAAGAGCCCAGGACTACGTGGATGGACCCGATCATCCGATACCTGACCACAGCCGAATTACCCGACGACCGAGAAGAAGCACGTCGGGTACGTAACGGCTTGGCCCGGTATTCGATGATCAGTGGAAAATTATACCGACAAGGCTACACCACACCATGTTTGAGATGCTTAGATCCCAAGGAGGCCAAGTATCTAATAAGAGAAATCCATGAAGGCCTATGCGGAAACCACTCCGAATGACGCGCTTTGACCCAAAAGTGTCTCCGGCAGGGCCACTACTGGCCAACCATGCAGCAGGACTACGAGGATTTTGCTCGAAAGTGCCACAAATGCCAGCAATTCGCTAGATTTCCTGGGTCTCACGCCGAGCCTCTCACTTTAGTGAACTCGGCATGGTCAATCTTAAAGTGGGCCATCGACTTGATCGGACCTCTCCCGTCGGCCCGATCATAATTCCAAATACTGCATCGTGGCCATTGATTATCTTACAAAATGGATCGAGATTGAATCGTATACCAACATGACCGAAGCTAAGTGCACCAACTTCGTGTGGAAGAATATTATTTGCCGGTTCGGGATCTCGCACACGATTATGACCGACAACGCCAAACAGTTTAAATCTTCGGGTCTTCTTCGTCTATGCGAGAAGCTCGGTATTAGGAAGGTCTTCTCCTCTCCGAGCTATCCTTAGAGCAATGGCCAAGTGGAGGCCGTGAACAAGACAATCAAAGACAATCTGAAGAAAAAACTCAAGAGGCTCAAAGGTGCGTGGATTGACGAACTCTCACAAGTGCTTTGGGCATACCGGACGGCGACGGGCGAAACACCGTTCTCCCTCGTATACGGGGCAGAGGCTATCATTCCAGCCGAAGTAGGATTGCCGAGTTTTCGAATTGAACAATACGAGCAAACCCTGAACGCGGAGTTGATGATGACAGAACTCGATCTACTCGAAGAAAAAAAGAACCGAGCAGCAATTCGCAACGCAGCCCAGAACCAGACAGTAGCTCGGTATTACAACAAGAGGGTCCAGCCCAGAAGTTTTAAGGTTGTAGACTTAGTGCTGAAGAAGGTCACGGTTCAACAGCCCGGCCTCGGGTCCTTTGGTCTAAAGTGGGAAGGTCCGTTTAGGGTCGAAGACATCGTACGACCGAGCACGTACAGATTATCTGACATGGAAGGAAATCAGCTCGGGCATCCTTGGAATGCCGAGCTTCTAAAAAAATTCTTTCGCTAAACTCAAAGCTAGAAAACCTTTTTTGACCTCTGGCCACAATTCTTTTGTAACTAGACCTACTTAATAGGACTAGAAAATTGCATGTACATATCACATTAATGGAATACAACTTTCCCATACCATTCCACTCGAGCAATGCGTTTAAAGGAAATGTGAATCCAAAACAGTACGTCGTAACTCTAGCTCGAAAGACAAGACAATAACTCCCGATAAAGGAGAGTCATCCTGATTAACTGGGCTGGGGGGCTGGTCGGTATACCGACCTGAGGTCTGTCGCTGTACAGACATCCCAATAAGTTGCTTGGCACAACAGCGTACCCGACGAGTCCTACACTTGTGAAGCTTCTTTGAAACTCAAACAAGTCTAGGGGCCAACAAGGTAAGGGTAATCACGCGCCGTTGTGCTTTGCCCGACCGAGAATCGGAAACTTGAACCTCGCTCGGACTAACTGAGCGAGCAAGGATAACTACTCGGATTAACTAAGAAAACAGGGGATACCACCTCTGCTTGGAAACCTGAACCTCGCTCGGACTAACAGAGTGGACAAGCAAAACTAGCGGATAACTGGATGCTATCGAGACAGATCTTGGTCCCAACCAGGAATCCTCCCCGAGGAGCATCTAAAGCTAAAACTATTAACCCGAGGACACTCGCACTTGGAAAATAATGTGAAAAATAATGTAAAGCAAAACTGCATACAACAATCCAAGAAGAGCAAAACGGGAAATAAGTTTTTATTTATCGGGGAGGTACAAAGAACCGGGCACCTCCTGAGCCCAGACCCAAAAAAAAACAACAATCAGAACAGTCAGTCAGCCTGGGTCTCGCCCCCAGCTGTGTCCTCGCCTCCGCCTCCGACTGTGCTCTGCCCATCCCCATCGTCATCACCATCTACCACGACGACCTCATCCTCTTCACCCTACTGATGCTCGGCATCACCTTGGTCGGGCTCAACGATGACCGACCAATCGAAACCCGCTGCCTCAGGGTGCTTATCGATCAGGTGTTCGCGGAGGTCTGTCATGCCGTAGTAGTAGAGATCGGCGTATTCCGGGGATGTTTTGAACTCTTCGACGGCTCTGGCCAGGCGTCCCGGGAGCTCATCCATGAAGTGCTGGTGCTCAGTCTGGAGGGACATCAGCTGCCCCTTTAGCCGTGCAGCCTCATCCTTCGCCTCCCTAGCCTGCCTCAACGCCTCCTCGGCCTCAGTCTTAGCCTTTCTGGCTTCCTCTTGGGCCTGAGAAAGAGCTTCCCTGGCTTGGTCGAGCTCAGTGTTCTTGGCATCGAGCTCCTTGTCGGCCTCCACCTTCCTGAGGAAGGTCTTCTTGTGCATCTCCTTCTCCTTATAGATGTCTTTCATCCCAGAAGAGTGCACCATATGAAGAATGGCACTCATCTGCAAGAATCAAAGGCGTTAGTCCTCGGCAACATGATAAAAGAGGAATCTAAATGATCGGTCTGGTCGAATACTTACAGAGGCAGCGGCTCGGAAGGCCGTATTGCAGAGACTCTGGAAGTCCTCCCCCCGGATGTTCATGAAGAAGTCGTCCTGAGGAAGCACGTCCCCAAGGCGTTCGAGAACGATGCCGCAGTAATTCGGGCACCTTCTCTGCAAATCGTCAGATGACCCTCTAGCGCCCTCATCGGTTGGGGTGACCACCTACGCGTCCCTGGTCAGCTGTGGCGGAGGTGGCGGTACTTAGACTGATGTAGAGACCTGCCCGGTGTGAGGGGGAAGCTCAGGCCTAGAGGTCCGCTTATGCTTCCTCCCAGTGTCAACGGCCTTGCCCTTCTGCCTTCTCAGGCTCGCCATCAGAGCCCGTCTATTAGCATGGGAGCTCGGTGCCGACGACATCTCTGCACAAGAAAATCTAAAGTCAAAACGAGGTCGGCAAAAGGAAAAAGAGGACAACAAAAATAAAGCCCAGAGCTGGCGAGACGAGTATAGGAGCTGAATCACGTCCTCGAGGTCTTCGTCGGCTACGAGTGGCCCCGCATCGAAAGAGCCACTGGACGAGTCTTCGGAATTGGATGATGAAGGCTCTCTCGTCGGCCACCCGGATCGGGAAGTGCTAGGTCCCGGGACGTCTGTGGCACCAGGCCGAGCAACAGTAACCTGCCCGGAACTCCGGACAGGGCGGACAGCTTGGGGATTTATTCTGCTGGACTCCCTGAACCAGTCATAACCGAATAAAGTGTCCGTCCTTAAAAGGAAGGACTGTTGTCTGGTCGACTCCGGCTTTTCGAATAGTTCATCGACCGGCCTATCACGCGGCTCGGTGCCCAGGGACGCTTGGTCCACACATGCCCCTGATCGAACTACCTCGGCACTTGTTGATTCTCAGGGACGGTCTCACCGGCTCGGGCTAGATAATTTCCCCCGACGTAGAACCACTCGAACTTCCATAACTTATCCGAGTCGGGGTTGCCCAGGATGAAATATTTCCGAAAGCCGGTGACGTAGTACCAACCGGACTGCCGAGGAAGCTTCTTCATCTTGTACACTTGCTTGAAGGCTTCCAGCGGCATCTCGGTGCCCCAGTGGTACCTCCATAAAATGTACATCCCGATCAACGACCTGTAGCTGTTCGGGTTCAGCTGGGCCGGGCACACGTTGAAATCGTTGAGTGCCCGGCGGAGGAAGGGGTAAAACGACAGACGCAGCCCAGCCCTGAAGAACTCGGCATAGAGCGTGATGCATCCCTCCGGCGCGTCTAAGGGTGAATCTCCCTCGCCGGGGACGGTGAGAATCACGTCGTCCGGGATGCCGTACTCGGCGCGTAGGTTCTCCAGCCGTAACTCCGTGATGGCGCTTGTGTAGCCCGCCGCTGAGGTTTGCCCGGGCCGGGTTACCCGATACGCCGTCACTCCTCGGACGCGGGTGACCTGGACCTCCTGCTCCTCCATCTCCGGCTGCTCCGCCTCCACTTCCTCGGCTGCCTGTTCCTCGTCGAAAACGTCAACCGTAATCACCCCTGCAACTTGGACTGGGGCCCCAACATTCCGGCCGGATGTGCTCGAGGCATCCTCGCGCGTTGGCAGCTCGGCCCTCTCCCTTGAAAAAACTCGGAACAAGCAAGCAGTAGTCGACCCGATATAAGGGTCCTGCTCCCTAGACGGCCTAATAAGCCTTCGCCCGTCCAGCATGTGTAGAAACTCCTGCTCCGGTACCGTCTGGGAGTCGACCCTCAAGATTTGCTCGAGCCGGCTGGCCCCGTCCCGTCCTAGAGACACTCCCTCAGCGTCGGACTGAGTGGTAGATGAACTACTCTCCGCGCTACTCTCCAACCAGGAGACCTCTACATTCTGGGAGTCGAACAGATCTCTCATTTTCACTTAACAGAAATTACCTGCTAGGGTTCTCGGAAGCTCAGGGAGATACAATCCTCGACTATATAACTGGAGCTCGGCAGCTAAAACTCTTAGGGTGTAAAATTTTTGAAAATAAAGTGTAAATTACAAAGAGGGTGGCCCTATTTATAGCCATTTCAGGCGGGAAACTTGGGCGCAAAAAACCAGGACGTGCGATCATTACGCCTGTCAAGCGGCACAGACAGCCACGACGTGACACGCGTCCCCCGTTTGATCTACGCGCCTTTTCGTCTCATCCCCTTCGAAGTGTCGTTTGGTCTTCATCCTTTGAATCGACCTCACCTACTCGACGTAGTCCACCCAGCCAGACACCGACCAGGTGAACTGGGGGGCTAATGTTGAGGGTGAGCTCGACGCCACCGTCGAGGACGCTAACTTCAGTGGTCGGCTAATAAGCTCGGCAGGACTCCGATAAGCTTGCTATTGGCCCCCGATGCATCATGCTTCCTCCCAAGGTGCCTCTCAGGCATCCAAGGCTATGGCCCAAGAAGGCTCCCACCTCAGAATATATAGTAGCTCGGGTCGGACCAACCTTACTCGTAAGCAGGTTGCTACTCGCCATTATAGGCCAACACAAGGCAGATACTTTGCCGTTCGATAGAGTCCAATCTATTGGACGATGGGCACGACACTTGTCACCTACTGCCTGACACACCTCGATGTGACACCCAGGTCGTGGACAAAACCCACCTTACACCCGATCCAAGTGGTGGCCTATAAATAGGATGCATTTATGACATTTTAGAAAGACTTCTTCTACACACCTAACTGGCTGCCGCCCACTGCCGAGCAAAACCTGCCTTGAGCATCGAAAAGCCCTTTTCTGTCGACTAACCCTTCTATCTTCTCCTAAGCGTCCCTCCTCTTGCAGGTGTATACGCCCGGGTAGAGGCGAATCCAAAGAGAGGTCAGACCGTACGCAACCGCACATGGGTGTTGATCCGACACCGGATCACGGTAAGCATCAACAATGTATATTAAATAAATTTGGAACTTGTTGTAGAGTAAGCATTAAATATAAGTTATAATGTGGTATAAGTAAGACAAAACTCTTGAGTAATGTTATGTTAAGTATACATAAATATATAAAGGAGAGTTGTATATGCATGTATGTTCTATTTTAAAAATATATTTTTGGATTTCCATAGTTATGTAAGTAAGAAAAGTGTTAAGATACGGCCCGAAATATAACAGGTCATAACAAAAACAATGTCAACTAACTGAATGTAGGGATAATTGTTGTCCTGACTCAAAACTCAGATTTGATATGCATGTCCCAGATGAACTTCACATCATAAAATCATGTGATGAAAAACTAGAATGTCCAAGAATTTCACCCAGCTGTTTCTTACAACTAAAAATAAAAGTAATAAAAAGGTAAGAAAATCTGCTTGACTTTAGTTAACTCACATTTTCTCAAAATTATGTGGAAGTTGAAACTCTAGAGGAAATTTCTGTGTAGATGTTCTTCTTCTCGTTGCAGAAGGGCCAATCAAGTATTTTGCCTCTTCCAAGGGAGTTGGCCAGTACTCCATGCCTCTCCGATTTGTTATCCATAGGCAGGCACCGGCTTTACTTTCATCAGTAATAAGCTCAAAAGCACCTACAAAGGGAACGGAAAACTTGGAATGAACAATCAATGTAATTCAGAATGACAGCCAGAACGTCATATGTATCATATTTTTAAAAAGAAAGGAAAGAATAAAGAAAGAAGAAAACAAAAACGTACCTTTAATCACCATTTCCATAGGAAGATAGCCTCCCATTAAACCAATAAATTGGGGACCCACCTTTGAGGCCAGATCAGTTTCAACAAACTGCATACAAAACGTTAAAATTATGTTTTAATGAGAAATTCTCTTTGAACAAGAACCGTTCCCTCTCTCCCCTGTGAGCTGCATTCAATTAAAGACTTACTTCAGGGCACAACACATTAATGCGAATGCCTTGACGTTTGAAGGGAGCAAGTGATCTAGTAAACATCACAACACCACCTGAGGGGGGGAAAAATAAATAAATAAATAAACCGACACCATATATGGAACTACTCCATAACAATAAAGTTATACTTATGTTATGCATGCTTATGGTTAATCTTAACGAGGACAAAATGAAGTTCTGCTAAGGAAACTCCAAATTGGGTAGCATAGAGACAACAAACCTTTAGAGGCAGTGTAGATACTGCCAGAAAACAGAGGATAAAGACCTGCAGAGGACCCCAAATTGATGATCACACCAGGTTTCTTCGCAGCTTGCATGAATTTAATCTGTTCATGAACCTTAAATGGTTACTAAAAGACCCGAAACGCTATTTTTTGTTAGAGTTTTTCCAATTAACCAAGGTTAGTTTGATCCCTCAAGTATCTAATAAACTAACATATTCAACTAATGCAACATCATCATCAACAACAACAAAAAAGTCCTTCTTAACGAGCTGGACTGAACTAGATTTTACAGGGTGGTCAATTCCATAAATATCGAAACGGACCGCGAAACGGGTGCAATCAACAACTGCAACAAGGTTCACGTTGATAACTTTTCTCCATGAAGAAGTACCATCAGTTTGATCCTTGTGAAATGGAATTCGTTCACCAATACCCGCACTATTAATACATATATCTAGTCCACCATATGTCGCTACGTGCTTCTCAAACGCAGCAGCCAAATCCCCTGATCAGCAGAATCAAATTCAAACTCAATCTCCAAAAATAAAAATAAAAAAAATTGGCAAACAAAGATCAATTTTTGTACTTTTCTTTTTCCACTCACTTGAATTAGAAACATCGCACTTGACGTATATGGCGGATGGGAAATCCAAATCCGAATGGAATTTAGCATTTTCCTTCCGAACAAGATTGGCCACTTCGTTTCCCTTTTCGTCCGAGAAATCAACCACCGTCACGAATATTCCTTTGCCTCCAAGAGCTAGGGAGAGAGCTTTTCCTACAGATCAATTTCGCGCCTTCAATCACAAACCTCATCAACATCTCGGAAAATTGCAAGAGAAATAAATAAATAAATATCAACATCTCGAAAAATTGCAAGAGAAATAAATAAATAAATATATATACACAACACACTAGAAAATCCTCTGTTTCGTTTCCAAACGAAAATTCTGCCAAATCGATGGAAGAAACTGAGAGAAATTGGTACCAATTCCAGAGGCTCCGCCGGTGATCAGAGCCGATAATCCAGGTCTAAGCTCCATTTTTTCGGTTATGGTAAAGAAAAGCTTTGTCTTCTAACGCTTGATGATTGGAGAAGATAAAGATCTAATCTGCAAAACACAGTTTATTAATATTTAAGGGAAAAAATATTTTATATATCTGTTGGCGGTACAATTGGCGGGATTTGTCTTCTTTTTTTTATATTTTTTAGTACGGTCAGAGGATCGTCATCAAGCTATGGGTGCGGCCGGCCAAATCACGGGGAATATCCTCAATTTATTCGTACGTGGGAGAATTACTTGTCTTTATATATATATATATATAGCAAATTTTGCTATTAAATGGGTAAATAATGCCAAAAGTTTTAAAAATGTGTAAATAATAATATATTCAATTTCTGACAAACATACAAAATCCAAAAAGGCATTGCTACACATCTCGATCGGGCTGTAGCCTGGACCTCTCAGTGGGGTGGGCCCCATCTGATGGGTCCCACTGTGGGGCCCACCCCACTAAGAGGGCAGGACCACAGCCCGGTAGAAAAAAAAAAATTTTCCAATCCAAAAATACCTGTGTTACAATTTGATATCAACTCTTATAATTTCAAAACAAATAAAAAAAAATCTCTCTCAACCTTTCTTCTTTGTTTCTCTCTCCTCTCTCTCATCTTCTGTTTCTATCTCTCCTTTCTCACTCATCCTCTTCTTTTGGTTCTTCCAAAAATACTCTTTTCTTTCTCTCTCCTCTGTCCCTTTCTCTCACCTAGTTTTCTTGGCCACCTTCAACTCATTGGTTCTTTGTTGTCACCCAAGGAAGCCGTCGATCTGCGACATCTAGCTGAGATCAAAACGAGGCAAAGCAGATTCATGTGATTTTCTTCCCTGTCGTCGTCGTCGTTCGTTGAGATCATGAGTGACAAATCATCAATGTAGTGATGAAGAACCATTTCGTGGAGCAGATTTGTAGGCACGCGACGGAGAAGAACTTTGAGCTGGCCAAGATCGCAATGAGTTCCGGCGTCCCAATCTGGAGATACGAACATGAACACCAAATCTGCAAATCTCATCCTCCGTCTTTGATAGAGCCATCGGTGCTCGATCTCGTCTGTCAAAGCATCGTCGTCTTTGGCCCTGATCTCTCGATCTCCTTGTTTCCTCGTGGCAAAACCTATGTTGAAGACAGAGGATCGAAACCTCCTCCTCGAATGCTACCGTTTCGCCAGCGTCAACTTGCTCATCCAAGACAATGGAGGTTGTCAGACCTAACAGATCCATGCCAAGTCAAGCTCGTCGATGGTATTGGAAAATGATACGTAGCATAATTTTGAAAATTTTAAATCAAAATTTTTTTCAAATAACATGTTTGACATGCTAAGTATATAAATTAATGACAGATTTTACGTACCTTTTTTTATATATCGAAGTCTACAAAAAAACTAAGTAAAGAAGAACGTTCTAGAAGAGCCTCAACCAATTAGTCTTCTTTGCTATTCTTTATCCACAGTCAGAACGCGGATAACCGTACGTCGTATAGTCTTTCCTCCAGCGACTCTCATTCCAACCACTTGAGAATACCTAGAGCTACGTTTCTAGAGTGAAACAATAGCACTTTGGGAGTTTCAGAGTTTCTCTCACTAGAGTACTCACTCTCTGTTTCTCAAATGATCTGAATAATAATAAAAAATAACTCCCCTTTTATAGTGGTCGAATTTGGGGTTAGTCCTTATCAGATTAAGCTTCAAAATTCAAGCTCGGGTCAATTTCTGATTGAAAAATATGTGACCCTTTTTTTTTTGTTACCGACCGTGCCTTTGTATCATGGTCGACCGCGCCATTATGATCTAGGAGTTCGAATCAAATTTGAACTCCTCGAGCTGATCTGATTGATCCATTCTCAACCAATTGGATAAATCTTATCTTATTTGACCCGGGTATCCTTTATAAAGCCTCAATTTTAATTCAAAAAACCCAATAGAAATGTTATCTATTTAAAATAGTCATATACATATAAACCCATAAAACTAAAATATTATCCAAATAATTCAACATGTTTATATTGAATTAATTCACAAAATTAATTTAACCAATAAACTAACATGAATTATTAAATCCAATCAACTCAAATTTTAGTCAATCTAATAATTAACACAAGTAACTAATATGTAGAAAAAACATACTGTATCGTTAAAGGAATTATTATGGGCTAGCAAAGGAGACCTGATAAACATATATAGATCAAGCACCTATAATTATAAAATAACATATTCTAGATACATATTTTATAATTATTAACTCTAACGCTACTCTACTAAAAGCTTAGAGTTGTATTCTCAAACTATATAAGATTACAAAGCTCCAATAAGATAATCATCTATGATATACATAATGTGTAATATCCTAATAGGATATTTATAATCAGCTTAAGTATAAATTCTATTTTACTTTCTTGATTATTTTTATCTTATGCTCAATTATCTCACAATTGAAATACTTACTATTTATAAATAATATCATTTGGTTACACCCATGTATCCAAATGGTTGAGCGCTCTAGTCTTCCAATTACAGAATAATGCCTCTAAGAGAATATCATTAACTCTACAAAAAGAGCTATGGATTTCATATCTATGAATAACGAGTCTACATTAATCAAGAGTCGTATCTCCAACATACCAGTATACGTACCAATATCAAATTAGGAAGTCAACATTTAGTATATCAAAAGACACAAGTCAAAAATACCGGCCCATTATTTATTTCAAGATTAAGACATAATACATATGATTTGTCTAAAGTGGATTGATTTAAACAAACAGAATTATTAATCAAATCAATTTAACTTTTTGTCTCGATCCAATATATCGTTAGCTATGACAACATACTAATGTTTTTACACGCAGAGTACCACTCCAATGACTAAAACAAGTCATCTCCTGTTAGGGATGTAGAAAACATAATAATCTTAACATGAATATAGCACCAAACTTTATTCCCTCGATTGCGGATCTTATCATTTAGATTATCACCTTTAAGATTCATGTATTTTGTATAATCTGTCTATCATATGCATGATCTTAAAGGCTTAAATCGACAGTCTCAGACTTTTGTTTGTTTATCATATATTCAACATAAATAAACATAAAGAAGACAACATTTAGTTTATGAATAATAAATAAACTCTTTATTGGTTAAATATCTCTAAAAACTTATTACATTATTTAATCCTTAGGGCACCATGTCTAACAGATGGAGCTATTTTTTTTTGTTGGTTTGTTTTTTTTTTTTTTTTGGTAATCTGTTTGGATGATGAGAAATTAGGAAAAAGGAAAATTAATTGGTTTTTGTGAGTTATGTAGTTCTTTTTGTTTCTTTAGTGATCAGATTTTTTTGTCACGTTTATTTGTTTTGGGTGGTAGCAACAGTGGCCAGTGTAGATATTTACACGGTAATACAGTATTGCTAGTAATACTGTATTTCTAGTTTGCTGGCGATATGACAAATTGGTTGGTGAAATTTTATATTAACATTGTAACACAGTATTAAAAGATTAATGTTGTATTTCTCAGTGGTCAGTAGTTCGATAAAGTCTCTGATGAAATATAGTAATTACATTGTAATACGGTATTACAAGGTTAGTACTTTATTTCCCGGTTACTGGCAGTCTAACGAAGTTTCCAGTGAAATATAGTGTTTACACTATAATATGGTATTACAATGTTAAATATTATATTTTTTGGCCATCAGTGGTCCAGCAAAATCGTCGATGAAATATAGTATTTACACTATAATATGATATTACAAGGTTAATGCTGTATTTTTTGACAGCCAGTGGTCCGGTGAGATCGTTGGTGAATTTTTGAATTTACACGATAAATACAGTATTTTCCAGTAAATATTGTATTTCTCGACTGCTGGTGGTACGACAAGGTCGTTGGTGAATTTTTGTATTTATTTGATAAATACGATTTTTGTTGGTAAATATTGTATTTTCTGGTTGTCAACGGTACGACGAAGTCGCTGGTAAATCTTTGTATTAGCCTGGTAATACAATATTTCACTTGAAATACTGTATTTTCTAGTTGTCGATGGTTCAACAAAATCACTTGTGAATTTTTATATTTACGTGGTAATATGTATTTCAAGTAAAATATTATATTTTCTTGTTGTTAGTGGTCCAAGAAAGTCACTGGTGAATTTTTACATGTACACAGTAATATAGTATTTTAAGTAAAATACTGTATTTTTAGATAGCCGACCCTCTGATGAAGTCATCAATGAATTTTTGTATTACACATTAAATACGGTAATTCCTAGTAAATATTGTATTTCTTGGCCGTCAGGGGTCCAATGAAGTCATCCATAAATTTGTATTTACACAGTAATACTTATTTAAGTAAAATACTATATTTTTTGGCCGTTAGAGGTCCGACGAAGTTGCAGGTGAATTTTTGTACTTACATAGTAAATATGATATTTTTCAGTAAATATTATATTTTTCAGCCGTCGGTGGTCCGACGAAGTCATCAGTGAATTTTCGTATTTACACGGTAAATATAGTGTTTCTCGGTAAATATTGTATCTACACGACTAGCAGCGGTGCCAATGAGGAAAGATGGTGAAAGATATCGATGATAAAGAGGTAGGGGTATTTTAGGGTTCTTGTTCTCAATTTCTTATAAGTTATTATTCAAATTCTCATGATATGTTGTATATTACATATTTTGAAACTATTTTGCTCTTTCTCTCATATATATATATATATATATATATATATATATATATTATATAAGAAATAGTATATGAACCTAACAAAGACAACAATTCGCTCATTGCCAAAAACAATGATAAATAATATAGGGTTACTTACCTTTTTATACCATATATTTTAGGTTTATTCAAATAATATACCATTGGTTTTTTATCTCGTCAAATTTATACATTCAGATTAGATTTAATAAATAAATTTATACCTTTGCTTAATCAATCTTTAAGTTTGACTTAAGAAATTCTCTAAAAGACCCTCAAATTATAAAAGAAGATAACTTTAAAAACTTAAAAAAAAACTTTATACTAAGGTTTTCGCTATAAAAAATGTATAGAATACCTTCAAAAATAGTTGTTTTGTGTGTTTTTATTTTTGTTTTTTTTTTAAAGTTTTAATTTTTTATCTTTTACTTAAGGATAATTTGGTCATTTTAAAGGTCAAAATCATCTATTGACTAAGGTAAGGTATAGAGTTGTGTATTAAATCTAATCTGAAAATATATATTTGATGAGATCAAAAACTGAGATATATTATGAATTAACTTAAAATAGAGGGTGTAGAAAGATAAATATCTCAAATAAATATCACCTATTTTCTAGTTACTATGAATCTACTACATAAACTTATATAATTCTTATAAATGCTGGTAACTTGTATAAACCGTGAACACGTGATTAACTTGAAAATATGTTCTTCTCACCAAAAAAAAAAAAAAACCATAAAAGTTTGCATTGCATTGTTATTTCACAAAATAGTCTTGAACTACTTAGTCCTCACAAGTAACAATATGGACAAAGTTGTTCTCGTCATCATCCTGGTTGTTGTTGTAGATTATGATTTAGTGTTTTCAGAAATTGGTTTGAAATAAAAAAATAAATTTAACTACTGTAGCATTTAAAAACTTTATACTTAAGTTATCTTTTACTTTACAATATAGTTGGTAAGAGCTTTACACTGTAAACGGTTCAAACGAGAGTGAATTTGAACCAGCGTGTCAAACACACTAAATATTGTTATGAAATCTAGCATGATTCTATTTAGGTCGAATTTAAGGGGCAGGGGTCATGACCATCTTATGTGCACTAAACATTTTGAAAAACTAAGAATAATTAAAAATTTGTAATTAACCTGTATTTTTCTATTTATTTTTGTTTTTGCTAGATTTTTGTTCATGCAAATTTGTTGATGGAATCAGCATTTTAGGTAACATGCTCTCAATCGATCGAAAGATTCCATCGATTGTAAAGATTATGTCTAAACGAGCCTTATGTGTGCTTTGTTACTTATGTGTCGAGGAATTTTCTCGTTGTAGGGTAGAAACTTATGCTTGAACCAAACTAGTTTCAAACCTTGTGCTCATGCATCTCCAAGGCTTATATTATTTTTTTTCCTGTATAAAAGGTTTATATTGTATTAAAGCCGTTAGAAGAAAACTTCTAGCCTCTGAATTTCACGCTCTTTATCATTATTCTAGCCTCTGAATTTCACACTCTTTATCATTATTCTAAAATCAAGTTGATAGACTGTCAATTCTTTTGTAATTTGATGCCAAAAGGATAGCTAACATCCTAAGTTAAAAGTTGTAAATTTAGAGGTTGCGGTGAGTCTCACATAGAATAAAGTCACCAATAGTATTTGGCATAATCATGTCGAAGGCTGATCAATATAATAGAAGATGTCAAATAGTAGTTTGTTTGGCGACAATAAACATAGACATATTGTTGCATTGCTATAGAATTGTGATTGCACTCTCGTTCCCTAACTCTCTTTTACCATTGCAATTTCATACTGTGTTGATCGTAGGAGATCACTTGCTTATAAACTTGATTATCTTGTTATACATTCCTCTTAAACATACTGTGATTTTGAAACTTGCTGATATATTCAAAATTGGCACCACTACTTGAAAGTTCTATTAAATATTACATAAACATCTCTAGCACCTTTGCTTTTTTTCCCCTTCCTATGGTTGTGCATACAGCATTAACAACTAGAAAAAAATGTTGCATACTTGAATGAAGTACGTTTATTAATCTTATATAAATTTAGAATTGCGAATCTATTACACTATATTTTAGGAAGGAGAGATGGAGGGAGGGAGAGGGATGGAGAAAGAGAGATAGAAGGAGACGTAAAATTCTTTGTTTGATTGGAGGGAGAAAAAGAATGAGAGGAAAAATGGAGGGATACAGTTTCCTCCATGGCCCACCAAATTAAATCTTTTTATCAATAAAAAGATCTAAGTAATCCATAACTTTAATTTTAAAAAGAAACTATTTCACACTCTAAATAAACAATTAATAAATAATAATAAATGTATTATATAATATTTTCATAAAAAACTATTATCTATAATCTCAACTCTCCATCCATCATACTAAATAATACAAACAATTACTACAATTTTCTTTATCCTTTCTATTTGTCCTCTCTCCTGTCAAACGGAGTGTTAAGATTACAATACTATTCACGGGCATTTATAAGAAGAAAGATGAACAAAGTGGTAATGAAGACACAAAGAAATTGGAAATTTGATCATTTTTGCTTTGCTTGATTGTGTAGAAATAGAATTTAGAATGATTGTTACGGTTATTATTGAACATACTTTGTCCTTTGCTAATTGGAAAGAAGTGAAAAAGATGGATACCATTATCATTTATCGACACAACCTCTAGCATCGTATATTCCATTTTTTTTATTTTTTTTTCAAGGGGGCGTAAAGTCCAATGTGAGTCTTCGACAATAAATCATTATCAACATTTATTTCGTCCGTACATAGGATGCCTTTAATGGTACAACCTCGCCTGCCTGACACGCCATTGCTGACGCTTTTCAACGACTTTACAAGTCATCGAAGATAATGACACTTATCGGTTTCATTGAACCATTTTTTAGATGAGAACAAATTACGAACCATTGGATCATGTTGGGATGGCTTCCAATGAAGGATGTATTGGTACATTTTTAACTTAAAATGCACATGATTTAAAAAAAATCTGAAATTCGTCTCCCCGATGGGTCTGCTACTCTGCTTGAAACCAACGACGAAAACTCACCCACCGGCCATCGGAAGGAGAAGCAACGGACTCCTACATAAATCGATGGCAATGGCCTCGGAAAGTCACGAGCTTCCGGCCGATGACGACGGCGAGTGCAATCTCATGGTGGAGGGAACATTTACCGAAAGCAAAGAATGGGAGAAAAGAAGATTGAAGAACATTACACAGGAAAGGGACAAAAACTCGGCTAGAAAAGGTCTCCAAAAAAGCTAAAATTATGGAACCGATCGATGTAAAAGAGCAAAAAAGAAAAGAAGAATAAAAAAGCTAAGCTTTTATCGACCCATCTGAAGAAACAAACAAAAAAAAATGAAGCAAACGAATCAGATTCCATTTAATTAAGATAAAAGATCTTTCATTGCTAGAACAAGCCATGTCATTTTATATTAGTAATCATCTCCTTAACGATCAGCTTATTCACCGATAACAGATCTTATTAGAAACAAACAAGAATGAAATAAAAAACAAGAATGCGAGGGGCTCTCTCTGGCACGAAAGGGCATCGTCGTTGTCGAGTAGGCGGTGGTGGGCGTTTGCGATCCGGGGTCATCGGCTTTGTTCTCGATCTGTGGTTGGGCTGCTTGACCTCGCCGAAGAAACAATAGAGATCGTAGACCACGGATCTCTGTAGCCCGAATCCTGATCTCATCGCCTGGGAAAGAAGGCCGTCGAGGCGAGATGTGCCGGCACCATCGTCGGAGAAGGCGCCCGGAGGCGGGGGAGACAGGAGTGCTTTGCTTCTTTTTTTTTTAATTTTTTATTTTTTTAGTATGTTGTTGTTACCCACAACCAAAAGTATTTACAAACTTATAAGCTCATTTTGTAATATCCATAGGATCTTCATTGAATGGCCCATATTGTGCACTCCACCGGGCCCTTTTTAGATTTAGCGGCTTGCTCCATGCGTGGAGAAGCCATTCAACGTATTTAACAATTATGTGGACTCTTGAGAAATAGATATATCCCATAGTTTAATGGGTCCTTTTCTAATAGGTATTTTTAATAGTATATTTTTTAAATTATTAAATTTTGTTAAAATTATGTAATATATTTGTAAATATGAGATATATACCTATCGGTTATTTTTTAAAAACTTGTCATAGAAATTTTGTTACTTATAGGTTTTTTTTTAATAGATATATGAAATTTAGTAGGAATTTAGCGTGTAGTAATTAGTAAAAATTATATTATTGAAAACGTGATTGAAATGAATATGATTCCATGTAAATATGCATTGTCATGTTTTGTTACATACAAAAAAAATTTTCCTACGTTTCCAAAAATATTATTTTTTGTGTTTGTTTGTGCACAATAATATAATATATTTCTTTTTATAACATCAAAAATTTCAAATACAAAATGATTGTAATCTCAACGCTTTTTTCAAATATTATGAAAAAAATTTAAAAACAAAAGCCTCTTATTTATGAAATAGTAATATAATAATTATTACTTAATAATTAATAATTTTAATTTTAATTTTAATTTTAATTTTATTTATTTAATATTAACAATTTTATTATCAATAATGTTAATATTATTAATTTTATTATTAGTAGTAGTAATAATAATAATATATTATCATTATTATCTTATATTTTTATTATTATTAATGTTTATTGTAAAAACTATAATAATAAATATAACATAATCAATATTACTATAATCATAATTATTTTTTAAAATTTTTAATTATTATTTAACAATATTATTCAATATGAATACTAATACTATTATTATTACTTATTAATATTAATATTAGTATAATTATTGCTAATATTAGTATTACTATTATATTAATATTAATATTAATATTGTTACTACTATTTAATAATGTTATTTATATTGTTATTTAATTTTAATACTAATATTAGTATTCCCCCTAGAAAATACTAATATTAGTATTAAATTATCATCATTATCGTCATCGACGATGTCGTCATAGTCGTCAGGGAAAGAAAGGAAAGGGGATTCCTATGGTCTTAAAAATTTTGGGAATTTGAATATGATATTTTTAGGTGAAATTTAGATTATCTAAAAATGAGACAAATGAATACCATATGATTGAGTTTTTTTGAGAATCCAAAAATTATGTCTTATATTGACCATAAAAATCTTGCAATTTTTCATCTCCACCCCAAGAATTATGCATACCAAAATGCCGTCTTATAGCTATCAGTTATGCAAATCCCCCACTAAAATGATTTGTTGTAAAATGGCATAGCAAATCCCCCACTAAAATGATTTGTTGTAAAATGGCATGAACAAAAAAGCTAACTTAGCAATAGTCGTAGTATTAGCAATGGTAGGTTTCCAAACTCTCCAATCTTTGACACTTGGGTCTCTATTTTGAAAATTTAGCCATATAACTCCAAAACTCTAAATATATTAATACCTTAATTTTTATTTTAAGAATTTAGATAATTAGATCCCTAACTTCCTAATTTGTTAGCACCATTAACCCATATTTTTTTTTGCTGTTAAATGACATAAAAGATGTCAATATTTAGAGGCTTTTTTTGTTGTTGAAGTCCTTAATTCCAATATTAAGAATTTAGATAATCAGATCCCTGAATTCTTAATTTGTTAGCACCATCAACCCATATCTTTTTTTTTTTTCGGTGTTAAATGACATAAAAGATGTCAACATTTAGAGGCTTTTTTTGTTGTTGAAGTCCTGCAAATGGATATGTATATAATAATAATAATTATTATTGTTATTATTAGTAGAGTAAGATCCTAAAAGATCTCCTTTTTCTATAAAAAATAACTTTTTATTTTTTTAAAAAATATATATATAAATGCCCTAGTAATGTTAACTATATATGATAATTAAAGACAACTAAGTGACCGATTATAAACCGAAAAACCATTCTATATTTTAGGTAAATTAGTTCTAAATTACAATGATGTAATTGAAGAATGGTAATACAACAATTAGTTGTCAGGTTACATAATTTTATTTTCTAAAGATCTTTATTATAATTGAAGACAATTTACAACCAACTGACCTACAATTAAATAGATGTCCAATTTCCTCAATAATATTTTGAATTTATTTTTTGCTATTTATAATCAATCTCTTTGTTTTCATTAATTACTTTATATTATGGTTTTGAAACATTATTTATAGAACAAAATAATGTTATAGGTAATAAAAAGGAGAGCTTTTGGCATCTCTTTTTAATACACACGTGTTTAAGACCTAAGGAACAAAAAAAGCCTCTAAATATTGACATCTCTTATTTTATTTAACAACAAAAAGAAAATGGTGACTGTCAATACCAACAAATTAAGTGTTAAGGACTGTACTCGATTTTGTTAGTTAGAACTAAAACACAATAAGTAAGAGCTTTACAATATAGTATACTTTTACTTTATATTAAGTAAAAGATTTATAACATAGACAGTTGAAACTACTAGTTGTTGTCGTTTTTCTTAGTTATATGTAGAATAATTTCTCATCCCTCAAGAGGGGGAAAAGTTTTCAGTTTGAATATACACTAACAACATTTGACTTATATGATGAATATCCATGATGATCAACAATCAAAATAGCAATCACGATGACGATTGATAAACCCATGACATGCTCCATGAGTTGCATTCTCCCAAGACATGCATTGCTTATTACAGCTTGACGATGAAAACCATGAACAAGTCCCCATCCATGTTTGGCTTCTATTTTGCCTACACTCTGTAATTGACACTACACCCGCAAATCATGTCAAGAAAACGTCTAAAAAATGAGAATTTTATAAAATATACCAAACAGCTTTTGGATTTTTTTCTATAAATAACCTCGGAGGAATAGCTTTGTTGGTATACAACATTTTTCACGTGTAAAAACAAGAGAACAATGTTACATGCTTATGCTTATTCTGGAATAATTTAAGGATTTAAAATTGCGCGTGGGAATGAATCTATTAATCTTATAGTACTACTCACCCATATTTACAAGAAGAAAGAGAGATTAAGTGATATGAAGAAGCGAAGAAAATTGGAAATTTTAATCATTTTTTTCTTGCTTATGTAGAATTAGAATGATCGGCACGGTTAATATTTAAACATGCTTTGGCCTTTCCTAATTGCTGAGAAGTGAAAGAGATGGATATCCAATAACCTCTTCCACCATATATGTCCAATTCGACGGTTTTTTGAATCTTATATCATCGTCGTAGTCATTATAATTACTATTATTATGAAAATTATTGCCATAAGGCATTACCGATGCTAAACACCATCCACTAATAGAAGGTGGATCCCGCAATGTAAGGCCTATAAGTGTGGCTCACTTTTTATAAATAATATTGTTTAACACCTATAGTAAGCTTATGTGTTTATTATTTATAAATAATATTGTTTAACACCTATAGTAAGCTTATGTATTTTTCTATAATAAACGACCATAGATTAGGATGCTTTCAATAGTAGACCCTTGCCTACCTGACACGCCATAGCTGACGCTTCAAGGGCTTGGGAAGTCATCCGTGATATCATTTATGTTATTGAAATGTTTTTTGGATTGCCGCCTTTTTTGGACGTGTGAAGAAGACATTCATTAACAAATGTGATACTTCTAGAGTGGATGTATCCCATTGTTTATTAGCTTTTTTTTTTTTTAAATTGACAATTTACATACTGGGAGAATTAACTACAATACATCGAATGAAGAGCCATCAAAGTATGCAAATTGTCTACTCAAAAGAATTATTGTACATTCCTTATCATAGAAAGCTACGAAATCAAAATCATAGAGTGTCATAAACAAGAAGGCTTAGCCTAACTTGAGACAAATTAAATCGGCTCACCAAGGCTTAGCCTAACGGTAATTCCAAACCAATATATATAATTATGAGGTTTGTAATACAAATTTTTCCCAACCTTAAGTTTGAAAGGGGGAAAAATCACCTAGACAGGTTAAGGTGGGATTTTATTAACAGGACTTGAAAGTTCCCTGACTTCTTAGTTATTAGTATGTGAAAAAGTCAGAAGTTACATAACAATACCCATTTACACGGTATAATATACAAGTTACAACTTGATTTATAAATCAAAGGAGAATTTGAGAAGAGCCAACAAGATACTATAAGGTTTATTCTCATTAAAAGCACAGTAAGATAAACATCAAAAGGACTACAGATTCGAAATTGCAGATGGTCTTTGTGAATACTGTTTAAGTGTACCCCAAATGGTGCTCCAGGAGTTGTCAACTTGCCAGCATAAAAGCATCAATAGAGAGACCATATGTATATACCACCTTGAAACTGTTGAGAAAGCGGAAATGTTATTTTCGGGTGGTTGTAGTAGAATTTCGTATCATACTCAGTCAAGAGGACACACAACACGGCGGCTATGACATCTTTCACTCCTAAAGGCCCAAAAGACAGAGATCGTTTGTGCAACATAGAAGCCTCGCAGCAAAGAGATTCCCCCGAAGAGAGCCCTCCGAGATGGGCTTCAAAAATAGTTTCTTGAGAGTTCAGGCACAATTCTGATAATATCAATTAGTCTCCCAGGCCCTTCATTATGTCGCACAGCTTGAATGCGAAAACGTCTACATGAGGATTGTAAAGAGAAGTGTCAAAGTTTTCTGCGCGAACCTATGATCAAGCCAAATGCGAGGAGCCTCGAAGAGGACAAACTTGCAGAATGTATCATTCTAATGTGCCACTATCAAAATCAACCAGAATACTTATCCTGCCAAAAGAAAAAAAAAAATCTCCTCTTAATAAGCAAAAAAAATTTTATATAATGCTCAAATTTCTCAAAGATAGTCCTGGCTTCTAATACCAATTGAAGAAAAACGCAAGACTATGCAGACTGTGACTGTGCCATTGATACAATATCCTTCACCATCCCACATTTTGTAGTCCCTGAGACCTCATTAAATCAGATGACAATTACTCTCAAAAATATCAATGCTAATAGAGAAGTCCGGTCCACAAGTTCATCTCTGCAATGCAGTTCCAGAAAATATAAGCATCCTTGAAGCACTCTTACAAAATCCAAATGTATCCCATTATCTTCACTGCAAATTTCAAAATTATAAGTCCATACATGGATTGCACATCCTCACAACAATCTACTAATTCGAATGCAAGTCTTCGACTTTTATGGTGTGTTTACTTGTCGTGAATGGGAAAGAGAAAGGGAGGAATATTTTATTTCTCATCTATTCACGTGTTTATTTAAAATAGAATGGGAAAAGCTAATTCGACGACCCACCGCCACGTGATGTGGGGAAAAGTTACACATGGTCTTTTTTCACTTTCCATTGAAACAAACAACAAAATTACTAGTACTAACTTTATTGAAATGAAAGGGAATTGGATTGTTTCCAATTTTACTTCCTATTGCTTTTCTTTCATAGCCAAGAACTTTCCCTTCCCATTACATTTCATTGCAATTAATAAACACAGTTAATATTCTAAAACAATGCTAGCAACTGGTGCATTTGACCACACCAAAAACACAATTTAAGAACCAATATACAAGATATAATATACATATTTACGTGCTTCAGTAACACTACAGTCTAGATCAAAAAAATTAAATTATCACTGATGAAAAAGCATAAAAAACTACTTGGATGCCCCCTCTGCTAGTCAAATGTTATAGAAATGTACATTTTGAACTCTCAACTTTTTTCTCATTACAGCCAAAACACCCAAATGTGCATTAAAAAAATAACATATTTGCAAGGATGGAACGTCAAAGAGCAATTTTCACATCAAACTTAAATTCTAAAACAGTATTTCCAATTGTCACATAAGGAAAATTACATTTGTTTCTTAAATTAGTTATTCAGTCCGGATCACTTTCTCAGCTGTAAACAATATAAAGCTCTCGTATGCTACCGTAATAATAAAAAAAATCACTACAGTATAAAGTTTATGTAAAGACAGTTCTAACCAGCGGTTCTAACCACCCTGCTAAACATCTTATAATTTCTCCAATTTCCCTAACCAGAGAGGCATGAGCAAATCCACGAAAGCAAAAATTTAAACTTCTAGCAAAGATTTAACTTCACAATTAAATCTATTTCCCCTTCTTTTTTTGAACTAACAATTTCCCCAATTTTACAAGAGCAAAATTAAGTAAATCAATAAAGATATCAGATTTATGAGATTTCCCCAATTTCCCCTTTGGTCATGATTCAGAAGGCCTACCTCAGAAATTTTAAAAATTGAATTGGACTTCTACTCAGTGGAAAGCTCGGAGGGGAAGCCGAGAAAAGAAAGCTTTGCTTGTGCTTCATATATTTTGTACTGCAATTTTTCTATTGTTATTGATATCTTATATTATGAACGTAAAGTATCTCTTTCAAGTTAAATTTTAATATATTCATTTTCTTAATTAATAGACGTATGCTTATCATTGTATAGTAAATTTTTTTTACAAGTACATTTACAATTTATTTGAGGGATTTGAGAGTAAACGGTCGTTTATAATATTTAACGACCGTTTTTGTTTACTTCTCTTTTAAAACATATATTATCAATGATGTATTGAATGTATTTCTTTTTTCGAAACATATATTGAATGTGTTGGTTTAAGGTTTATTAATTTGGCAGCTTATTTATGATTAACTAATCAATTATTGATTAACCTAATTCACTTAATAATTTATCAATTTATCAATAATAAACTATTAATAAGTAAAAAAAAAACTGATTCATCAATCGTTAAATATGGTTTATCATTGATCTATTGCTATGAAAAAAGGGTGTTTCAATAATTTTTTTAAAAGTGGTCATTTAAGGTAAAAAAAATAAAAAATAAAAAGTTTAGCCCTTTAAAAAAGATGGCCCAAACCTATGATGAGGACTTTTGCCCACTTCCGCAAGTGCATGGAGTCAAGTTTTAGTATAGGATTGATGAGTTAGGGGTTGTCGTCTCCCACGATAATTGAAATCTAAAAACTAATTAATTACCGCAACTACAATGACCAAGTTTTATTTAAGCAATTGGACTTTAAAGCAAACTAAATTAAAGGAAAATAAAACTAATAAGACTAATCAACAAAAACCATAAAGAAAATAAATAATTTACAATATGAACAATCTATGTGATGATGTGTCTAGGGACTTGATTAGCTTAATTCTTCCTATGCCCTTCCTATTTTATGATTATTAACTTTATTCCATCCAATTCGTTAATCTAGAGTCCTAAGTTCACCACACTACCTCTCTCGAGCGTTAAATGAGATTATATGTGTAAATATACAAGTCAATATCTCTCTTTAACTTGTTTACCTAGCCTTAAGTTGATTATCAAGGCATGATTGCCTCTTGGCCTAAAAAAAAAACCAAGATTTTCAAGTAGATTATCTAAGTGTTATTGGCCCTCCCGAATCTCAACAACAATAAAGACTATGTTTCCCAAGCAATGATAAATGAGTCAATCTCTCCTAAGCATTGAAATTCATAAATCATTCATTGTCTAAATAAACTAGAAGCATTAAGCATAGAAAAACATAAATAAATTGAGATGGAAATTACATCAACAATTAACAAAATAATTTAAACATAATTCAAATCAAACTATATCAAGCCATAGAATAGAAAATCTAAGCAAACATAAACAAATCCATTACTAATCTTTTCATGAAATCCATAAAAATAAATATGTTTAACACACAAATTCATATACAAATTTTAATCGAGATTAGGGTAAAGAGAAAGGAAGAAGAAATTTTTTTGTGGAGATAAACTTCAACTCTTGAATCCTCCAAGAAACCTACCAAAATCCTCCAAAAATCCTCATTTTAAGCTCTTCTCTTATTGGGATTTTAGCTCCTCCACACCTTGCACAAAACCCTAGATGGGAATTTATATGCCTCCAAAAACTTGGAGAATTCTACCTCAAATCAGCCTCAAAATCAGCACACAATTTGGCTCAAAAGCGACACACAGGAGGGCAAGGGAAAGAGCATGCGGCCACGTACTACGCAATGTGCAGCCGCGAGCACTCAATTTGTGCAGTAGTGTGCTTCATGTTTTCAAAAAACCTGGGCTGAATTTCGCACGGTCGCAAGCTCTGATGGCACGGTTGGGCATGCTCTCAGTCTTAGTGCAAGGGGCGAGCTCCTTTGCAGCTCTGGGGAGTGAAATGGAGCTAATTCAAGATTCAAAAATACTCTTCTTAACCTATAAAATAAAATAAAATAATTAAAACTAAAAATAAGTAAAAAAAACAAATAAAAAAATAAACTAAAGCAGAATAAAATGTAACAAAAAGACACAATTAATTAAATTTTATTAAAACTAAAATAAATGTAAAAAGACAAAATAAAAGCTATTAATTCACCCAAAAACTAACAAAATATATTAGTTAGGATTACTGATAAATTCATTCTATCAACTAATCATTTGCGAAATTTTCTCTTTACTTAATAACATGATTGATCAATTCATATATTTTATGAACCATTAATTATTTTTAGATTTTTTAGGAGTTTCGTTTAAAATTTAGCATATGAACAATGAATTTTCATATTTTATGTCACTTTTTTTTTCATATTTTATGCCACTCTTTACTGACATATAAATAACTATAAAATTTATTTTTATAGATATTAATATTTTCATCCCTTACTTGACATCAGAAGACAAAAAAGTAAATCTTGCATGTGACATGGTCCTATCATCATCATCATCATCATCATCATCATCATCATCATCCTCAGTGTTTTGCTCCGCATCATATATATTTCACCCTTTTTGAGTTTTAAGCAATACATTATTTCAAGGTCCCTTAAAAAAATTATGGAAAACAATGATTGCCTTTGGTATTGTTCTTGAAACATTTTTTCCCGTTTTCAAAAGCACAAAAAATGAGAATGTTTTCAAAACATTGTTTGGTTAAAAATTTATGAAAAGTAAAAATGAACGTTGTTTTTAAAATTTTTAAAATTTGCTTAGATTTTGAAAAAAAAAAAAAAATCATTTTTTCGATTTTTTCCTTCCTTCCTTCTCTACCCAACTAGTGCCCTTTATCTCAAGACCCGCCAACCCGGAGTACGGCGACCTATGGCCCAATGATGACCCCGCAACTCCATTGCCCGTGAACCCAGTCCCCCACTAGCCGATGAGGGCGTTCCCTATTGCGTAGATGGGTATCATTTGCCATTGCAACCCACGGCCTAGCTAACGACAGATCTTGCCCTCCCCCATCTTTGACCAGTCTTGCCCTCCCTATTCTCCAGCGATGGTAGCCCCTTCCCCATCTCCGGCGTCGCAGTGCTTCCCCCATGGAGTTCCTCTTTCAGCCCACGCTGGTGTTGCAGCCTTCTAGCCTCAAATCGTCGTTGACCCTCCCTCGTTGAGCTGATTCCGACATTGCCTCCCTCTTAGCCCATGCCGGTGCGACAACGAAGGAAGAGAGAGATTCCTCATCTTGTTGCTATAATTTTTGGAACCAATAAATTAACTTTTTAGCTGTTATTTGGTATTTATTAATCATTATAACATTAATAATCAGTTTTTTAAGGTTAAATTTGGTTTTGTTTTGATTAATAATTTTTTATTAAACATGTTTTTTTTAAAAAAACACACTATTGTATACAACTAAGTATAATTTTAAAAACAATTTTAACATATTTTTAAAACATTTTCATTTTTAGATTTTTTTAAACAAAAACCAAAATAAAAACACTATTAATAGAGCTAGTCTATTTAGCAGTTTTTTTAAATAGGTGATAAATGATTATGTTTTGGAAAATAAAAATTTGTTGAAAATTATGCTGAGAGTATTTTGAAATATTTGCCTCAAAAGTATATAAAAACATTTTTAAATACTCTTAAAATAATACCAAACAAGTCTATATTATCCAATAATTGTACTCCTTTCTATTTTTTGGCATAAACAATCATTATGACAGATGGTATTTCCAATCCTCCTACCAATTTGTAGCCTTCTTCTTATCAATAATTTGTATTGAATCGTTCACTTATTTATTTCATTTCTCTCCCTTGGTAGTCTTTTTTACAGAGTTTCAACAATCTTTTTTTCTTATTAAAGTTGTCTCAATTTACTAGTAATTTAATCAATAAAAGGAATTAAAACACAGGTTTGGGCTATAATCTCAAGAATTTGTGAAAGATGAATTTATGTAAATGTACTTCTATTCTAAGAAATTAGAGAAGACACGAACACCATGGTGCTAATAAATCAGACACGGCGTTAACTATCAGAGTTATTAAATAGGCTACGCAGGTCCATTAACACGACGATACGAAGCCGTGCATAGGTCGTTTGTATAGGGCTTAAGTGTTAAGTACGTTAGGCCAAGCACGGCCTAATATAGGGAATAGGATTGCTCGACACAACCCACAAACTTAAACAATAACACACTAAGCATCACATATTTGACACGTAAATTATATGCATTTTAACTCTCATTTTTTTCTTTAATTTGCTAAGAATCTACAATACTAAATACATGAAAATTGTGTTATCTATTCTCTAAATTTGTATAATTTGATGGAACATTTAAATTAACAGTAAATACACACATGCCAAATTATCAATTCTATATTCTTTTTTTTGGGAAAAACTCAATTGGGTTCCACAAGTGGAGCTCTACTAAATTCAATACATTAGATTAGATCCCACGAAGGATGGGTCCCCGAAAATAGAGACCACTCATATGCTAAAATGGAACCCCTTAGTAGGGCTTCTTCTTCTTTTTTTTGTTTT
This sequence comes from Artocarpus heterophyllus, assembly GCA_025403435.1. Classification (NCBI taxonomy): domain Eukaryota; kingdom Viridiplantae; phylum Streptophyta; class Magnoliopsida; order Rosales; family Moraceae; genus Artocarpus; species Artocarpus heterophyllus. The sequence goes on from CM046336.1 coordinate 15,346,366, forward strand.
TGTGTATTTGAATTTTTTTTAATTCAAAATAGTACCTTCAAATTAAAAAAAGAAAATAATGAAAAACTTGTATTAGAATTATGGCAGTTAATTCAACTGGCTAATATTAGTTTAAATGGACCAACACGATTAAACACGTAGACTAACACAACATAATACACAAGAGCAAATTTTTATAAACATCGTCCATAATACATAAGAGCAAATTTTTATAAACATCGTCTTTTGAGACTTACTTTTAATACATGTCATACATGTTTGAGTATAATACAACATAAATATGTAACATAAAAGATAGTGTGATATAACTTTTTTAAGTGGAACATGAATGATAGTGTGATATCTTTTTTAAGTGGAACATGAATAAACACATTTTTTAAAAGTATGACATAAGATGTAATTTTTTTCATGCATGAGATGTGTGAAGTAATAGATCGTACCAAATTGATAAACAACGGCATATGACAGACATGGCATCAATGACGAACGTGGTAGAGGATGAGGGGGGTGCTTGAGCCCCCTTTAATTTTTTTTTTTTAAACCTTTATGTGCAAACACATGCATATAATATTGCATTAGATTAAACTATAAATAGCCCCTTAAAAATTTTAAAATTTGATCTTATCTCTTAAAACTAAGTATTTGAAAGGGTGGTGGGAACCGTTGGTTAAAACAACTTTTACTGTAGCATGTGAGAGCTTTACACTGTAGTAATTTTTTTTAATTGTTACTGTAACATGTGAGAGCTTTACACTGTTCATAATAAGTTTGTGATGAAAATTATATGGTAAGAACCATTGCCAAATAGCCAGCAAATATCATTCTTTCGCACTTTTTGTAGAAGGTTAATTTATCAAAAAGCCTCAATATACTTTACGTACGTACTAGCTTGTTTCCTTGTATAGCTGCTTGGACAAGATGAATACCGGCTTTTTTGTTGGTATACATTTTTTAGTCTAAATAATTCACTCTAAACTTTTGACAATAATAAGTAACGTATTCCAATTTGCTAGTAACCCAAAGGATTTTATGTTATAGAGCTTATTTTACTTGATAATCAATATTTATATTAATGATATCCGTTTTAATGAGCAGTGTCTGATTACATAAAAAATAGTTATGAAACACTGCTATGAATATTAATTCTAATTGCAAAGAGGGTATATTTTGATATGAATATTGTAAAAAAATTGACTATACAATTGAACGTGAGATAAATTGAGAAATGGTAATTAACTTGTGTCGAGAAAAATATCTTTAATAGCTTTGACACAACGTTATTATGCAACATTTTCATGATATTAAAAAATTGTTGGCGATAATTGTATTAAATTAATAATTGTTGATTTTAATTAAATTTTTGAAAAAGTTTGCAATCTAATTTTTCTCTTAGTTATTAGCCCCCAGGAAAAAATTATGGCTTGGGCAACGTACGGCATGACACATATAAAAATAAGGAAAATTATAGTAGTATAAATAGCTATAGAAACAACACTTAAAAAAATTTATAAGTAGCAGATTATGATAAATGACTTATTTATGAAGTATACTTATAAAGTAAATTATGCTTTGTAGATGAATAATTCACCGTAAATGTACAACTTATCAAAAAAAGTTTGAAATATAATATTCATTAAAAAAATTTTGTAAAAAAAATACTATTTAGCTACTTCTTGTAATAAATAATGGGTATTGACAACTCTAGAAACGATAAATCTCTTATAAAAATTGAGTATATTATTACACAAGGCAGGATACTCTTTGTTTTAAAATATGATGACGACGACGACGATGATGATGGCGATGTCTTGTATGCGCTGCCAGTTGTCATTCTGCACTCATGTGGCTGCTTTGTTGGCAGACTTTTTGACATGCGTTAATTAGGCATTTGACACTATATTGTGCATTGCAAATCGAAGGTCTTAGGGAAGATTTTTAAAATGACCTTTTTGATTAATAACTCTTTTTTTTTGAACAATTTTTAACAAAAAAAAAAGATTTTTTAGACATCAAAACAGTTTCAGTTTTCTTTCATCCTGTTGAAGTTTCTTATCCTGCTACAGTCATTGTTCTTATTTTTTGAAAAAAACTAAAACAATTTACCTACATAAAAAAACGTATTTTTTTGTTCTAAAAAAAAGAGGACTTTTACTCAATTAGAATTTTTTTTATGCCATTTCGTCAAAATCTTCCATCCTCCTAGGGTTCTAAGCCTAAGAACAGTATTAAATTCAACAAACGGATAAAAATGTAGTTTTAATAAAATAAAATAGTGAAAGAAGAATAAAATATGTTATTAATCCTTTCGTTGACCACGAGCACATAAAGCATAAAAAAAATAACAAAAATAAAACAAAGGTGAATCGAATCACAAAAATACGTAACTTTATCTAATAAATTGTTAACCATAGTGTATTAATTAAAAAGTGATTATGAAAAATGTAATGAAGAAATAATAAAATGGTAAACACCGATTTGTTTTTTTCCTTTAAAGCAAAACCTATAAAACAAGCTTTGAGATTTGAAAGCCTTCATACTTTCGCAAGTTTTAGAGTTAGGTCAAGCTTTGAAAGCTTTGGAGGAATGGGTTTTGCATAAACCCAAGGACAGAGGTAAATGTTTTCTTTCTTTTTTTTTTCTCCTTTTGTTATAAAACTGAGATTCCTTTTTTCTTGACTATTTCTTTTCCTGTTTTGTGATGATACTTGGTGGTGATGTCTCTTCTTAATTTTGAACTATTTTGGGAAAGCTCCAAATTTTTCATGATAAATAAGGTTTGTTGACTCAAATTGAAGATCTAGATCTTCCACGGTGGAGTGAAGCCAATGGGTGATGCTTTAGAGAACTCAAATGCAAAAACTTCACCTCATCAATTTTGGGAGAAATAAGAGGGCAAATCACTAACCTTAACTTGAACAAATTTAATCCCCCGGGTTGAGCCACTTTTTTTATGCAAAATTTAAGCTAAAAGAACAACCAAAGAAACTATTTTGTTCCTCAACTTTGAAAATAACAGAAATATGTAACCCAACCTTTCACAAAATATTGAGTTTTAAAAAACGAGTTCAACAAATTCAACTAAATAAATAAAAAACGAGTTGATCGTCTATTATGTGCTCAAGAGAGGTTATATTTTTTAATTGTTTTTTAACATTTCTAACCGTTATAACAAGTGTCCACATCATGCAACATTGGTGTTTTAGAGCCATTTGTTAAAACTATATAAATAAGAACTTTATATTATTTTTAACTGAAAAGTTAGTTAAAATTAGTTTAGACAAACAGATCACCTCTCAAAACCAACTCTATAATAATAATGGTAATGATAATAATAATAATAATAAAAAATCCAAAGCAAGTTACAAACAATCTCCCAAAAAAAAAAAAAAAAAAAATTTGCAAGCAATCTCGATCCTAAACGTTTTCTGTTTCCTTAGTCCCCACCAAGCAAGTTTCCTGCTTCAATTTTTCTTCTCACTTATTATTTATTGTCGCGTGCCCTTATTTGTCGTTTGTGCTATTGGTTGTTGCGTTTATCCGAGATGAGAGGCAAAATCCCAATTGCTCGAAAACGCAAATCATAAGCACTGTTGTCTCTATCCAGCCCGTCTCTCCCTGTATGTATTTATGTATATTGTATAAATGACTCTTCCATTTAAATTAAACACCATCCGGGAGGGGCCAAACCCAAATACGCCAACGACAGAAAAGAAAACGAGAGAAAAAGCTTTCTCGCTAACCAAACACCCTTCCAAATCAAAATTCTCATCGTCCAAACTCTCCTTCCATCTCCCAATTCAATCCCTTCCTGTTGATGGAGGTTCGACCTCCTAGGCCTTCCGTCTAGAGAAGTTCCGGCACATCCTCAAAAGCACAGCGTTTCGGCAGCGCCCCCTAGGGTTTCCGTCGACCTCTGCAGAATTCTCCGATTGATTGTCGTCGTCGTCGTCGGGGCCGATCATGTTTCCGTGGAACATCGGGAAGTCAGCCGAGGCGATGTTCTCGCGGTGGGCCGTGAAGAGGGTGTGCAAGTTCTTTCTGAAGAAAAAGTTGGGGCAGTTCTTGTTGGGCGACATTGATATTGATCAGCTTGATGTTCAGCTTACTGAGGGCACGATTCAGCTCAATGATCTCGCACTTAATGTTGATTTTCTCAATAAGAAGGTAATTATGGTAGCTAGTTTTATTTGAGTGGAAAAAAGTGATCACTTTTTGAATTAGCTAAAGATTGTTGGTACGAGAGATGGGGAGATGTTTAATTTTGAATTTTTTTGTTATTTAACCCAGTTATTTATTTATTTATTGATAAAATTCATATTGTCTGAACGTTTTATCGGCTTATTGATACGCGTGAATTTGACTCCTTTCATTTGTAAATTCCTTTAGGATGGTTCTTCATGAGCTTGAATTTTGATAAATTGCTTGGTAGAAGTCCTATGCTCGAGGTGACTCGCAATTTTTTATTTCTCGAGCAAAGACTCCTGATATGAATATATACCTAACTCAATACCATTACTTATATTTGTGTACTATGACTCAGTATATATGGAATTGTTGCGCATACTCTCTCATTAGAGGGTCTGGGGTCTATTGTAATTTGAGTTCTTGTGTTGTGTCTAGAGGGCTAATCCTATTTTTTCTCTCGTTTTCTAGTTTGGCATCTCAATTAATATTTGTTATATCATAATCACGTGGTTGCTTTCTTCAGCTTGGTGCAGTAACATCAGTGCTAGTTAAAGAAGGATCAATTGGCTCTCTTTTAGTGAAAATGCCTTGGAAGGGTAGAGGTTGTATCGTTGAAGTGAATGAACTTGAGCTTGTGCTCATCCCAAGCAAAGAGAATTGTTCACCTTCTGTATCTCAAACTCATCACTCTAGTCAGGATCAAGCACCACCTGATGACTTGGGCAAGCTTGATCATGACATGGTGGACGATGCTGCAAAATCTACTTCTGGGGACATCCATGAAGGTGTCAAGACAGTTGCAAAGATGGTGAAGTGGTTCCTTACAAGTTTCAATGTAAAGATAAAAAAGGTGATAATTGCATTTGATCCGCATTCAGAGGAGGAGGGAAACAAATCAGAGTTGCATAGAAGCTTGGTACTTCGGATTTCAGAAATAGAATGTGGAACTTGTGTTTCTGAAGACGCTAATCCAAATCCTGAAGCAAAAGGTGAGAGCTTTCTTGGGATAAGTCGGCTAACAAACTTCGTCCAGTTTCAAGGAGCGGTACTTGAACTTCTTGACTTAGACGATGGCGACAATATGACATGCTTTCCGGGTATGTCATCAAGTGTTACAACTCCAGTCATGACTGGGAAAGGAGGTGGATTTTCTGGGAACTTGAAATTAAGTATGCCTTGGAAAAATGGGTCCTTAGACATCCGGAGAGTGGATTCAGATGTTTTCATTGATCCTATAGAAATGCGTCTTCAGCCCAGTACAATTAAGTGGCTTTTACATTCGTGGGAAGCTTTAAAGAGTTTGGAGAACGATGGAAGTGACCATATGCTTCACAAGGAAATTGATTCCAATCACCTTGATCCAGCATCTCACTGCCTTTCATCTAGACCTGTTTCAACTGCAATTTCAACAAGCAATGCATTTCCTACCTCTGGTGGCTTTTCAAAAAAACCATCTTTTACAACAGTGCAAGACTCGTGTAATGAAACTCTACCCTCTGGACCACATTTTATTTCGGATTGGGTGCCTTTATCAATCAATAAAAATAAGAATGTTGGTTTTGAAGAAGGGCTTGATTTTGGGGCAAGGTTGGTATTCATTTTGTGCTGTCAACTATCTTGATTTTATCTTCAGTCTGTTTCTATTTTATGTTTCCCTATTGAGCAGTACTTCTGGTCTGTCTTTGTGCAGCGTGGACCAGTTTTTTGAGTGTTTGGATGGGATGAGGAGTTCTCAATCGGTATTGGGGAGCAGCGGGATGTGGAACTGGACATGTTCTGTTTTCAGTGCTATTACTGCCGCATCAAGCCTTGCTTCTGGATCTTTACATATGCCATCTGGTACGTGCATTTTTTTTTATGTCAATTATAAACTGCAACTTTCTATGGTGTACTTTGCATCGGATGCATTGTATGACAGTCCCGAACAATTTTCTATAGTTAGTTTAGGTGTTGAGGTGTATTGCACTGGTGAGGCGAGGCGTAATGCTTGAACTAAAAGCAATAAAATATGTAAGTCTGTAAAACACGAAATTCCCAAAATCATAAGTTATCTCATAGATAGCCTTGCATTCTTTTGAAAGCAACAGTCCTGAATAGGTTAATGATCTCATGGCATTTCTGGGGTACTTAGTGTGCCAAATTCTTGTGAATATATGGATATTAGTTTTTCAATTTATGTAGGCTTCTCTACAATTGCGCTTAAAGCAAATAGATAACTTCTTGTGGCTTCATATTTAAACGTCGGTTGTTTTACTTTGAACCTTAAGTTGATTTTCCCTTTCAAAGAATGCCAGAAATTCTGGTAAAAAGTAATTGTGCATATCTGGGGAATGGGGATTACTATCAAATGCTAAATCTGGGCTAATTGATAGTAATCACAGCATCATAGCGTTTTCTGTACAAGCAAGCTTTGATTTGTGACACAAATTTTTTTAGCTTGACCAAGAATCATAGATCCCTTCCTTAAAAAAAAAAAAAGTATCATAGATCCCTGAGCGTCAGTCGAAAATGCCATGCTACTATTGACTTATGTGTTATTTCTTTTTAAATACTTTTTCAGTAACTTATATTCTCATGTTAATTAGTGGAACAGCAGCATGTTGAAACCAATCTTAAGGCAAATTTTGCTGGAGTTTCTGTTTTCTTGTCCTTTCAAGATGAGGACCAGAACTTTATGTTTCACGCTGATGGTGATAAGACCAGTGCTAGCTTATGTGTTCCTTACCTAGGTGCAGAATGCCAAGACATTTTTCTCATTGTGCAGGTAATAGCTCTGACAGGGTAGTTTGTTATTTCCTTTTGTATTTGTTTTGGCATTTATAACTTGCCGGTTCTGCTTGATATCCCACTACACTAACTTAAAACATTTGATAAGGTCAACAGGTATGTCCTCAAGAAATGAGATATGAAGGAACTATAAACTTCATAGAGATTGCTAATTACTTGAGCTACAAAGGTGATGGCATAGATTTGGGAGTGCAGGGGTTCCATGAAGAAATTAACAGCCAAAATATTTATATTCGGCAACTGCAAGCTGATATTCAGGGTGCTCTTCCACCACTTGCCTCATTGCATGAGGACTCGTACGGGTCAACTGATTTCATTGCAGAAGATTTTCCATTTGGAAAGAAAAAGAATGTTGTCAAAGTCACAGTACTTAAAACTTCAGGGGTCACTCATTGGCAGTTCTCTGTGAAATCAAGTTCATCTGATGGGAGTTCAATAAAGCCAGTAGCATCCTTTGAGGTAGAACTATCACCATTTATTTTCTGGGTGGACTTCTCCCTGATAAGTATGCTGTTAGAACTGATAAAGTCGGTCTTAAAATCTGTTGAGAAAAGAGATGTATTTCCTTTGAAATTGTCTGATGGAAAGCAAAGATCATCTCATGAGGATGTCAAAAGAGGTTCTCGTTCATGTCTTACGACCTTGTCATCAACAGAAAGTCTGCAAGGTAATATATTGATCAATAATGCGAGGGTGATCCTATGTTTTCCTTTTAAGACTGATAGAGATGTTAAAAGCTTTGCTTCCTGGAATCAATTCGTTGTTCTTGATTTTCATTTACCATCAAGTGGTGGTGGAAGAATAGTTCGGGAGAGTGGTCCAACTATAGATGCAACAACACCAAGGAGGTATTCTTCATCAGCCACACGTTCTTTACATTTGAAGTTTAGCAATATTGACGTTTCCTTGGTCAGTCCTGCAAGTAAAGATAATACTGGAATCAACTCTGGTAGCATGCATAAGCAAAAATTTTATGCACAGAATGTATTGTCTGTCTCAAACAGAACAGGTTGTTTTTCAGTCGTCAGTATGCTTTTGCAGGACAGTAATGTGACTGGACCTTGGATTGCAAAAAAGGCTAAGTTCATAGCTACTTTTGAGGAATCCAAGAGCAGTGATAATTTTGTCTGGAAAGATTATGAGTTTGCTTCGGTATCTACTGTGAATGATGTGGAAGATCTAATATCTGAAACTCGACAGGAGATAATGCTGAGTTCTACAACATTCATACGCATATGTTTCTGTGGTACCACAATAAAATTGACCAGTCCTCAATATAAGACCTTATATGCTCATATAGATCAGATTATAAATGGGTTATCAACTGTGGATTTTGAAGAATCCGTTGCCAAGGAAGCTTCTTCCATGTCTCAGACATCTGTTCTTGTGGACTGCAGCTCATTAGAAATTTTGATAAGCCCTGACATAAAGGAGAATATCAAAGGCTCAATGCAGAGTGAACTTCCTGGATCATGGCATCGCCTAAAACTGCAACTTCAAAAGTTTACGTTGATGTCTGTCTCAAATATTGGAGGTATTAGAGGTGCCAGCTTCTTTTGGCTTGCTCATGCTGAAGGCACATTGTGGGGTTCCATAACAGGTGTTCCTGATGAAGAATTTGTTCTGATCTCGTGTAATAACTCTGCAATGAAACGTGGTGATGGAGGAGGTTCAAATGCATTGTCATCTAGGTTGGGTGGTTCTGATTTTGTGCACCTGTGGGATCCTGAAAGTAACCATGATTTTACGTCTATAACTCTCAGATGTGGCACAGTTGTTGCAGTTGGAGGTCGTTTGGATTGGTTGGATGCAATCTTCTCTTTTTTCAATGTGCCTTCTACTGAAACTGAAAAGGCAGCTAACGAGTCTATGCAAAAAGGTGACTTGGATGTGCCTAATGGAGCTTCTTTTGTTCTAAATTTTGTTGATATTGGCCTGAGTTATGAGCCATATGTAAATAATGTGATTGTCAAGACTGATGTTTATTCTGAATCTAGTCATCTTGTCAATGAAGAGAGGGGTGAGGAAAATGTTGCTTGCCTGTTGGCTGCATCTTCCTTGAACCTCTCAAATTCAACTTTGGCAGATTCAACAGAAAATGAATATAAAATTAGACTTCAAGACCTTGGATTACTTATTTGTGTAGTATCAGAGTCTGAGAATGTTGGTGGCACTTACAATGCAGACCATCTTCATAAAAGTGGCTATGTTAAAGTTGCTCAAGAGGCATTGGTTGAAGCAATTTTGAGGACCAATTGTAAGAGTGGACTACTGTGGGAGTTTGAATGTTCTAAATCTCACATCTACCTAGAAACTTGTCATGACACGACTTCTGGTTTGATTCGTTTGGCTGATCAACTTCAACAGCTATTTGCCCCCGACATGGAGGAGTCTGTTGTGCACTTGCAGAATAGATGGGATAGAGTTCAGGAGGAACAGGAGGGGGAAGGTTTAAATGAGGCAGCTAGACTATGCACCAGCGAATCACCATCCACGTCTGAAATCTATTCAAGTCTGGCCATACAGAGTGATCCTGGGTTGGTTGGCTTAATGGATGAGATATGTGAAGATGCATTTCAAATAGATAAGAAGCAGATCTACCAATATGATTCATCTGGATCAAAACTTCATTTTCCAGTTGATGAACAACTTATTGGAGAACTCGGCACCTTAAGTGTTGCCACTCCTGAAGTTTTCTCTTATGGTCTGTGTGTTGATGGTTCAGTGCCCCAAGTAGGATTGGAGAGTAGTCAAACTTCTTCCTCAGGACAAAGTAGCTTTCCGGAGTTGATTGAACGCTATTGTTTTCCTGAGTTCCAGCCATTTACAGAATTATCTGTTGGCAGACAATCAACATATGACCGTCCTAATGATAACTCCACTGATGTCGGTGGTGGAGATTTCAGAAGAGGAAATAGCGGATGGTATGGGGATGCCTCCTTAAGAATTGTTGAAGATCACATTTCAGAGGTGAGAAATGGGTGCAGCGTGCAGAAATGTGAGGAAACTAAGCTTCCTCATATTGAAAGTACAGAAGCCAGTGATTCCATAAAGGCCACAGGACGTGTACTTCTGAAAAACATTGACGTCAGATGGAGAATGTATGCTGGTTTTGATTGGCAAGATTGTAGAAAAAATGGTCAGCAATGTGCAGATTACGGTGGAAGGGATACGACAAGGTGTCTAGAGCTCACACTTTCTGGGATTGAAATTCAATATGAGATTTTTCCAATTGGTGGAATTCATGTGTCTAGGCTCTCTCTTTCTGTTCAAGATTTTCATCTTTATGATACGAGCAGAGATGCTCCTTGGAAACTGGTAAAAATCTTATCTTTGTTCAAGTATTTTACCTTTGTGCCTTGTACAATAAGATTTAAAAGGTTTTTATTTTTGAATCACAAGGTATTAGGATATTATGATTCAAAGGATCGTCCTCGGGAATCATCTTCAAAAGCATTCAAACTGGATTTGGAAGCTGTCAGACCAGATCCTCTAATACCTCTTGAAGAATATCGGTAAATATTATGCTATTTAAGTTGAACCATATCACATATGTTAAAACGTGCCCCAGGGTAGGGTTATGAAGTCCCTTCTTTGTACAGAACTATTATGTGCAGCTGTAGTAATTTTCCTTTCATATGTATGTTTAGTGTTGCAACAGTGTTTTCCAAAGATCTTGAGGTTATTTTAAAAATTTTGACCGAGAATATGATTTTGTTGCAATGGTGTTTCCCAATTGTCTTGAGGTTCTGTAAATAATAATAATCAAATTGATGGCTTTTGTCTTTTAGAGAATTTTTCATAAAGGGATCTTTCTGTTGTAACAATGTTAATCGGGCCTGAGCCTGTATTTGTTTCTACCTTCAGATTGCGTCTAGCATTTTTGCCAATGCGATTGCATCTTCATCAGTCCCAACTTGATTTTCTCGTCAGCTTTTTTGGTGCTAAAAGCTCACCAGTTGACAAGTCTTCAGGTTGTCATCAAGATTCAGACAGTTCAAAATTGACACCGATCAAGGTTAATAATATTGCAGGGCATAATATTGTTGAGGAGGCATTTCTCCCTTACTTTCAGGTAATTTGCATTTTAATTTATAAATTGATCTCCTTCCCTCTTTTTTGTGGCTTTAAGCATATTAAGCATATTGAGCCTTGTAGAAATCCTGTCCATATTAACTGAAGTCTCGGAGTTAGTGAGTTGTAGAAATCCTGTCCTTATTAAGCCTTGAAACTGAGCTCTCTTTTCCGGTCCAAATTGAGTTGGTGTTTGTTTGCATCAAGGGGCTCTCGTCATTTGATTCTATTTGTTTTCTTCTGTGTTGTATCTGTTGTGTCTGATGGGATTTCTTACAGATTTGCACCTCTGATTGAATTAGGTGGAAATAGATTAGGCTAGAGCAATTGCCTACTTGTGTTCGTTAAATTTTCGCAATACAATCATTTTTTTGTTTTTAACGTACAGAAACCTGTTTGGTTACTATTTTATTTATCATTTTTTTTCCAGATTTTTGATATATGGCCTATTCTTGTTCGGGTTGACTATAGTCCCCGTCGGGTTGATCTAGCAGCGTTGAGGGGTGGGAAGTATGTGGAGCTTGTTAATCTCATGCCTTGGAAGGTAAACTTTGCATGGTTCATCTGCTTGTATATAAACAATCAGCTTGTTTTGGTTTCAGTTTTTTGAGTTTAACATATTCAGAGAAAAGAAAAGAACAACGGCTCAAGTTTTTAATTTCTTAGTGCTTAGTCCTTGAACTGTTTGTTTTGTTTCCCATAAGAAAGAAAGGACAAAAACTGCTTTTATGGGGAAGCCCTCGTATTCAATTTTTTAATTTGTGCTTCGTCAATGGGCTCAATCTCATTGCTTTTACCTGGACACCTGTTGCCCCCAACAAATCTCATTATTTTTAGATTTTTTCCCCCCGGAAAAATCTGTTGGCTTTAACTCAGATTTCTTCATTTTTCGGCTGGTATTTAATTCTCTCGTGGAATGTGCTTATTTTGGTGTGTGAAACAATTTTCGAAAGTCAGCCATATGAATTCGTGCAGGGGGTTGAGCTGAACCTAAAGCATGTTCATGACGTTGGTATATATGGCTGGGGCAGTGTATGTGAAACAATTATAGGGGAGTGGTTGGAAGATATTTCTCAAAACCAGGTTTAAATGACGCTTATCACACCTCTTTGGGAATTTTGGTCATCTTGCATTGTAGTCCATTTGTGTTTATTTGTTTTGTAAAAATATTGGATGCAGCTGCATAAAATATTGCGAGGCCTTCCTCCCATCCGTTCAGTGGTTGCTCTTGGTGCTGGTGCTGCAAAGCTGGTCTCTTTGCCCGTCGAGAACTACCGGAAGGATAAGAGAGTACTCAAGGGGATGCAAAGAGGTACGCTGGATTTAGCAAACTCGTTTACTTGATATTTCAGGAGAATTGAGATGCTCCTTTGTTAAAGCCCGACTCTCAGTCTTAATTGCATTTCATTTTTAGATAGAAGATGTATTAGCTGACACACGCACAAACATAGACCATAAAAGCAAATGCATACTTTCGAATTCGTGGAAAATTCTATTCTGCTTTCTTAATAGTTCAAATTTGTTGGTCATATGCGCGGATTGTCTTGGCTGTTCAACGTTGTATAAGGACATGTTCTCAGTATTTTTAATAACCAATTTATTGATCTTTATGTCAGATACTAAAGCAACTTCCTTTCCAGGTATAACTGCTTTTCTTAGAAGTATTTCAGTTGAGGCTGTTGGACTCGGAGTACATTTGGCGGCTGGGGCTCATGATATTTTGCTCCAAGCAGAATATATGTTTACAAACGCTGCTCCTACCGTACCAAGGCCAATATCGAGTAAAGTAAAACCAAATGTTAGATCTAATCAGCCAAAGGATTCTCAACAAGGAATTCAGCAGGTGAATATTCCCCACATATTTATTGCTACTAGTAGAGTTATTGGCCTTTTCTCTTTCAAGGCATGGTAGTTTGTACAAGAACTTAGGCACTTGCAAGATACATCACTGTTTGTGGGGTTCTTTTCTTGATATTGAGCACAGTATTAATTTCTACTTGATATCTATTTCTTATTTCGGAGGTTTTATCTATTGCTCTAGGTCTATTGAAGGCAATTTACTTTTTCATATTTTTACAAGCAAGATAGATATAGAGTAACTTTTTAGGTTACTTTCTAAAAAAAATATCTATGTTACAAGGAGGCTTTCTTGTCCCCTTAGGACCTGCAACTATTCCCCCGATTGATAGAATTTTTAGCCTATGGCAATTAATACTCCAAGAATCTTCTTCGACAGAGAAATGTCTCTGTGGCTTGTCTTCCTTTTTCTTGTTTCCTTTCCTTCTCAAAGAATGTGTTAATGTTCACAATTTACAGGCTTACGAGAGTCTGAGCAATGGCCTGGAAAAATCTGCTTCTGCCCTAGTTCAGACACCTTTGAAAAGGTACCAGCGGGGAGCTGGCGCAGGCTCGGCTTTGGCAGCTGCTGTTCGAGCAGTTCCTGCTGCTGCTATGGCTCCAGCTTCTGCATGTGCAGGCGCTGTACATTATGCTCTTCTTGGATTCAGAAATAGGTTCGTTTGAATTCTTGGTTTTATTTTGTATCTCTGTACATTCCATGACTATTTCATCGTTAATCTTATCCGAATTTAAGTGAACTGTCCTGGTTCATGTTTGCAGCCTTGATCCTGAGCACAAGAAAGAGTCAATGGAGAAATATTTGGGTCCCACTCAGCCATGGGAACAAAAATGATGCCTTCCAAGATTGGAAGTCAGCAAGAAAATCTCTTTTTCCGACTGTAAAGGGGGGTTCTTAATGAACCCTATCTGTTGGCAAGCTAGAGCTTATGCACCATGTGAGTAGAACTGTTTCTAGCTCATCACTTCTAGCATTAATGGAATAATCTCAGATCCGGGATTAAAAAAAAATTATTTCATCTGCCCGGTCAACTTAATTTCTTATATAATATTTGTGTTCCTGTATTTGTTTTGCTTAATATATTTACTGCCTGCAGGTGTGCAGGACCTGGACCTTTCACTCGATTCTTTCCCGTCAGAACACAATAAAAGGCGGTAAATTTTGTACAAAAATGTAGATATCAGAGTGCTCATTAAAATTCTTTTCCACACTGACATTTGACGAGCCTTGTAGGTATAGCAGCGGATTGGCATTGATAAATTTGATTGTATATTCCCACAACCATTATTTTAAGACCCACAATCACATGTATATTGCTTCTGTTTATTGTAAAGACCTCATCATTATTTCATTGGTTTAATAAGCAGTTTTACTCGTATAAGTAGTGATCGCCGGATACTATTTTTACTTCCCAATTTTCCTCCAAGCCGTCATATTTGTTTTTTCTAGCTCATTAATTTTGGAAAATATTTGGACATTGTTTGGTACGTTTTGGTCCTTAATGGTCCTGCATGTTTTGGAGGCCTCGGGAGAAAGTTTTGTTTTCACGTCGTTCGCAAGTACTAGGAATTGCACCAACATCCAATAGGGAAAACTCAGGATTGTGTGGGAAGATTAAAAAAAAAAAATTGAATTTCAAAATACCTTCTCATAAAACCCCTTTTTGAACCGCTAAATGTCTAACGTTTTCATTTGATGTGGATGTGACTAGATTTAAGAGTAAGCTGTAGAAAGTTACTAAAAATATTTAGTTCCGTGAAATTGTCACACATTTTATAAAGTTAGTAATCGGGGATCAAAAATGAAATTAGCCTTAAACTTGCTGGCTTCGATGCTGTGTAGGCGTAGGGACTTTTGACAAAGTGCAGATTTTATTTTATTGGTCTATTTTTACTAAACAAATAACCTGGAAGGCGCTTTTGTATTGACTAGGAACTACAATGTTGTTTAAGGTCTTCACACGCATACAAAACAAACTTCATCTTTTTTGTACTACGTACTCTTCACACTCTTTTTAACTTGAAATTTTGGACTTACAGTCCACTAGTAATTTCAGTCTCCTTTGAAAGATGCTTTTGAGTTTGTCTCAAGAAAATGAAGGTAACAAAAGATAGTAATGTTCCACTTGAATGCTGTTTTACATCCATTTCTTTCTATGGAAATGATATTTTAAATAAATAAATAAACAAAAGGAGGACAAACAAAGGCGGAAATGTTAGTACTTGAGGTGAGAAACATGCCATGTCCAAAACCAACATAGACTTGAAAGAAAAATTAAATACATGATACATCGACATAATGAATTGATACTGACTCATCAAACTGCAAATCTTTTTGTACAAAGCCACCACTGCCAAAACACCTTTTGCTGTCAGTCATCTTCTCAAGGGGAGGGGAGGGAAACAAACAAAATAGTAGAAAAAAGAAAAGAAGAGAAAAGAAAAGAAAAACATAAGTTTCAGCCAAGCTCTGAACATGAATATGTAATATCAGCTAATAATAAGTGAAAAGATTAGCAGGAACATAACAGTCCTTCCAAAAATGCAAATGCTGATGAAATGACCACCGTTTCTGCATTGGATCTAACTTTCCTTTAGCATCACATTGCATTCTCTAAGCATTTTAATCCTCCAAATATTAGTTCCTGTACACAAGAACACACCTTTGAGAATTAAACCAATTGTGTCCATCATTACGTAAAATATTCATATATATATATATATACATGTATATATATATGTATATGTAAACACAGAAGCAAAGAACGCATATGACCCATAAGCAAGGTCTCTAGGAGGAGGTAACAGCGTGGCCCACAGTGTGTATGCAATTAAAACTTGGATCTTACCTGGTTTTCCTTCTTAGCCTCATGAACACAGTTGTGCTTTCCTTCTTCAACCACACTTTCAAGAATCTTCTCATCACTCTTGTCTTTTCTAGACAAAATGTTTGCTTTCTTGAGCCCCAAGCGTTCCTTCCACCGGGCTAAACTCTTCGGCGGCCTAGAGAACATGTCATCATAGTTGTCATCGTCATCGACAAGCAGTTCTTCCTTCAAAGTCGTCTTGCGAAGCTGGTTGGTAGACTTATCCTTTATTGGCAACAACATTCCCTGGAATATAATCTCATCTGCGGATCTCATCGCATAGTTGTTGACAGAGAATTCAAAGTCCGAAGAAACAGGAGCTTCTCTGTATATTTTTTCATGCTTCATGGTTTGTTGAGTAGTGTCTGCAAAATCATTGGAGAAAGAGATTCTGGGATCCATGAAGGAAGTACAAAGGCCTAGCTGCTGCTCAATGTTGAACATGTTATAGCATGCTTTTTGATATGCCAACTAATGCCCACTGCTAAAAAAAAGCCTTGTATTATTTTTTTTCCCCTTGAATTGTTAGAGTTCACATGGAGATGTCTCTATTTATATTTGTGAAAAGCTTGTTTGTATTGCATATGGAGTAGACATCTCATGTTACTTAGATTTGTCACCTTGTGATTATAAATTGTGGGTTTTACTTTTCTCTTTAATAACATATTAGTTCTTAGGCTAGCAACACCTAATATTATTATTATTAATTTTTGTCTTGAGAATGGCCATATTCCAGTCACTTTCACAAGAATAATAACAACTTATTACAAAAGTTTCTTGCACACAAACATATAGTCAAATGTGCCAGACATTTTTAAGGTTAAAAGGTGAAGAAATCAGTCCAGAATAGTAGCATGCGCGGCAATCACATGGCATTATTCTAGATTTGGTAGTGAAAGGTGATCCACTTGTCTTAGATTAGGCCATTTATTTTTTGATGAGATCAATTGAGACACACACACACAAAGGGTGGTGTGGATTGTTTGGGTATCAGGTTAATATGAAGACTACCGGGCATGGTGTGGCATGGATTACCATGGTTCGATTTAGTGAGGACCATTCCCCCACTAGCATTTTAATGGAGCTAAGGTGACGTGTTTCTCGTCAATGGGTAGGGCCCATTATTAAGATTTTAGCGAACATTTTTGTTAACATCTAAGACAATTTTAAAAATGTTTGAAAAAATATGCTAACGTCAGTCGTTCCTTCTAGAACTTTTGTTTTTTTAAAAAAATATCTTTTGGTGGAGGAGCTCTTTTCATGAATTGTTTTATGTCATGATACTCTCATTTTACAAAACTTAATTTTTGTTTTTATCTTTTAAATCAAATGGTTATGAACTGTTATAACCAAATAAATGACTATATAAAGACTAAAGATGTATATAATTATTAACTAGTAGTACTGTTTGAGATCTCATAAGGATTAAGGCCCATGTGAAGTTTAGCTTACTCGTCAATCAAGCAGAAAAACAAATCAAGTTTTCATTAGTCTTAAGCCATCCAATAAAACAAAACACCCCTACTTAATTGAAAAGTTAGTGGACTAAATTATAAGGCTAGGGTTAGGATTCTCTTCCCCCACTTCCTCTTAGTAACTACGACTCTTGACCTTCACATAACTTCACATGGTTTTATCCTCATCTATATTGGAACTTTTCTCTATAGCCCAATATAGGGTTGCATACATGGCATATATATATATATATATATATATATTTTTTTTTGACTGGTGTGGGAATTTTAGAAGATACCCTCTAGTCATTGCTTTAACTTCATTGTTCTAGGGGGGCAGTGTCTCCCTTTTGGTCTCCCATTTTGTTAGCAAAGTTTGTCATTTTGTACTCCAATTTAAGAACTTGGTTTTAGTCTTATCTTTGTTTTCATCCTAAATAAACTCCCTTTCAAGGCTCATTTCCCAATGTCAGATCAAGAAACAAGTGTTGTAATGAATACTTCGAATGTTGTAAAATGCTTTTTATAGAAGTAGTAGAAAGTGACTTCCTCGCTCTCCAAAATTATGCCTTTCAATGACTCTAAAGTCTCACCTAATATTCTGCTCCAGTTCAATTGTTCAATACATATTTTTTATTGCATGGTTTTGTGGTGTGACGTTCTGGTCAAGTCTTCACCATTTGGCTTTATTTTTTTTTTATTTATAAGCCTTCGCCACTGAAATTTTGCAAGTTTGATGAGTAGAAACCTGTTTGTTTATTGTAATCACACAGTTGAATAGGGAGGAAAAAGAGTTATGACTTGTTATGATACACAAAGTTGGATGTATATACTCTCTCTAATCGCCCTTTCAACCCTGAGCTTAAGAGATCGACCAACGTTATTTGATGTAATTAGAGTGGAATAAAGAGGATTAGGTTGTATTTATTTGTTCCAAGCAAAAGAAAAAGGAAAAAAAAAGTATTAACTTGTTATAATTCCGTGATCCAGAGGCGATTACATATAAAAACATGCCTAGAAATCATTGAAAGTAGTTCCAATTTCCGAGATGAGAAACCAGCATTGAATTGGTAATGCCAAGGTGTAAACTAATATCCTCTAATTCCTCATCCACTTTTGTGTCCAACTAATTAGGTGAAAATCAACAAGTCAAAATTCAGGTATCATTTACTCATTCTGTCCATCTTCAATGACCTTGTAATTCTTCTTTCTTAATAGCAGTCAGTAAAAACGTTATTTACATAAAACGAGTAAATTAATGAAACAATAGTCGATGTCACAGGTCAGCCATAAGTAGTTCTCTTAGAGCATGAACATTTCAAAAATGGAAGATTTTTATGAAAGGGACAAAAAAAATTTGGAATTGGGTAAATGGCCTCTCTTTTTTTAGAATAAAAAAAACACGTTTTTCTGTACAGGTAATGCAGCGAAAAAGGAAAAAAGGGAAAGAATGGGACCATTAACAAAAGAAAAAAGAAAAAAGAAAAAAAGATGCCGTTATAAACAATTAAGAAAGTTTTCATGGGAAAACAATAGTATTTGCAAACATAATTAGAATCAAAATATTATAACACATGAAAATTTAATAGCATAGCAAACTTTTCCGTTATATTGCAACAAGCAAGAACTTTGCCCTTTAAGAGATGTTGGAACTGGACCAAATGAAGGCCGAAGTGTCATAGGCCAACGTGTAGAATATGAAAGGCCACCAATAATTGTTATATTCAAACTTAAGAATAATTTCGGTAGATATAAAAATTCAAAGTAGAAGTGTTTTTTTTTTTTTTTTACTTTATAGTGATATTCAATTTTCAGAGCAATAATTTGTCTTCCTGCATACTAATACGACTATGACAAATGACCAAAAAAAAGAAACAAAAACTAATAATGAAGCTAACGTTAGCTTGTCATGGTTATATGCATGTTACGTTTACATAAAACAAGAGTACTCTTATGGTCGCAGACATTAGAAAACCTGCCAAGCAGATTAGAAAAATGCAACAAACAAAATGAATAATAGAAATGATGATGATGAGGATGATAGCTAACAGAGTAACTGAAACAACTAGAAATATTTATTCAAAATCATCATTATGTTCCAATGAATCAGGAGACAATCTTTTCTGAGGCAAATGATTTCCAAGAGAGGGTTTAGACTTTAGCGCCCCTTGCAGTGAACATTTTAAAGAACTTGTCGCACGTTCCATATTTGCCCTCTGTAAAGGCTTGCAAGATGCAGATAAGGTGCTTCTTGCAGAATAACGATTGGAAATGACAGATTCTAATGGTTTACTATCCTGAGACAATAACATGGTTTTCGGGTTCAGATTTCGCTTTACTTTGAGATGGTTCACATTGTCTTCTTCTGTTCCCTGCATCTTTGGTCTGGCTATTGAATCCACAGGTACAAGCTTCCCATCGACTTGATTTGTGAAAACAAATGACACCTGAAACAAAAACAAAAAAAAAAAGGAGGAAGAAGAAGATATGAGTATCCCTCTGCATCACTAAAGCCCATTACTGGAAAATAAACATGATATCACGTTGCCAGTTCTTTATTTTCTTCCGCAAAGAATCCATAGTAGATCTGGTTAATAGAATTGAAGGTGAAACTAATGCCATATTCACTAAAGATGATATAAAATAAAATAAGTTGTTACACCTCATCACCAGCTGAAGCTTGGAAAATTGCATCCGGTACTGACGATGGAAGAAAATGATGCCCCCAACTACCCAAATCTTCTTCCAGAGGCGTCCCTACCTGAAAATTTTCTCCAAACCAAAACATCAACTTTGCTATAGCATGGTAACTAGAAACTATCAGGTCTAATGAAATGAATGTTGCCTACCTGTCTCTCTGAGCTCTTTAGCTTGTCTAAGCATGCAGAAATTTCTGCAAATCCACCAATATCAGAGGCGTCTTGACCAGGCTGACAACTTTTGTTCATTAATTGTTTTATGTCTCCGGTCTCTATTTCAGGCCTATCATCGTCGCTTTGGCAACGGATGCAGTTCATCTTTTCATGAATTTCAGACCTATAGACAGTTAAAAAATGAGAGACTAAAATGGGAAAAGGAGTGGAAGAAAAGATTCAATGTTGTCAGAACATGAATTTCATAATGTAGCACCCAAGGAGCAGTTACCAACACTTTCGAAGAACTGAAGAACGTACGGGGATTCAGTAAGCTAAATTTAAGTGAAATAAGCTCAGTTTCTTTTAAAAGAAATTAGTTTTATCGTTGGTGGTTATACATAATAACGACATATTTCTCTCAAAATTCTAATATGAAAGAAGAGTTTCAGATGTTGGATTACATGATGTACAAGAAACAGACAGTGGCAGACGGAAAGAATCGATAAATTCATGTAGCTTATATGTATTAGTGCCAATGCCCAGTAATAACCTCATCATATTTGATAGTCAGAAGCATGTAAAGGAGAACAGAAACAATAACTTCTTAGGCTCTACAAAACCAATACATTACGACACACAATTACAAGGATTATCATTCTGTAAAATAAATAATGAAGCAGATATACTCGTAAATGATATTGCAATAATGCTGAAGAAAAGCCTTACCTTGCATTCTCATGGAAGCTGAAGAGATCACGTAGATCTTCCATTGAAAGAAAATTTCCCTAAAGAAGGACTTGATCATGCTCCATGGAAAAGTAAACAACAAATGAAAACCAATTAAAGAAACACATTTTGAACCTGTGCAGTGAGATTATCTTTTTGCTCCCGTTGAATAACTTTTTGAAGCCCTTCTTTTGACATCTGACGCTGGTAAACCTATGGAATAAGGGGCTAGTTTAATAAGGTAATCTAAGACAAAACAGCATAAATTACCCCAAAAGGCAGAATTAGAAACAACATAGCTACCACATCAAACCTTTTCTTCAATCGTTCCAGTACTCAGAAATCTGTAAATGTATACTCTCTTCTTTTGCCCATCTCTCCAGACTCTTGCAGCAGCCTGTAACGGTTGAAAAGAAAGGATAATGCAAGAATAAGAAGACAGCTGTGGGAGAGAGCATATTTATGGCTCGGATGCCTAATGCCTACTGCAAATACACATAAAATTTTGACCAAGGAATTACTTGTTTATCATTAGCAGGATTCCAATCTGGATCAAACAAAACTAGTCGATTTCCACCAATCAAATTTAGACCACAACCACCAGCCTTGCTACTTAAGAGAAACACAAATTCATCCTGCAAGATGTTCAGTTAGACTTGTTAGTTCAACCAAAAGATAAAGCTAAAAAAGAGAGGGAGAAAAAAAATGTAGCCTAAATGGAAATATGCTTAGAAACTGGAAAGCTGTATACCTTTGATGGATCATTGAAATGATTGACTAGCTTTTGTCTTTTGCTGATGGATGTGGTTCCATCAAGCCTCAAGTATGGATATCTTCTTTCACGACACAATTGAGCAAAAAGGTCCAGCGTCTGATACATCACAGTTGCGTTATTTTAGATACATGAAGGCCTAAAGATTTAGGCGAATGCTTGGTAAAAGAACTTTAAAGATTGAATGACAACGAGCTTGCAAAAGACAAATTATGCTTGTTTTCAGTGTTTTTCACTCTTGCTAAAACATGCTGATTTTCAATCAGCAGTAAGCAAGTTTGCTAAGAAAAAACCCATCTTTGTTCTTATTCTTACAAACGTGTTTCCATATTATCAATACACAACCGCAATTTGCACTAGGATTAGGCCCCCCCGCATCCCCCCCTTCCCCCCCCACCCCAACCACAAAAAAAAAAAAAAAAAAGAACAAAAAACACCCATGCTAAAACAGGATTTAGCTAAACTGATGAGCTGATAAAAGTCTAGCCATTTAGCTGGACCCCTTACTCCTTATCTGCATTATACGATACCTGCGTATAATTTGAAACAAGCACAATTCGGTCATCTGTCTTGTGACGTAATTGAGCCAGCAACCGAGCTAGGACGTGCATCTTTCCAGACAGTTCAACCCAAGCCCCATCCCCACCAGTCCATGATCCAGATCTAACAAATGTCGTATAGAGAATTATGGGATAACGATTGTTGCACATAGATGTATATTTAGACAGATAAAGAGAAGAAGAAGAC
This sequence comes from Artocarpus heterophyllus, assembly GCA_025403435.1. NCBI lineage: Eukaryota > Viridiplantae > Streptophyta > Magnoliopsida > Rosales > Moraceae > Artocarpus > Artocarpus heterophyllus. Next base: position 15,368,690 of record CM046336.1, read on the forward strand.
GAGAATGATTACCTTCCAGAGAACATCTCAGGTGGGAAGAAGCGAATACAGTCCTCAAAACCTGAAGTTCCTGGACTCCCACTTCTTATGGTATCATATATGAGCTACAAGGCACAGTTATATCATTTATTAGACGAAAATAATTCTGAACCCGACGATTTTATTAAACGGGATGGGAATATAGCAAAGATAAGAGGGTGGAAAAAAAAAAACTAGGGTGCAAATTGATGAAAAGCCATATGACCCGCAATTTTGCCCTGGTATTACCCTACTTTAAAATGTAAATCTGCCTTCCGAATCAAAAAGGAAAAATGAACTTTCCGCTCGTAAAGGCTTATAACAAGAAAGGATAAGAAGTAAAATGTTATACTAGCAATCAAACCAAAATATTCTAAGAGGGCCCCAAGAGGATTTAAACACAAGTAATGTCTGGAAGTTATATCCTTACAAAAGCATCACACCTTTGGGTGATTGCAAAGCTTTTTGAGTGCTGTAATATAAGCTAAAATCTTTGATTGCTTCACTTCTTCAGAAATTGCTCGTTTAACCTGTTTTAAAGCAAGAAAACAACAAGCTTGACCAGTCAGACAACATCGTCATGAGGTACCAAAAGCTGAACCTTTGTAATACCACCAAATTTATTAAGAGAATGAGAACCTACATTTTTTGATTGTACGAAGTGGTTATATAATTCTGATTGGAGAGGCGTTAACTTGCAACAAACAACTTCAACTATCTGTACAGGAGGAAAGTAGGAAATGGAAAATGAAGTTAGAGATTTTGGTTTCCACAACACGAATACAAATAACACTGTAATCGTCATAACAGAACCAAACAAGTAGAGAAGCGGACAAGGCTGCTGACTTTTCACAAACTTTTTGAAATGAAAAGTGCCAATTGCATTTTATCCTGAGCGATCCAAACTCATTGTGCTGGAGAAACGTATACGCCAAAAATAACTCCATCTATTTTGAATTATAGAAGTAAATATAAATGCAAATTTACTTTTTTATTTTTTTTCAGAAGGTAAAATTTTTGACCTGGACACTTTTCTGTTCTCAATAAATCCTGTTAGCCTTGTCAAAGGGCATAGAGAGCAAGATATAGGTGCCGTACCTTTGGTGGTAGATGATTTGATAACAGTGCATTCGTTCTTCGCAATATAAACTGAAAAGGAAAAAGAATGTCTTGAAGTTAGTTCTGGGGAAAAACCAAAAAAAAAGTTATGATAGTTTCATAGCTTTTTTTCTGAGAATAATTGCATAGCTTTATTGTCAGTTCTATGGTCAAGTCTTCCAAAACAAAATTTTACCATGCAAGAACTTCAGGTTTCTATGAATAGTTAAGGAATCTAAGAAAAGCCTCAGGAAGAAAACAACACAGATAAAAGACTTTTCTTTTACCAAAGAGCTAATCATAACAATAACCTGATTAACTTTTGCGCTTAGTTCAGCGGAGCGCTCAATACCTAGCTTCCTCTCTTCTTCAGTAGCATTGGGTTCTCGTCCACATATAATAGGCGCCTTGACGAAATAAATACATCCAAGTATAAAAAACAGAATAAACGTTCCCTCAAAAAAAAAAAAAAGAATAAACATAACCAAACAGTGTGAAAAAGAAGACAAATTCCATGGAATTTTTGTTAAGTTCAATAATGAGAAAGAGGTATTCATCCATTGCGAACAGATCAAAGGTTTCTGCATCATCTGCAATCTAGTTTGGAGCTATTAATCCTAATTTCTGTTCTCCAGTTTCTAGCCAGAATTAGTAATCAGATGATATAGAAAGCACCATTATATAGCATCGTATTTACCAAACAGCATAATAATGCCTCCTGGGGAAGACTTCTAGCAGAGCGGAAAACGTTCATCCTTAAAGCTTATTGTCATTTCTTTTTCTTTCAAGAAAAATTAACCATTAATGGGTCTCATGACATGAATCATACTTGCAGAGATATTTATTCAAAATGTAATTAGGTAGATACCTCATAATATCGGCGAAAATGCGTAACCTCACCCAAAATTCCTGGATTAGTAAAATTAACCATGGCAAAGAACTCTTCTAGGTCGTTCTGCAGGGTTAAAGAAAGAGAACTACTAAATAACGGAAGAATTTGGAATCATGAGACTCAATGCACTAGTTCCTTTCACCTGCATTGGAGTTCCAGACAACAAAATCCGCCGCTTGCATGGAAGAGCAGCCAATGCCTGAAAGAGGAATTTTATAAAAGTTATTGGAAGATAAAAGAGTAAAAAGTTTGATTGGATTACTGGTTGAAAAATGGATAAACTCAAACTCCTAATTATTACCCGATTTGTTATTGTCTGGTCATTTTTCAACCTGTGAGCCTCATCGCAAATGAGAAGGTCACAAGATTCACTGTGGCTAACTTTCGATGAATGCATCCGGAATGTCTCATATGAAACGATAAGTACCTGGGGAAGTAGTGATGTAAGTGCATATTCAAAGTTAAAGGGCAAGAAAGAAAAAAGTGGGGTGGACAGCCGGCAGAAAATGCATCTTTCAAAGCTAAATGAGCCAGCTTGGTCATATATCAGAGACTAGCCTGTACAGAGCTGCACGGACTGGTGAATCTGTCAATTCCAGAAACAACATCGTCTCTCGTGCTTTCACAGAGAGCAATGAGCTGAACTCTTTCTCCTACCCACTTCTTGATTTCAGCTTCCCAATTGCTTACAAGACTGGTAGGAGTGACAATGATGGCCTTTTTGACCATTGGTTTCCCATCAAACCCTTGAAGCAGGAGAGTATAAAGTAATGTGATTGACTGCAATGTCTTCCCCAAACTGCAAATGATTTAAATATCAAGAATAAACCCAGTGAAGACATGAACCCTCAAAATAATAACAAATCCAAAAGGAAAAATGCAACTGAATTTCTTTATGATAGACACTGACCCCATATCATCTGCCAGAATGCATCCAAATATATTTGCAGAACTACATAGCCCCGAAACACATTCAAACATAAACTGAACGCCTTCTCTGCATAGAAATTAAATCTCATCAATCTCTAGGATCCGTGAGTTATAACTTTGTGCGTCCAATTCACCCATAGGAATGCAGCTACCAACAAGTAATCAAAGTTATAGCAGTTCAAGATAAAATGTTCTAATCACAATACATCTGAAAAAGCAAAGGAACTAGCTATTAAAATTAAAGACTGCTCACGGATCACAACATGGCATAGAATCGTGAATATTTTTCTATGGCAAGATGAGAAAGAAATTCTGGATAAAACCCATATGCTGATAATGCTGCAAACCCAAATTAGTACCTTTGATGAGGTCGTAAGAAACGTACAAGCAATGGCTCCACTGCAATCTGGACCATGTTAGCATCTAATTCTTCAGATTGCCACAAGACCAAGGATCAACCCCCGGCGGCAGAGTCACAATCTCCTCCACAACATCTTTTTCGGCAGTGTTGTGTATATTCAAACGATTGGTAATTGCCACTAGAGCTGGCCTTGAGGATCCCCAGGGAACAAATCGTTTGCGGGCCCAGAGACGACGAGCAAGTTCATCATTTTGACCGGAATAGCGATCAGAGCACGGTGGTTTAAAGGGCTTCCTACAAACCGCTGATCCTTCAGTCACCGACAAAACTCGCGGAAGTAGCGACTGCCTTTTCACAACCAGGTTACCTCTGATTTAAATCCCAAAGATCAAATCACTTCAAACGGGAGGTCATATTTAAAATAAAAAAAAAAAATCCAACTTGAACAGAATCTGAAAAGCTCGAAATTTTGCAAACATGAGAACAATTACACAAATGATGAGCAATGAATTGCACTGAAAGAGCTTGAAAAGTACTAAAATCCAAAAGCCATAATGCTTCATTTCAATCAGAGTCATAACACCAAGAGTCTTATCATTTTCCGTGCGGCTCATCTAAATCGGTGGCACCATTTTTTCTTCCAATTTACACTACTTTTCCCACCAAATTAAACAAAAATTCGAATTAACCAAAATTTCAAGAAACTAAAGAACGGAAATTCAAAAGCAATACACGGAATTTTAGATGATACTAAAGTGAAACCCTAATCCCAAAATTACGAGGGCAAAGGCTCCATTTCTGGAAACCGATTACGCCAGAGACCGAGAAATCTACCGTACTTGACAAGAGCGTCGACGTTCTTCGACTTCCGATCTTCGTCAGTTGGAGACTTTGGGTGCGCCAAGGATGATCGCTGATTAATATCGGAAACGACTTCGACTTCGTCGTCGACGTCGAGCTCTTCTTCTTCTCCATCGTCCTCGTCGTCCTCGTCTTGGCAGTCGGCAGTGAACTCCTCACCGGAATCCGAATCGGAATCGGAAGCTTCGGAGTCGGACAGAACTTCAACTATGTCCTCCATAAGGAACCCTCGAGTCGCCTCGTTGAAATGTTGGCGTCTCTCGGTCATTGTACGAGAAAGAGTGCTTTTTCTGTTTAAATTGCTGCTTTTGGCGCCAAATTACGGGCGGGACAAAGGATAAAGGCGTTAATTTGACATTGTAGTGTACCCTGTAGCTGAGTTCTTTTATTAAATAAAAAAAAAGTTAGTCTAATTTAGGGTTGACAATATAAGTTGTGACATGATGACACGACATAAATCTGACATAAATTTTTGTAAGTTAGTGTCAAAAAAATTAACCCTATGTCAGTTTAGTGTCAATTTAAAACTAACCCGTCTAAAAACAGATCAAGTTCGGGTCAACTCCTTTAACCCTAAACGACTCGAAACTGACCCGCTTATATTTATTCAAATATTTTTTATTCTATTATTATATATCAGATCAGATATATTGAATAGTATAACCCTAAACATCAAAACCCTACCTCTCACTTTGGAAGACAAATCAGTTCCGTTATCCTATCTTGTTATGATGACTCGTGGCATTTTAAGCATTTCAGTATCAACAGCTGCATTAGAATCTACATTTTGTAACAGTATCAACAGTTGCTATGATAACTCATAATATGTTTTGGACTTGTTGGATGTTTTTAAAATTTTAAGACTAGACTTTCTAGTTATTGTAGTATGAAACTCATCTAATTTTATGTTTGTTTTTGTGTTTTATATATATTAGTGTAGGCGAGTTATAGGCGGGTTGCAGGTCAAATACGGGTCACGAGGTCAATTTTTTTTTTTTACATTGCGCATAAGGAACAGGTTGGCATGGGTCGTGTTCGTGTCCAAAACGGGTCGAGTTAGTGTTGAGAATTTTTAACCCGTTTGTGTCACGGGTCTGGTTAGTAACGACTTAATTTTTGTAAAAATTGACCCCAACCTGACACTAACCTGACCTGTTGACCCGATTTGCCACCCTTGGTCTAATTCACTTTGTTCGTTTGTTTCACAAGTTTGTATCATAATAATTTAATAGGGTATTTGACAAAGTGATTAAAACTATAGGTTAGAATTGTAAACACTGTAACATGTGAGAGTTTTATATTGTAACAACTTTTTTTTATAGTAGCATGTGAGAGTTTTATACTATTTCTAACTGAAAAGTTAGTTAGAACCAACTAATGTCAAATAAGTTATAAATTTTTTGGGTTTGAAATAAAAAGTTTAAAAATTGTGATTTAAAATTTGAATCTAAATTGACATTTGGATGTGTAATAGATTTAAGTTTGAAATAAATAAAATCTAAAATTATGTTTTGATATGAGTTTAAAAAATAGGTTTAAATTAAATTAAAAATTATAAAAAAAATTAAATTATAGATTCAAGGATTCCTCGACATTTTTCACATGCCAACTTTGTGGATTGTCATTCATCAATATTTTTCCTCCTATGCACGCGCACAAAGAGGAGAAGCAAACCGGTTGTTGCCGGTTAGACAGAGAAAAGGTCCCCATCACATTACTGGAGGAAGGCTTTAATGGGATTTCATATTATAGCTGAGGGTGGTTACGTCCTTTTGTATTGACTTTGACGGCGGTTAAGGGTGTCAAAGTAATTCTCGTGGGTTATTTGAGGGATGAACAATTAAATTTTGTAGGAGAAATAATATTTTATTGTATCGAAAATTGTTATACTGGTATTGTTCCTCGTAACGGTATGGTAGAGAACGTAATTGAGCAGTTGTGTTGTAAGATGTTTGAGTTTGAAGATTGTAAGGTGATGGCGACCAATACACACTATGTTGTCATATTGAACTGAAAGTGTCATTTGTGGTTTAAATTTAGCAGGGGCCGGCTACCTATTCAATACTATGCGTGGCTCTTTGGTAACCTCTCGTTTGATCAGGGAAACCACAGTAAATTAATCTTCTAATGAAAGTTATAGATTTAGCCAAGAGGAAGAAACTGAGCTTATGCCATCAAACAAGAATATTTACATGTAAGAAGAGGCAAAGCGCTAGTTAGTAGGAATAGTACTTTCTTAGGAGAGTGTTTGAAACGGTGGTGGGAACCGTTGGTTAGAACTACTTTACTGTAGCATATGAGAACTTTATACTGTAGCAATTTTTTTTTTAATTGTTATTGTAGCATGTGAGAGCTCTACACTGTTCATAACTGGTTCCTACCACTCAACCAAACAGTCGGTAGGTATACCTCGTCAGCCAGCATCCACCTCACGAACAAGCAGTCCCACGGAGCGCTAACTATCAATTGAATAATCGAAGAGTAAGGATATTTTCGATTAGTGAGCACTACCTCGATGTGACGGAATAAGAGTAAGAGTAAGAAAGCAGCAAATCCTTCCTCCTCATGCTTAAGCTGCTACCCTATATAATAAGTCTTGCGATTCAATGCCTCGGACCGAAACCCGGATTCAATTCCTTCTATGGAACTAAGCCACTCGAAAGATAAGGAGAGCATATAGTAATAATTAAGTCTCCCGAGGGCAGTCCCAGCGCTGGAGCGCAGCCTGAAATATTCCTTTACTGATAAGGAGTCCTTACTTAAGCCATTCTTCTTTTATGCAACTGGAGCCCGTTGAGTTGAGTTTGAACTTCGAGCCCAGGTTTTTTTAAATTTTTAAAACCATATCTAATAAGCGTCTTATTAATATTTATTTAGACAAAATGTAAGGAGAATTTTCAAGGAGACAAGAGACATAAAATGATTGTAGTAATGGAAATAGAGGTGAGGTTTTAATATAATTAAGCGTCAGTAAGCTTAAAGTCCACACAAAATGCTATAAATAGAATATCAATTGATGATGAATCTAACGTTACTCAATATGGAATTTACTGAAAATGGGTGAAATGAGGGCCTATAAAAACTTTTTAAATGGTGTTGGTTCTCTCCTAAAATTTCAACAAGTTATAAGGCTTGAAGTATGAGAATCCCAGAGTAACAAACCAGCAAAGTCGTGTTGTCCGTGGGTTGCATTTTGATATTTCGAGTTGTTGAAGAATAAGTTGGAGCTGGATTGTTAAGAGCTCATCGAGATGTTTTGTGGTGCTTGCCTTGTTCTTGTATTTCTCAGCCCATTGGAGTTGTGCATCTTTTTTGTTAAAGTATGGTGACCCGAATTCAGTTTGGTTCAACTCGAAAAGCTCGCGGTGGGACAAATTGTGGTGAAAAACAAAAGTGAGATTTTTCATGATATCTGTGGTGGTAGCGGAGGGATCCCATAGCCCACCACTGATCTCACCGGGGGTGCCGTGGCCGAGCCCCCGCGGTACGGACCTTTGTTGTTGGGCCGTTTAGTTTATGTTTTTGGGCCCATAGGGTTTTGCCTATACTTATATATATGATGTATTGCGTTAGGGCTTATTAATTAGCGAATTTTGAGCCTCTCTGGCGCCTCCATTGTAATCTTCACTAGTTTAGTGATTTTCTTCTCCTCTTCCCATAGTTTTTTTCCGTTTTGGATTTTTACGTAAATTTTTTGCGTGCTTTTTATCTTTGTTTCTATCGCATTAATTTCATAACTTTTTTTTTTTGATGTGATGTTGATGGTCTGTCCTCCATTGTACCTTTAGAATGATTGTTTTCTCTCTTCGGTCCCTTTGTCTCCACAATTCTAAGATCTTTGACCTAAGTTGTGGATGGTTGCGATGTCTTGGTTGTAATTTTTAAGTTGTTGTTAATGTTTGACATTGTCATTGTCATTGTCATTGTAATTTAGCTGTTTATCCTACAAAAGGTAATGTTCAGATTTTTCTATTTTTTATTTTGGTGATTAGCTAATTTGTTAATTTTTTCGTAATGGTTTTTTTTTTTTTTTCCTTTTTAAGTGGAGGGTTGGAGAGAGAAAAAATCAGTTGGTTTGGACTTCGATCAACGGGAAAACCCCTTCCAATAACCGAACCATTCACTTTAAATCGTTTTTCCGACCAAATCAGTCGATCTCTCTATTTGAACTGATTTTTTTTTTTCTTTCAATTTTTTCTGACAGTTTGACGATTCATTTATGCTTTGTCAATTTTTCCCAACAACCCTGCAAGACAATTGCGCTCAAGGACTAGAGATGTTATACCAATTCACACATTTTATTATCGCTAAACCATGTTGTACATATGCAATGTTGGAGTGATAATGACATGATTTCTAATTTTCTATGGAAAATTGAAGACTACGGACATTTTAAGGAATAAAGAGAGAGATGTTAAATTTTTTGAAACTTTTTGAAATAAATATTAGATTTTAAAAATATTTGTGATAAATATTATTGTCAGTGAAAAGAAAATTTACTCTGTAAAAATATTCTTAACTTAATAAAAATATTACCATGAGTTAAAACAAGTTTTTACCAATAAATTTTCTTTTTACTATCATTTACTACAAATATAAAGATATTTACCATGAGTTAACACAAATTTTTTACCGATAAATTTTCTTTTTACTATCATTTATTATAAATATTTTTAAAACCTGACGTTTACTTCAACTAGTTTTAAAAAAGTACGTTTATTACAATTTTTAACTTTTTAATAACAAAACTAAACTTTCTTTGGAATTTTAAGCCCTTGATTGTCGGTGTATATGTGTGTGTGTGTTTTGTTTTTTTAAGGGGGGGCTACAATAGTTTTCTTTCTTTGAAATTTATGCTTTATTTGAGAAATCAGTTAAAACTAAAATGTCTCAACTGTTACAGTGTAAAATCTTACATATTACGACAAAAATAAAAATTTACTACAATGTAAAGCTTTTATATACTATAATTTTTAAGTTTTAACTACAAATTTTAACATTGTTTCTAAACATACTCTTAAAAGGTTGTAATTGGTCAAGTGAATTAAAAAAGTAGCAAATGAACAGTCAACTCTATTTTTCACTTTCCTCTCTTCCCTTTTTTTTGCCAGGTATTATTTCTTACATTGCACAATAAAGAAGAAAAATAGGTAACTATGGAGGTGTTTGGTCAAGAATGATTCACACTATAAATTCAGTTATAAATAGTATAAAATTTTTACATATTATAATAAAAATAATTCTCATTAATGATTCTCTAGCCAAACACCTTACAAATGATAGTTAATTAAAACATTGATAAAAAGGTTTTCTTTTTTTTAATTTATAATGATCCCATAGTCGCTAAAGTAATTCAGGTTGCCGGTTAAAAAACATCTATGCCCTTGGATGCCATTGACAAACACACACCGTTAGATGCCATGTAAATTATAAACAATGTCACGTCATTCATTTATACGGTCTGGATGGTAGCGTGGAATGAGTGGCAAGGGCATTTGTAGACTTGCCCATAAATTAATAAAATAATTTGTATAAAATATTTGTAGGCACAAAAACGACTTATATTTAAAAAATAATAGATTCTTTAAAAATATGTATGAGAGTACGTGAAAGAATTATAATATAATGGATTTGATGCTAGGCTGGCTTCAAAACTGGTTTTATAATTAGGAGGTGATGATTTTGAGTTTGGGTTGTTTTTCTTGCTCATATGTCCCATTATAGTTTAAGATTGGATCTCAATAAAGTAAATCCAAACACCTACTTAGTCTTAAAGTTGGGTTCAAAACTGTTGAATTCTCCAAACAAACAAGGCCTTATTACAGGTGAGTTGGATTTAAGGAGACTTATTATTAATCTATTTGAGCAGTTTAAATTACATTTTTTAGTCAAATTTTATAAGAAAAAAATATAACTATTTGACCAAAATACTACAAATTTTTATTATGCAATAAGACGACAACTTATCCTCATGTAATGACACTATCATCCTAATAATCAAAGTATTAAAATTGTAAGTTTATAATAACAAAATCGGATCATATAAAAAGATGAGTGATATTTGTGTATTATATCCAAATGTACAGTCAATATCATAAATATCGCAATTGTATGAAATTGTTGCTTATAAAACATGCGTTATCGGTACATTATAAATAGGGGGTGTATCTACTGTATATCATTGTCCTTTTGTTGTTTTTAAATTACACATTTTTGAATCGTCAAGATTTAATTTAATGGTGTGAAAATAATTTATATAGGGGTAATGAGTACAGAACTTACTTATTCAAGTGGTTACTCCCTTTTTAGTGTAATTATTACACTTGTGATTCGACAAGACAGATTTTGCAGAGCCTACAAAATTGAATTCAAAGCATAGTGGGCGAACAAGTAAATAAATTGAGCTCAAGCTTTAAAAAATGAATATTTTCATAAATCTTTTGGACGTACGTATCTTAATTTATTTTGCTGCTTGATTCTTTTTAAAACCATTCAAAATATGCCTAAATTATAAAAAATATATTGGCCTTTTTTAGTATTATTTTTAAAATTTTTAAAAATATTTTTACATATTTTTTAAGATAAAAATTTTTAAAACACTCTTAATATAATTCCTCAAAAAAATTTATTTTTTAAAATAAAATTATTTTTATCTATTTTAAAAATATTACTAAACGGACTAATTATTCTTTCTTTTCTATCTAATTTTGTCTATATTCCTAATGAAATCGCTGACATAAAATACCATTTAACAGTAAAAAATGTAACAATTTTTTTTATCATCTGAATAATTAAATATTAAAAATTTAATAAAAATATTTTTTTTTAATTTTTGTTCTGATATTTATTTCTCTCTTCCTCCCCATTGGTTTTCTCTCTTTCTCTCTCTCCTCCTTTTTTCTCTCTCTCTATTGCAAACAACCCAACAAACTATAAAAAAAAAAAAAAAAAAAGGGCTAACGAAAGCAAAAAAATTCTATGACAGAATAAAGTATTATTAGGATTATTTTCTCTTGCTCTCTTTCTCTTGATCTCGGCAACGAGGCTTGGGGGTCGACGACAAGTGGGCTGGGTTAGGGGGGATGAGTGACATTGTGGATGAGGTGAGACGGGTTGCGTTAGGGGCAAGGTTATGAGACGGAGAAGGTGGCTGGTGGGTGTGGCGGCGTGCGACGTGGGGTGGGGAAAATAGATGGGATGGGGCGACGGGGTGGGGTGTGACAAGGGAGGGTGGGGCTGGGCTGGTGGGGTGTGACGGGGTTGGAGAGAGGGTTGGGGAACAATTGCACGAAGAGGGGCTGTTGAAGGAGTTCTTTGTTTCTGTTGGGCTTTTTTTTTATGCTTTTGTTGGGGCTTATGGTAGAGAGAGAAAAGAGAGTGAGAGAATAGAGAGAGAGAAATAAAATCAAAACAAAAATAAAAAATATTTTTTATTAATTTTTTAATTTTTAATTAATCATATAATTAAATAAAAATTTGATACATTTTTTAATGTTTAATGGTATGCCACGTTAATAATTTCGTTAGGGATATAGATAGAATTGGTCAGAACGGGTAAAATGATATGTTTTCTATTTTTGAGGGGTATTTTGAACAGTTTTAAAAAATCAAAGGCGAAGTAAATTAGGGTACATAGGTCAAGGGGATTTATGAAAATAATTCATTTAAAATTCACCACTTTTTTGTTCAAATGTCAATTGAGAAAATTCTTCTTCCTATGCCTTCAGAGCAAAAAAATGAATAAATTGAGATCCAAATAGCATAAGTAAATCTTTCGATAACATTATGTTTTTGTAAGATTTGTTATTAAACACTAAGGGTTTATTTGGTATGTTAATGTGGTTTGAACTAGTGGTTTTGAATCTACTATATGATTTAAATGGTGGTTTTGAACTGACATTTAGATTGTAAGATTTGAACAGTGAATAAAACATCACATATTATACAAGTTAGATAGGAATATTAACTCAAACAGCTGTACATATTATCTCATTTACACTCCTGAGAAATAATGAGGTTACAATTTAACCCTTCGTTGATGAATTGATTTAAACCAATTAATAATTGCTAAAGAGGAAGAACATAGGAGAAATTGAGCAAAGTCAAAACCCTAGAGATTCTCATATAGATTGTCCATTTGGTGAAATTGCCTCATTTGTTTATTGTTTTGTTAATTGCTTTAATTAACTGTGTTTATTTAATTTTCTTTCAATTCTCACAATTAATTCAATTTCAATTAGCCTAGATAAAATTAAGTGTGAAAATCTATAGTAATTAGTTTAAAATACTAAAGATTTAATCATCGTGGGATAATACTCAAACTTTTTGGTGACTTTATTACTTTTACGATGCGTTCAACTTGGTTCAAGCGTAATAAGTTTTTGGTGCCATTGCCAGGATTGGGATTTTTAGATTTTTGTTAATATTATTGTCACGACCTTATTTACGGAGCCGTTACTTAACTTAACATAACTGTAAACTTAAACATTTAATCATAAAATATTGAAATTTTGATATAACTTTTTTTTTCTCTCAAATGAATTCTTATTATAGAATTCTTAACATAAAACCTAAAAGGAAATTTTAACCATTTCTCAAAACTTAATTTCGTAATTCTAACATAATAATTAATTTTACAAACGTGATGATAACGTAACAATAATTATTACATTAAACATAATCATATTAAATTTCTTGAAACTTTTCCTTTAAACATAAGGATAATTATTAACATAGTTTAAAACATACTTAAAAGCTCTAACGACTTCTATTGCAAGTTAAGTTGAGACATTGCTCAATATTTCACTTTAAACCATTTCAAATAGTTTCTTAAAACTCAATAAGAAACTTAAATTGAATCACAGCTTAAAACTTAGCTTTATCATTATATAAAACATTTCGTAAAATATATTTTAAAACTTTAAAATTATTTTTAAAAACTTTGATTTCCTTAAAACTTCGACTTTCTTGAACTTTGAAAACACTATATCAAATAATAGGAAAACCTTTTCTTTGAGTAACAGAAGCATACTGTAATAGTATCCATACCCAGATCTCCACCATTCGCTCGTCGCTCACCACTGTCCATCAATGTCGCTAACAAGTTTTCTTACCTACAACATGAACATACTTAAATGAGCTTTTGCTCAGCAAGTAGAAAGTCAGTCTCGCAAAATATAATTAAAATAATTTTAATAAAAATATGCATGAACATTTTATACTGGCTTATCAACTTGTTTTATGCTTAATTATTTTAACTATAGCTCATTTTGTTTCTTAACTTTCTTTATCTTATAAACTGTAGTATTTGTACTAGCATTATTAATCATGAGATCACAAACATGATGCTTCTCTTGTGGAAGCCTTGAGACCATCGAACATCGATGTCATACTTTAACTTTATTTGCGTATCTCACATCAAGAAAGTCATAACTTTTACTTTGCTTGTGAACCTCACATCAAATAGGCTAATACGACACTTCCTTTTTATCTTTATTTTATCTTTTTTTTAACTTTAGTGAGCATATCAAATGCAAACTCATTTGCGAATCATAACTTGTATTCTAAAACTTATTGCATAACAAATGCAACATAAAACTTATAACTTAAGCTATAAAACTTTATGCATTAACAAAATACAAACATACTTTAAACTAATTATTGCAAATACATTGCCAATCAATACTGCATTTATCACTTAACATGATTATACCAACACATGACATAGCACACCATAACATAATAATTCAAACTATCATAACATAACAGCACATCATAACATACATAGTGTGACAAACCACTGATCATACATTTTCGTAAATTTGTATGAAAACATTTAAAATATTTTATTTAAAAATCGTTCATTCTATAGGGGAGATTTATACTTACCTGGACTCTGAGCTAAGTAGATCCAATTATATCTCGCTGTATCTACAGTCTATGAAGCATTCTCTACAGTGCTCCTCAAGTGACCGTGAATAGCTATGAACGCTTCCTGGAGATCATACATTGCTGGAAACATCATTATGGACTCCGTTACTACAATTTGAGTTGTCTCGATCCGCGTGCAGTTGATACTGGATGATTTGCATTGAAGTGGAATTAGTTCGAATGAAGGACACCATCGTAAAACGAGTCAGGAGGTGGTCTTGAATCGTCGATTAAAGGTCTGGATCACAAAAACCTGATGTTGCCATTGACCGACCGTTGACCAGCGTTGACCGGCCATTGACCGATGTTAACCGGCATCGATCGAGCTCTGTTGGCTGCCAGGCTTATCCCTTACCCCCTTAATTTGACCATTTTGAGTCTAATGGTAGTGTCAATTTCACCTAATTTGGCTTCTAACTACCCAGATTGTGAAGTCCGTTGTCGGTAAAAATGGAGGAGCTCTGATCTTTTTTCTTTGGCGATTATGGACCAAAATTGGTCAAGGGCTTTTGCTATGCACTCGTTTTTGAGCATTTTCCCTAAGGTGAAGCTGCTCAACATGGTCGAAAAAGTCAAAATCATGGTGGCATATGGCGAGGAGTGACGGTGGCTTCATTTTTCAACGAATGGCGGCAATTTCAAACAATTGAGGCATGGGTTTTCTTCCTCTACACCCTTTGAATGATTTGGTGCCATCAATTTGGCACAATTTGGTTGGGAACGATGAGATCGATCTCCCATGCAGCAGTTGGTGGCGGTGCTTTCTGATCTCCATGGTGTAGCCATGGCTCACTGCAATTGATTGGGGGGAAAGATTCTGTGTGGTGGTCTGAGGCTAAAGGCACCAATCATGTGTCTCAACTCCGCCTAGAATGGTGGAGTCAACGCAGGCACGGCGGCGGCGACGAGGGAATCTTTTAATAAAGACTATTTTTCTCATTGTTTTAATTTTTATTGTTACTTTATACCTAAATTTATTAAAATACCCTTAACTTTATAATTATTTCTCAATTTTTATTGTTGAAGTATTATACCTTTGTATGTGTGTGTATTTTTTTTTTAAAACAAGTGTGATTTTGATAAGAAAAGTCGTTGTTTGTGTCGTCCTCTTACAGTGAGATATTGTGAAGTAAGACCCTTAATTTGTCTTCTTTTAAAATATTAAATAAGGACTTTCTTACGCTGGGATTGAATATTTCCAAGTGGTTTCGCTTAATAATCCTACGTATCAAGACGGTCTTGAGCTATATAACGACAGTCAACTACTTCAACACAAATCTTTCAAGCTTGCATGATAGTGATTCTGTTTTATTTATTTATTTATTTTATATTCACTTGTTCTTTTTCTAATAAATTTCGTTGTTTTGCATCACAAACAAATGATATTACATCTATTCGGAGTTAGCATCACCATATTGCAAAATCCAAATTATTAAGCCAATACATATTGAAGTACTTTGAAAAAAACAAGCATAATTAACTTCCAAAATTACGTAATATGAGCGTTGCATTATTGCCATATGTCATGTTTGCTTTAACCCTAGTATGATCAAAGGTAATAACTTGTTACCAACATAATATAGCGCTTAAAAATAATTCAACTACTATTATTTAGCAACTACCAACATCATATATAAGCGCTTAAATATAAGATGCTAAATAAAATGGAAGTTAAAGCTAATAACTTAATTTTATTAATAAATTACATTTTTTACACAATGCTAGTTGTTTCTAAAATTCTGGCTTGGGATCTCCTTAACCAACCCCAAACTTACCAGCTAGGCACCATTTTTAATTCTAAAAGAAGATGTATAAGGCTAAATATGAGTTTATCAACTAGAAATTTAATAAATATCATGCAAATAAAGAGCAATTATAACAAAAATTGTGTATATAGTTTAGCGTATGTGATAGGAATTTGGCAACGACTAAGATATAGTACGTAGTTTTCGATTAAAAAAAAAAGACATGTACTAGTTTAATATAACTACCGCACGTAGTTTTCTATTTAAAAAAAAATACTACTTGAATTGGTTTAATATAACTATTAATCTTTCTCATGTTCATGTATTACAGATGAATATATGGATTTTAGATATCACTCATTATATACATACATACATTCATACATACATACATACATACATACATACATACATATATATTAGACTTGTTGCTTCTATTACAATAATAAGAAATCAAAGATAACAACAATGACTTTTGTCTTGCCTTGGAGCCACTTGCCTAATCTTCAGCTACAAAAATGAATAAAAGAATGGAAGGTTCAGTAGTACGTACTTTCCATTATATTACATTGTATATATCCACTAAGGACATTGGTTGGAAGTTACATATTGGTTATAAAATCATAAAACTTCATTTTATAAAATCTTGGACGAATATGGCAGTTTCCACCAAATGAGAGTCCTATATTATATTAATCCGCTAACCAACTATATATTCAATCAACTAGCTAAGTAATACTTCACATTAAACGTTAGCTTATTGTCCACACACACACACACACACACACACATAGAGAGAGAGAGAGAGAGAGAGAGAGAGAGAGAGAGTTATTATTTTCAGTCAACAAAATAGTAGATGTACCCCTCAGCTCCTGATCATCAATATCCTCAAGAGAAACATGCAGGAGATTGGCGTCCAAGCCCTGGAAGAATCCCAAATCCAAGTATGGCACAACCTTATGAAGCTCCATACATAACACGAGTAGTTCGGGTTCCTGCAGGCGCAGCAGGAAGGTGGTCCACCGGTCTCTGCCATTGTTGCGACGATCCCGCGAATTGTAAGTAATCAACCCAAACTCATCTCTAGCTTTACTTTCATATGAATTTTCAAAAATTTCGCTGTTGAACACAAAGGAGTACCCTAATGGCTAGTATTGAATGTTCCATGGACTTTTTTGTTCTTTTTATTTTTTTTTCTTTTTTATTTATTTTTTTCATGTGTTGATTTTAAGGTATGGTCACTTGCTTTTGCCCTTGCATCACATTCGGACAGATTGCTGAGATTGTGGACAAAGATTCCTCAAGTAAGTCCATTATTTTTTTTAATTTATTTCTGGTATTAGACTATATAGATAATGATTTGATTAGTTTTGGTTTGGTTTTGTGAGCACTATTTTATGTAATGTTTTGATTAGGTTGTGGTTCAAGAGGGGCAACATATGGGCTGCTTCTGGCTTGTACTGGCCTAGCATGCTTGTACTCATGCAGTTATCGATCAAAGCTGAGAGGGCAATATGATTTGGAAGAGTCGCCTTGCGTGGATTGCCTAGTCCACTTCTGCTGCGAGACTTGCGCGCTTTGTCAAGAGTACAGAGAGCTCAAGGAACGCGGTTTTGATCTCGGAATAGGTGCTCTTATTACTACATCTATCATATTTTGTGCACTAACTCCTTTCTTCTTTTCTTGATTAAGCAACACGTCTACATATAACTAACTAATGAAACATATAACATCAAAAAGCTCAATCAATTTACGTCGCAGTAACTTGTCATCTTTTAATTGACTGATGCAGTCTCTTATAATTAATTGAGGAGACAATATTTTATCATTTTAGTACTCTATATTTTAATGTAATATCTTGTTGGTACTTCATTATTTGAAAAATACTAAAAATGTGTCTTGTTCTTTTAAAAGCATCATTCTAATAAGTATGTTTTTTTTTATACATAAAATGTCAAACTTTCCCTTTATTAATATATTTCAAATTAATTTTAAATATTATTCAAGAAAATAAAAACAGAAATGAAATAAAACTCATCAAACAAAACATGATTTGCGAGTTTCCTTTTCCTTTTTATTTTCTTTAATAGTTTTATGAAATTAATTTATGGTTTATTAATAAAATAATAAGTTGGAGTTTTTTTTTCCTAAAATACAGACTCAAAGTACTGAAATAATATTTTTGAAATTCGTTTAGTACTTTTTTTAATGCTACATTAAATTTTAAAGTAGCAAGATGATAAAAGTTTATATTAAAGTTGAGATTAAAATTGATATCCCTAGCATTTCCTGTAATGCTTTCATCTTTTATGCATTAGAATATAACAAGTCTATTTCAACTCAGAATTTAATGGAGAAAAAAGATATTGAGAAGTTAAGCACTAGGTGTCATTTATTAACTAAACTTCATTACCTTGTGGTGTAGTTTTAGTATTGTAATATATATATATATATAGGGGTGACAATTCATGTCAACGGTCGTGTTTGTGTCAGGTTGAAGTTCAAAAAATGTAAAAAAATACATCAACACTAACCTAAACCGTGACACAAACGGGTTAGAAAATCTTGACATAAACATGACCTGTCTTGATACGGGTTGATATGAACACTAACCGTCTTGACCCATGACCTATCTAGTATGCAAACTTCAATCAATCCGCAACTCGAAATCAACCTACAACTTGAAATCAATCTGTAACTCAAAATCAATGTGATATTTTATAATTTTAAATTATAATTTACGTACCTAAATTACATAAAAGTAGCATAAACACATATTTTCTCGAAATTAATTACTTCATACTACAAACACATCAAATTTAGTGTCAACTTATTGATGCTATATATACTAGGGCAAAATAGTTTTCAAAAAATAATAAAGCATTAAGTTACGGGTTAATTTGATGTCAAGTTAGTTTCAAGCAGGTTGACAAAAACATTACCATTTTTGGACGGGTTAATTTTGGGTTGACATGAAAAATAAAAATGACCTGCAGCTTATTTTTCTGACACTAACCTATAAAAAATCGTGTCGTGTTTTTGTGTCGTAAATCGTATTGCTAGCCCTATATACATATACACACGTATATTCGTAGTAGTACAAGTATATTGTACAAGAACCCTGCAGCCTACGCATTATAAGCATGCATTAGATTTTCATAAGTTGTCAAATTAGTTATATTTCAGGCTAAGTACAGATAACTAGCTGAAACGTATATAATCTTTCAACCACAAAAAGATAAGTTGCCCTCACCAAGGGCATAAATTTTTCCTTAAAAAGAAATATATTTTTGTTTTGATGGTGGCTCTCTTTATCTTTCTAGATACAACTTTGTTTAATGTATATTTTAACTTCCAATTACTAAGCTAACAAACTCCAGAAATAAAATACAAAACGAGTGCTTTGAAAACTACAATTGGGATGTAAACCATCAGCTAACCGTCAATGGCACTTTAATTATTAGCAAAAAGCATGTAACAAAAGAATAATCATCATTCACTATCAAAGGCTACGTACTTAATTTATTATTATTATTATTATTATTATTATTTTTTGGGGTTTAGGTAGACGCTCATTATCTTATATCAAATTGTTGTTGGCAACTTATAATATATTTTCTTTTAATTTGAGCATTAATATAATTTTGCTTATATATCATTTATCAACTTCTAATTAGTTGGTTTTCGGTAATGAAGGTTGGGAGGCCAACTTGGGAAGACTACAACGTGGAGTTACTGCTGCTCCAATTGTGTCACCACCAATGACAAGATGAACCATTGAAACCCTAGCCCTGTGTGTTATCGTTGCATTTACCTTTTTTCTCCTCAAGTAAAAAGAATTAATGGTGTCCTCACACCCTGTTGTATTTAAGTTAAATTATGTGTGTGCATATCCTATATTCGTATTATTTACTTTGTTTGGTTGACGTACGTTTGAATTTATGTAATTTTATACACAAGAAGGAGAAATGAAGTAAAAATAAATAAATAAATTTGAAATGGTGAGATAATCATAGTGAATGGTATAGCAGCCTGCCTCTGTGCCGTTGTTTGTTAGGCAGTTCGCAAGTATGGTTGCAAATAAAGTGAAATAGAGTATAAAATTTGGTAGCTATTTATGAAAATAATCCTATAATTACAGTATATTTGATAAGATAATTAAAATTATTTTTACTGTAATATGTAAGGCATTTACACTAAAACAATTTTTTTATTATTACTATATAACTTCACACTGTTGTTTATTGTTAATGTAACTTTAGGCCACTTCTTCCAAACACATCTGGCCTCGGATTTCCCTTTGAAGAACATAATTGTAATTTGGGAAAAGTCAGGGTGAAAATTAACAATCAATCATATTATGCCCAAGGGATTTTCATTTTCTCACCGCCACCATCAGGGGTTTAAGCTCATTGTGGCTGAGAAATGGCGTCTCTAATGGTGATTCGGTGGGCGCGATCCTAGAAAATCTATTACTTCTTCAAGGTACGTCTTCTTCGTCCTTCTCAGTTCGCCTCCATTAACGCCTACAACAACAACAACCACAACCTCCAAATCCTAGCCAAAACCCTAAGCACCTCCGCGATTTCCCACGAGTACCTGAACTCTCGTACGTCGTCTGATTCCAAGGCTTGTCCTCACGACGGAAATCCCCAGGGTCAGGGATATTCCCAGACTGAAATCTCAAAACCTAACTAGTGGAATTCACAGAATCAGAGCCCCAATTATCAGTTCAATTACCAGAACCAGAATCATGGATATTCTAATCGGGGGTATCCCAATGAGGGTCAGAACTTCCCGAATCGTGGATATGCTAATCCTATCCAGAATGAGGGCTATCCTCAGAATGGAAACGCTCAACGGAATCCCCAAACTCAGAGCTTTCCCCAATACCAGAACCCCAATCAAACGAATACTCATAACTAGAATTATCAGCAACCGAGAAGCCCTAATCAGTGGAACAACCAGAACCAGACTTATCCTCAACGCCCGAATCCCAATTAGTGGAATCCATAAATTTAGAACTCTACTCAGTGGAATCCGCAAGTTCAAAAACCTAATCAGTGGAATCTGCAAGTTCAAAGCGCAAATCAGACCCTGAATGTTAAGCTGCCTTCGATTTCAGATTTGAGAAAGTTGTGCCAGGAGGGGAAGGTTAAGGAAGCTATTGAAATGATGGATAAAGAAGGGGTGAAGGCTGATGCGGATTGCTTTTACACTTTGTTCGAGCTTTGCGGGAAATCAAAGTCGCTGGAAAATGCAAAAAGGGTTCACGATTTCTTCTTGCAGTCGACGTGGAGAGGCGAACTTCAGCTGATCCATAAGGTGATCGAAATGCACGGGAAGTGTGGGAGCATGACCGACGCACAGAGGGTGTTTGATCGTATGGCAGACAGGAATATTGATTCTTGGAACTTAATGATAAATGGGTAAGCGGATAATGGGTTGGGAGATGATGGGTTGCAGCTGTTCGAGCAGATGAGGGAGCAAGGATTGAAACCTGGTTCAAACACTTTCCTTGCGGTGTTCTTGGCTTGTGGGAGCGCAGATGCCGTGGAAGAAGCATTCATTCATTTTGAGTCGTTGAAAATTAAGTATGGAATTTCCCCGGAATTGGACCATTACTTGGGGATACTGGGAGTGTTTGGGAAGTGCGGGCATCTGAATGAAGCAGAGTAGTAAATTGCAAAACTGCCTTTTGAGCCCACGGCAGTGGTTTGGGAAGCCTTGAGGGATTATGCTCAGATTCACGGGGATATTGATCGTGAAGACCGAGCTGAGGACTTAATGGTTGCTCTTGACCCGTCCAAGGCTGTTAGTAAAAAGATCCCAACTCCACCTCTCAAAAAGCGTACTGCCATCAGCATGCTGGATGGAAAGAACAGAATAAGCAAGTTTATAAACCTCACTCTCTATAAGGACGATGAGAAGTTCAAAGCCCTGGCTGCAATGAAAGACTTCGGTTATGTGCCCGACGCAAGATACGTTCTTCATGACATTGATCAGGAAGCTAAGGAGCAGGCCTTGCTCTATCATAGCGAGCTGCTGGCAATTGCGTATGGCCTCATCAGTTCTCCCGCAAGGACACCTCTTAGGATCATCAAGAACCTGCGAGTTTGCGGAGACTGCCACAATGCCATCAAGATCATGTCCAAGATTGTTGGAAGAGAGTTGATTGTCAGGGATAACAAATAATTTCATCACTTCAAGGATGGAAAATGCTCTTGTGGGGATTACTGGTAACCTTGTGATGCATAGTCAAAACTCCTATTATGCACAGCCGACAAGATTTTTCTTTCACGTTAACATTTAGAGTGTGAGGCGCAAAAATTTGACAAGTTTTGTGGGGATGAGCACTGTAGCTTCTTCCATTGGTGGGGGGTGGGATATTTGAAACCATATAATATGCGATCGCGTTGTCAATTTGACGTTATTTGTTAGAATGTCAAATACCTACCCTTGCCTTGTTTTCATCTTTTCTTCTTTGAGGTGCTCAAAAGATTTACCATTTGTCATCGACATGTTTTCCTTCTGTATTTGGCAGTCATAAATTACAATAAAATTTAAGAACGGCCTATCGTGCCTCGTGAATGGTGAGAAGCGATGGTTGTATAAAGTAGAGTGTCATAGATTAGAACTGACTCTGTATTCTGCAATTTGGCTATTAGGTAAGAGAAGAAATGTGCATAAATTAGATCGTGTGTTTTAGAGTTGGCTTAAATCTGAATTGGTTCAAGAAGCTTGTCAAATTTTTGAATTTTGAGGATGTCAGCTTGATCTGCTTTATTAAAAGCTGTTTACTGTTACGTCTTTATCTCTCCTTAAATGACAAATAAATAAATAAGGGTTAGTTCTATAAATAGTTTCTAAGGTTTACTTTTAGTCTCAACACTTAAAAAAGTTCACTCTAGTCCCTAATCTGTTACTTTATTTTAGTTTCGAGTCCTTCATTAATTAGGCAAATATTTAACGAAAAATTTTTAGAATATCCTATTTTAATCCCTAATCTATTGTTTTGTTTTACTTTTGGTCTCTTTTTTATCACTAAAAGTTATTAGGGACCAAAATTTGAAAAAATTAAAGTAAAAATTTAAATATAATTTTGATGCATGCAATTAAGAAAACAACAATTTTATTATAATGTTAGTAAGATAAATTTTAATTTAGAAAAATACAAGTTGAATTTTTAATATTGAAATATAAGTATTGAATAACCATGTACTTTAAATAATATGCTATGTATTATGATTTATAATTCTGAATATTATAATTATTATATATACACTTGCATATATAATATAGTGACATTAAACATTAAACTTTACCATCTAAAAAAATTAAAACTCATCTAAAAACAATATGATAAGTTGTTTTTTATTTTAGCTATAATAATCAAAGTCCTTGTATTTAGTTTCTCACTTTAGTTTTTTTTAATCCTTAATTGTACCTTGCTAACAAAAGGATCAAAAGTGAAATAAATTAATAGATTAGGGATCAAAAGTGAAATAAAATAATAGATTAAGAACCAAAGTAAAACATTTTAAGAATATTTCGTTAAATATTTAACACTCAACTGACGACTAGGGACCAAAGTATACTTTTTAAAGGTAAGGACTAAATTGAGACTGGAGGTAAACTTCGAGAATAATTTGTAAAATTAACCCCAATAAATAAATGAAAGAATAAAGTTGCTATTGTCCTTAGTGACAGAGATCTTGTAAGGTAAGATGGAATCGAAACCATTATTCATGCCATGTTTAGATGGTGGTTGATTTCTTTCCGTGTGCAAAACAATTATGGTCACTTGCGAATGAAGGATTCTATAGGAAGTTGATTTGATGATCTCTTATTGCAAATAGCTGAGTCCTTTTCAGATGGACACTATCATGTGTTTTGGTGACATCTGATTTAATAGAATAGAATTAAGAATGTGAATGCGAATGGGAATGAGAATACAATAGAATGAAACTAGGTATATGTATAGAATTATTCTAATTTTATTGTTCGGTAGAATATTCGAATTATTATGGAAGTCTCAATTCTTATGTTTGATGAATCATTAAATTAAATGGAATAACTACTATTTGAAATAAAAATAGAAACTCTTTCGCTTAGTCTTTAATAATGTTTTGAGACTAAACTAAAATGTGATGTAGTGATTGTCAAATGAGTTCATTATAAGTTCCACAAGTAGCCTATATTTTAATATTGACATTGTCACTATAAGTTGCACAAGAAGCCTATATTTCAATATTGACATTGTCACTGAAGATGGTGAGAAAATACCCATGTTGGCCTTTACTGCAATTGAACATCCGTGAAAGGAAGAAAAAAAACAAAAAGCAATTCTAGTCCTAACTTAGCTTGGGGCCATGTCCTTTTGGAGAGGTTTACAATGTAAAAGCTAATTTTTTGTGATTATCAAAGAAAAAACGAAGGGTTATTAATTATTTTGGTACTTTGCGTTTTTTTTAAAAAAAACATAACATTGGTATCTTGTTGTTTAAAAAATCACAAAACGATACCATGTAGTTCTCAAAAAAAAAATATCTTGGTACCCTAAATTTGTATTTTTAACATAAAATTTATCTTTTTATTAATAAACCCCTATATCAATTTTATAAAAACTATAATAAAAATTCAAAACAAAAGATAATAATACTCATCAAAGAAATACATACACGTGAACTTATTCATTTTTTGGTATTATTTGTATTTATTTTCTTTTATGGTTTTAACAAAATAATTTAGGGTTCATTGATAAACAAGAAAGTTTGAAATTTTACATCACAAAATACAGGCTAAGGGTATCAAAATAATTTTTTTTTAAACTACATGATACCTTTTTTATATTTTTGAAACAACAAGGTATCAATATGATGTTTTCTTAAAATATAGGATGCCAAAATGATCAAAACCCCAAAAAGAACAAGACTTGTAACCAAAGGATGAAGGGGGAAAAGGAGTGACAAGAGAGTTGCAGTAGGGTTTGGTAAAAATGAATATGATTTTTATAATAAGATAGTGAAAAGGATAATTAAAATAGGTAATGTAAAATTGAAGGGATTAATTTAAGGACAAATTTTAATTAGAGTTATTAATACCACTGACCTCTAAACTTTGGGGTCTCTACCACTTTGTCACCCTGAACTTTAAAAATCATCATTTTGCTCTTCGAATTATCAAAACTTCTCATGTTGTCCCATGAACTTTTAAAATCATCACTTTGTCCCTCTGAATTTTTAAAGCACCTCATGTTGCCCCTTGAACCTCCGATATTTTGTTCAAATAGATGCAAGTAAGTCTAAGTGATTTGCACATTGGTTACCTGTAAAGGCAAAAATGAGATTTTATCACTTTCATGTTTTGTTTTACATTTACACTCTCACTTAGGGTTTTTTTGTTTCCTTTCTGGACTCTGATTTAGGAAGGGCTTGTATGAACATTTTTTCTCATTTTTAATGTGTAACTCTCATTTAATAAGTTAATATTATTTGCCTATATCTCTTTATCTTTAATACGTAACTCACATTCTTTGTTATTCAAATTCAAATGTTGGCAAACATTATAGACTTATTAAATGAGTTACTCATTAAAGATGAAAAATGTGTAGACAAAGCCTTCTTAAATACGAGTTCAAATAGATTAAAAAGGGATCTTAAGTGAGTTTAAATATGAAACAAACTTAGGAGTGATAAAATCTCATTTTGCCCTTACAAATGACTCATGTGTGAATCATGTGAGCTTAATTCTGTCTATTTGAACAGAAGTTCGAAAGTTTAGGAGGAAAAGTGAGGAGATTTAAAAGTTCATGGGGTAAAATGATGATTTTCAAACTAGTTTTGAAAGTTCATGGTGTAACATGGTGATTTTTAAAATTTAGAGATAAAATGAGGAGCTTTAAAAGTTCACGAGGTAAGTGGTAATTTTTAAAATTCAAAGACAGTGGGGAAACCTAAAGTTTAAAGGGGTCATTATTAATAACCATTTCAATTAATATCAATCTTGGAACAAAATCGCCATTTTCATTTTACAAATGAGTATTCAAACATTTTTGGTGAAATGATTGACACCCATGTTTTTTCCAAACCAAACATAAGAATGACTTGATGTTAAGAATTCTCATTTCATTTCAATATTTATCCCTTCAAACCAAACGTAAAAGAAACTTAAGTTTGGTGTCTCTAAATTAGGTTAAAAGTCTCATGCTTCTAATTGAGTTTAGTTCCCAAACTTTAGAATAGAACTCCGTTAATCCTTGAAGCCCATTCTCGTAAAGAAACGGAAAGAACACCTAGTAGACACGCGCTTCCACTTTGCCTATGCTCTTTTTGTCAAATTTTTAACATCAATTGACTTTTGGGAAAACGGGAGTTTTCTTTTTAATAAAAGACCATAGCTCTCGATTTAAAGCTTTAAGAGCACAGTAAATAAGGGGTGAACACCGTAATTAATCCTCCAAAGATCATAGAGTTATGAACTAGAAAACCGCAAAATTTAGAGAGAGAATCTTGCTAGGCATAAGAACAGGCATTTACGGCATAATATCAATGCACACAGTTTGCTCTCATTCTGACGGCATGCATCCTATTCTTCTGTTAAGAATTAAAAACATCACTAAGAGACATTTTAGATCGCATCATAACTCACATACATCTTACAAGGGAGAAACCAAAGTACCAAACAGAAGCACACTGCATCTACCAACTGGACCTATCTAACCCAGAGCCATCTTCATAGAGCTAGTCATCATAGTCATGAACTCATCCATGTCAACCAAGCCGTCCCCATCAGTGTCTACTGCTCTCACCATTCTCCGGCAATCGTCAAGGCTGCAGTGCTCCCCCAGCCTCCTTAGCACCTCCATAACCTCCTGTGGACTTATCTTCCCATCACCGTTGAGATCATATGTCCGAAAGGCACTCTGTATGTCCATTGTCTTAATGCCACCGTCTTTCTCGTGTGCATCCATGAATTCCTTGAAACTAATAAACCCATCCCCATCAAGATCTACTACTTGGAAAATCTTTGCCACTTCTCCAGGTACAGTTCCCTTGCCCAGTGACCTTAAAATGGCCTTGTACTCCTGCTGAGATATCTTGCCATCTTTGTTGGCGTCCAATTTATCAAATACTTGCTTCATCTCATCCTGATTAGGTGTGAAAGAAGGCTTCAATCCAGAGCTCTGCCTGTCCCCGGAGAACAATCGACTCGGTTTCAGCAACAGCTTCCTCTTTGAGATGTTATAGTGGAAGTCGAGGAAACTTCTATTCAACATATTTTCAGAGGTGTACTTAGTCGGCAGATATAGAAACTGCAAAATCAAACTGAGATATTAAGTGTCAACAGCCTCCAATTCGAGATGGAGAGATAGGGGGAGTCTCCAGAATTTTATATGGTGTTCATGATGCATAAGAATTGAAAGGTTTTCTGATGTTCTAGTCAATGGGTTAAAGCAATCTAAGGTACATTGATTTCTCAAAACTTGTGGCGACTAAAAGGTAGCAGATTCTTAGGCGATGGTGAAGGTGTACAAGATAAGCAAGAATAATAAAGAAAAAGGTTGAAAAAGGGAAAAGATGTAGAAAATAAGAATAAATCCTTTGCAAAAGCCTAAAATCTTTTTTATTCTTTTAAATTTTTTTCCCTCTACTTTGAACTATATTTCCTACAAATTTCCCGTCTTGTAAATTTTCTCCTCTAAGGAAGTAGATTGTTAAGGGGCCATGCATTTATTGGCCATCTTTAAAGATAAAAAGGACAACAAAATAAATAAATAAATAAATAAAGGATTACAACTCACCCAAATAATAGCAAAAATAAATACCGAGTTGGATAAAATAAAAACAAAAAGGAAAGCTCCATTTAGGTCATGATGGATCCAAATCCTCCACCACTTCTATGTCCTTGCGAGCTGTAATCTTCTGAACGTATCCTGCAATGATCAACCAATGTGTAGATTGTGAAAACACCGCATGGTGTCATAAAATTGGTATTTTCACTCACTTTCTTGGTGGCTATATTGGTAGGAACATCACATTTTGCACAGAAAGCAATCCTACGAATCTACAGGGCCTAGCTCCTACGAACTATATTCAACTTCCACGTTCTCCTAACCATCCCCGGGAGAGAACTTCCTTAATAAAAAGAAACCTGCCAAGCTCATATTAACAATTTTGTTACTTTTCAGTAACAATCCACTAGCATGAGGGAAAATGTTTAATTTAGTTCATTTCTAACTTTAACAGAATGCTAATTGCTACAGAGAAGTTGTTGCTGGATGCACACCATAATCAATTATAAATTTAACCAGAAATGGACTAAGCAAGGTGATTATGCGCTTAGCTTCATTCTACAGAGATTTTTTTTTTTAAATTCTTGTCATGGTTCTGTAATTTTGGCCATTAACTGAGCCCAGGAAAGACTACAGAAAGGACATGGTTAGCTAACTATAAAGGAATGTAAGAGAAAAGGTAATGAGATTGGAAAGTAAAGTTAAAAAATAGTTATGGGGATCATTCATTCCCCTTTTTAGTAAAGTAAAAAAATAGTTATGGGGATCAGTCATTCTCCTTTTTAGTGTTTACTTATCTATCTAATAGGAAATAATTATATTTCCTTTCTAATGTTTACTTACTCAGAAATAGGGATCTTATCAATGTAATTACTAAAATATCATTTTTACATAACTATAACCATTAAATAATAATTGAATATGGATATCTAAGTAAATATAACGTTCATTCTCTTTAATATCGAATCACTAAAGGGTATGAGAAGATTAATATTCCGTTTCCTTATTCCCTATATTGTGGGTCTTACAAAACTCTCGTTACTATTTCTATAAGTAAACTCATTATTTAGAGGAAATGAATCACTCCTTACTTTCCGTTTTAAGTAAACATGCACAAAGTGTAGACATTAGATATTTCGGTAAGTTTTAAGGAAGAGTGAGAAGAATACCAATTCCAAGACAAGGAATGCATTTACAGATAATCTCTTTCCCTCTTTTGTTATAGTAACTGACATATCCTGAACCTTGGCAGCTTCGACACTTTCCAGTCCACTCATAAACTACTTCCTTGCAATCCTACAATTAAATAAATTAAAAAAAAGAATCAGATCCAAAACCCAGTCTTTGCATGGTGTATTTTTTATCTTTTCCATTTTTGTTATCTTGAGTGCAAAAGGGAAAGGGAAACTAAAAAGACCACCCTTGAGCTAGAGGTGTTACATTTTGTTCCATCGACATGTCACTTATCATCAAGGTAATACCATTTGTTAATGCTCGCCAAAGAATTTTCACTTTTTCTTTTTCATTTTTTCCCAAAAAAAGAATAATATTAATAACTTGCCTAATCCGCTCTGGCAGTAGGGGTAAAATTTTAGTAACAAGTCTTGAACAGAACCATTTGACCCAAATAAAAACCATAAGCTCGTCTAAACACCATGACTAGAAATGATTCCGAAGAAATCCAATTCATCATTCTCTGGATTCTACAGCTAATTCCTGCGCCGAATCACTAAAAGCTAAGCTATATCAAGGAATTTTAGGGAGAAACGAAAGCCATCATTTTTCGGAAGCATCTCCCAACCATCTCCCCAGAAAGTAAACAAAAACAAAATAGGAGTCTAAACATGCGAAAGAGCAAAATCGCACCTCAACTTGGGGATCGCATCCGAGACGGCGGTCAATCTCCTCCGGCGACACCGGAGAGGAATCCGGATAGGTCATAGGGAGCGGCAGAGGATCCTCATCGTCAGTCAAGTAACTCTCTCCACTCCGCGACCACTTCTTCTCCTTCGCATTCACCTTCGTCCCGCCGCCATTACTCGCTCTCCTCGCCGCGCCGTCAGCGGCGGCGCCTCCGTCCGAGTCAATGCCAATCCGAGCGCCGACTCCGCCGGAGACATCGGCTATTGACAGATACTGGAACAATTTCGGGAATGCCGGCCACGGCGGCAGGTCGCCGGCTCCGGCCGCAGTGGCAGCGCGGCATCGGAGGCGTGGAGGTGGGAGAAGCGGGCGTGAGGACAGGGGATTGGGCTTGGAGGAGAAGAAGAGAGAGCTAGGGTTTGAAGCGAACATTCAGCGAAAAAGCTGAAAGTCTTTATATAAGTGAAGATTTGGTCTGAAGAAAAAGAAAAAGAGAAGAGACGCGGGGAAGTTATGGATATGGATTTTGGCCAGTGGAGCTCGACGGTCTTTTTTGGGAAAAAATTGAAGCGATTTTATTGGATTTTTTTTTTTTTTGATGGTTTCGATTTTATTGGATTACAATGCAAAACTCCATTAGGAATTCACGTGATAATGTTCTAACTCAACATTGAAATGCAGGATTGAGCCTCCCCATGACTGAATAGAAAACAACCCATTGTATTACGATGAAACCTCTTCCTATTTTCAGATCAAAAGCTAACAACCCCACCCATCAGACACAACAAAAACATCACATATGTATACGTCGAATTTATAATTAAATATAAATAGGTTAGTATTCAATTTAATATTTGCTATTTATGAGTTTGGGCCCTTAAACCACCATTGTTAGGATATGTTTAGTTTCGAAGAACAAGATCAAAATAATTACAAAGTGTTTAAGAGAGATGATAGAAGAGAGAGTAATTATTTCTATAGAGTTTCTATAAATTTCTCGGTATGTCCCAATGAAGTTACCGATGCCCTTTATATAGTGTGGCTCCAATCTGATGAAAGAAGTGGGCATAATAGCACTTGTAATAGTAAGACATGTGTCGATTTGCGATAGGACGTAAACATTGGACTTCTCCCCACATCTTATTTCGTGGTTTAGCACAACCTTTCTTGTAACTACCAAGTTTCGTACATCAATTTTATCAAAATTGACACTTAGCAAAATTGCAATGGTGAGGAATGTTTAGATTCACACAAAATGAAATGAATAGAAATTGTAATCGAACCACAACCATTGAGTTGATTGATACCTCAAATTGACTTAGTAATGAGCAAGTAATGCTTTCCATATCAATCTGTCTCAAATAGAACACTACAACTAGGCTTGATTCGCTTTGCCCACAATTTGGATTTCTTATTCTAGACCTTTATTGAACGATTTGAGCCTGATCAAATCATACCCCAACAGTTAGCCCCCCACTCTTTAGTTGATATAATCGATTACATGAGTGAATTGGTTAGTCCGAGTAGATCCAAACCCCAGTTAGAAAATACATTGCATGCTTTAGATGAAACTTTGTGTTCAGACCATAGTCGTTGCCCTACCTCTGGGGAATGCGAGTGTCAACCACTTATTGCATGTGGCATTGTGTGATTGGAGAATTTCAAAATATCTTTGTACCTTTGATGTCAATACTTGATTGAAGAAACATCGCCTTAGTTTGAGCGAGAAGTCAAAAAGGTATCCTAATCTCAGCCATTGGATCATTTCCCTAAGCATAAATCCTAGTCGCCCATCATCGCCTTAAGACAATATAAAAAGGGTCTCTCCCCCCTTTATTTTACTCTCATTTCTTCTTTGAAGTTTCAAGCGGTTCCTTTCAAGTTTTTTTGAGCTTTTCTTCCAATTTTCAGGCAAGATTCTTTACTTTTCCTTAATTTTCTTGCAATTTGTTTTCTATAGATATGATTTTCTTGCCATTTCACATATTTTTACACCATTTTTGCCTCACTTTCTGAGAAAATTTATAGTTCCTAGAGCTGTTTAGTTCTTGTAGGTTTAGAACTTTTAAGAACTCCTTCTGATTTCTTTGAATCTCAAATCCATTGGTTCTTTGATCTTTCTAGCCCTAGATTTCTTTAAGATTATCTTCGTCATACAAAATGTTGAAGAAGACCATCGATATTAGTTCAAGTTCGAACGAAAGCAGCGATCCCTAAGGTACCGATGACGATAGGAATGTTGATGAATGGATCCTAGAACAATCAAGGCTCAAATGGGCTTCTCGAGTTGGAAGGGCTGGAAGCAATAGAACAGTAGAAGAACGCACCATTGAAGCGAGGAAAAGAAGCATAGTTGCAGGTCGTTTTTGTCGCGCTGAACATAACAAATTACTCGAAAGGAGAGTATACAAATCGTCCACGAAGGGGGTCTCCTTTTTTTTGGATAAACCTAGAATCGATTCTTAAAAGCGAGGACCTACAAAAATTTCGAGTTAAATATAGGAATCCTGCTTCTATAGAAATTCGACTTCCCTTTCCTGATGAGCAAGCAGATACTCAAAATAATGGCTGGTTATGTGTTTATACTAATGGTTGGAGTTGAAACTTCAACTGCTAATCCTTGAGTTTATCCTTGAAGTAGCATCTCACTTCCGGACCTCAATAGCAGCTTATGCCGAATGGGATGCGACTACTCCTTGCTCTAATAGTACTTATCAAGGAAGCATGTATCGACTTTACAATAGAGGACTTCCTTCAGTGCTATTATTTAAAGCCCAATAACCAAAACAAGGGTCGGTTCTACTTTCTTTATCAACAATCAAAGGGAATCATTGTCGATTTGCTAATGCAAATAGGCAGTGGGAAGAGAAATATTTCTTTATGTCCCTCAATCGCTATTTTATCGAGCTGACCACTTGATTTTTGTTCCCTTTTCTATTTGGTCATATTGATGAGCTTTGAATCTTACTTTGCTTGATGCAATCATTCCCACAAATCCTTACAATTCTTTCCTGCTTTGTAGATTACAAGTTAAACCACCCCACGCCAATTGGAGAACGATTTTGAGAGAAGCTCAATGCCTTCATCTCTTTGGAAGGACGAACTTGGGCAGAGATATCACACCCAGATCAACTTAGGAAATCCTCCATTTGGAAAACATTCAGAGAAATTCTAATAGGTATCTGTATTCATTTTCTTGATCGAGTTTATTAGATTTTTGTTTGTTGTGGTACACTTCAGCTATTGTATGGTTCATCAAAATACATTAGCCCCCTTTTTGACAAAGAAGCTGTGTCGCAAGAGCTACAATTTCGTCAATGAAGATCACACTTCCATTGGCCAAAGAGGCCATGAAAAGAAAAGCTACTACAAAAGCCGCCCGCAAAAGAAAAGAGGAAAAAGAAGAAGGACGAGGCAAGTGAATCTGGCCCTTCGGACAACCAAAAGACCCCTCCAATGTCAATGGACACTTCAAAACTACCTTCACCTCTTCCTTTTGACATCTAGCCCCAGTGTCAAGGAAAAGAAAAAGAGTTGAACCCTCTAAAGCTGACGAAATCGTCAGTGAAGAAATTGGCAAAAAGATACTGAACATATTGCAACCATGTTACAACATCACTGAGGCAACTTAAAAAATGTCATAATTATCACTTTTGAATTGAGTTCTAGTTTTTAATATCTTTCCAAAAGTCATTCATTTTACTGTGACTTAAAAAGTTCTAGGTTCAGAATTTCAAAACTAATCTTTAAAATGTCTATTTTAATGTCAAAGTAAGTGGAAAATCTTTCTAAGCGCCAAATCATAGCCTAGATCTAAACTTTTTCATAGCACATTTACAAAAATCGAAAGCTACATCTACATAAACTTACAAAAGCCATAACATACGTCTAAATAAAAATTAAAACATGTCATCATTACCAAAATAAAATCATAAACTATTTCTTAATCTTAAAAGAGAAAAAGTTAGAGATTTATACCTTTGAAGGTCAATCTATCCTTGTATGATTCCACCAAAATCTTTTCTTTAAGCTTAATTTTGGCTAGTGGTTTTAGTGAGTGGGAGAAATTTTTTTTAGAAAATATGTGGAGGAGGCCCAAGGTTTTCTTAGAGAAACAAAGGAGGAAATTTTTCTTTCTTAAAGGAAGTGGAAAGAAAAGAAGGCAAAAATGAGCTCTAGTTATGGATGAGTCTATTTATAGACAATTTCCTAAATTAGGTTTATTTTCTACTTAACATCTAAATCTACCTTAAAGGGTTTCATGGACACTTAAATAGAAAAAATTCTTAGCTTAAACCCTCCTAATGTTGGTGCCATTTTTAAGGGAAAAGAGAGAAAATATCTCATTAAATGTTCACCATACTGTACACCATACTTGTTACTATTCCTTGTCACATTTTGTCTCCTTGTCATGGCACTTTACCTACAAGATCCCTTGATATAGGAAAAGCAGATAAAATTTCATCTAATTGAGGGAAACTAACTAGTTGTCAAGAGATTTTTGGTTCTATCGGGTTTGATCCACGGTCTATAACTGAACTCTGTATCAGTCTATACTGGCATATTTTTAAGGCATAATAAAATTAAATTATTTTTTGTCTTAAAATTATTCTTAGACTACATAAACATAACTTGACCATTTATGTATTCTATCTTGGTATTGACATAGTATTTGACAATGTAAATTCCAGAACTCAGATAGCATTTTTACTGAAATTGCTACTGATGTAACTCTAACTTTTAGCTAATAGGCCATTAAGGATTTATTATACATTAGAGTATTTTTCGGTACTCTACTAACATTGTACTACACTTAAAAATTCTTATAATTTAAATTTTCAAGTCATTTACGAATTGAAATTTCTTCTGCCTTAAATTGTAGTGGAAATTATCAACCGAATTACTTGATCATAGAAAGTTAATAAATTTAACTTTTTTAATTAATTCCATAAGTCCTTCGGTCACAAAGTTCATCCATGATATTTATAGAAAAGTTTCCAATGGTCTTTGGATTCCAACATAAATTTTGAGCATTCTATGACAATTAATGGTATTGAATATTACTAAAAGCTGTGCTCATAAGTTTTAAATTTGTGTTGCTTACGAACTTAATAGTGTAGTTATGCAAAAATTCTTAGTTAATTATACTTATTAATTATTTGGATTTTTCTAGACGTTACATGGGCTGTATAGGTGGCAGTGCTAGATGTCTATTACAAAAAAGGAAAGGTTAGTTGCTTCCCAAAAATTTTGCTACTATTCTCAAAAGTTATAAAAAGGAGTTGTTAGGGTTTTAAGTTCTTAAAGATTTTAAGGAGCTTTAGTGCTTTTGACGGGCAAAGAAGGTACCTTGAAGAGTAGTGAATCTCAAGACCAGTCTATCTTCTTCTTTCTTTTCTCTTTCTTTGATTACCATGTCTATGTTTACGTACTATAATATTTAGTTATGAACTATTTTTTTTTTCAGATGGGAGATATAGCCTATATTTGATATTATGTCTTTGACTAACTAAATTATTTTTAAAAGATTTTCCTATAATTTATTTCTATTAAGTTGTTTTTAATGCTTCTAATTTAATTGACCATGAATTAGATGATAATTATTAGATAATGTAACCCAGGATATCATAGAGTTCAAAAGGCTTATTGTAGCTATTTAGAATAACCATTGAACATAAAGAATTCTGAATATTTTTATTTTTATAGGGATATTGAATATTAGGAGTATTTTTGCTCCGCACTCGAGAGAGTGAGATGAATAAAGTAGGGTTCTTAGCCAATGAACTAGGAGAATTAATTAGTATTAAATTAACAAGAAAAAAACATAGTTGACTGTTAGCTGAAATCAACTTCTAGGGCTTTTGTTCATTAAGCAATTCTATTTTCCTTAAATTTTTAGTGTAGCTTTTATTTTAATTTTGTGTCTAGTCTATTTTTTAAAGTTTCTTAGTAAAATTAGGTTATTTTAGTTTCTGTATTGAGTAAGAATTTCATAACAATCCTTGAGGACGACATTTCTTATTCACCACTTTATTATCAAAACTCGAAATTGTGCACTTGCAAGTTACACATGACCACCCAAAATAACACTTCTGACTGAAAAAATATTCTAGAAATAATCTCTACCGTCAAGTCTTCAATACTATTCTCGTTCTTCAAATTGTTGTGTGTGGTATAACTTAGCAAATTCCACCACATCTACTCTCTTTTCAACCACTATAATGCCAAGAAACCAAAATTACTAAAAATGAGTAATTTAAGCTCTACTTTTTCTAATTTGCATTAGAGCAGTCTGAGAATAAATGAGGCCCACGGCCTCTATTTATAGAATATGTTGCAGGGTTCAAAAGTTTATCAAGAATAAGAGAAATTTTCTTTCCTCTCCTCCACACCCACAACAGTATCAGAGGACATTGAATCCTCCTCTTTTATTTTTTTTTGAATGATTTTTTTTATACTTTTATTATAATAAATTTGGTGCGTGCATGACGCCTTTTTATCAATGTTGAGCATGTTAATTTTATGCCGTCCAATGCTGATTTTATGGACCAAAAAGGGGCCATGTCGATGAGGGAAAAAAAAAAAATTTATCTCATTGTAGTTTTTCTTTACATATATTGAGTAAATATATAATTATATTGATGAAAATAAGTTAATTCGAGTATTATTGGTCTTTTGCATGCCCATAATTTCATATGAGGTTTTTAGGGGGTGTTTGGCAGTGATGGGAGCCACTCAGTTTCTACCACAATATCAGTTATGAATAGTGTAAAACTCTCACATGCTACAGTAACAATAAAAAAATATGTTACAGTATAAAACTCTCACATGCTACAGTAAAAGTGAGTCCCACCACTGGTTCTCACCACCTTTCCAAACACCCTATTAATCAAATATCCTTTTCTTTTTTCAATTTTTTCTAACATTATCATCGATATTACGCATCGAAAATTTCCACAAATTCAGAAACTCAACATTTCTTAACATCAAATTTTCATCTTTAATTTAAAAAAAATTTCCCGACATTGCCGCTTCTAGACTACTCCGAACTTGATTGAATTGAAAAGACCTCTTTGGAGGCCGAACTTTTAATTGTGGCAAATGCACTTTAGATCTAACAAAATATTGCAGAGTGTCCCAAATTCCGGTAAAGTTGAAAGAAACGAACATTTTTCTATTGATATGTCATATTCTATCATCATCAGAAATTTTAATATCTTTTTGTACAAGATCATATTAGGTGAACGTTTGTCAATTTAAATAGCTATTTTTGTTAAGATTCCCTATAAATTGTCTAATACTGTTGGTGTTCTCTCAAGCTCAATTGAGTCTTACATGTGCCTATAGATGAACAAAAAATACGATAATCTGATCTAACCTACTTAATGAAATTTGAGATAATCTAAATCTGACGAATATGAATAAGAATTTCCATTAACCCACCCGAACTTTGATTAGGTGGATTAAAAAATCCTTAAAATCTACCCAATTCACCCGACGTTCATCCCTACATATGCCTGACAAACAGAGGAGTTCAGGAATGAGGAAGGACCAAGCTAACAGTAAGATCAACTAATCAAACAATCTACTAAAGTGATAGAAAAGCTCAAAGTAGTATGAAGACAATAAATCCTCATATTCCATTATTTAGGAAGTTGCTTGGAGTTTACCACTACCCTCATAGAACAGTACTTGAAAAGCTCAGAATTTGTTGAAAAAAGGCTCTTTTCCATATAATGAATAATAATCTTCTCCTGAGCAAAAATCAAGTTCTCCAACACCACGGCATGAGAAACTTTTTTCAGAGAATTTTATAATATGCCTTCTGTCTCATTAGCAAACATGTAGCAAGTTTTGTATCGTGTTCTTACACTTCATCCATTCCTCTTATTATTAATTTTCTTTTTGGGTTTTACAAATGTGGTTCCTTTACTACAAATAGATACATATACATCGAATTGTCATCCCTTTCTCTTCTCTCATCCTCCATCAGCTTAATCCGGTGTCATGCCCCAAGTAAAAAAAAGAAAAAAAATACATATACATCGAATTGTCAGCTTGCTTGTAACTTTTGAGTGCCAAAAGAGGTACTCTTTAGAAGATCACAAAATGAAGCTGAAATAACTTTGTTCAGGATTCAACTGGATAATATATGGATTGATAGTTCTTACTGAATGCTATTTCCGTTTTGCGTTTGTAGCATACCGGAGACTTGGCCGTCGAGATTGTTATTCTGAAGGAATCTGCTAAGCAAACCAGGGCACCAAATTAGTTATTTGATGTCATGAAAAGCTCTGAGAGACTTTGATTTGGTTTTGACTCACATCTCATGAAGTCTTGGGAGTTGGCCTAATGATTTAGGAATTGGTCCTTCAAGTTGGTTGTTCTCCAAATGCCTTCATAAGGAATATGAAAATGAAAAGTTTTAATTGCCTGAGAATGCAAACAGTAATGAATTGTAAAAAGAAAGATCAAGCTTCATTGGAGACATACAAAGTCTTTTAACTCCTTTAAAGACCATATTTCTGGAATGGTACCTGAGAGCTTGTTCCTCCCAAGCCAACTGTAACCACATAGTTTCCATAAACAGACAACATTAGTAAATCAATATAGAAATGATAGAGAAATCAGTGCGGAACTATGGGAAGACCAAATCTTTTTTTTATTTGTACAAAAGAAATTATCACGTGTTAAATGATGGAAATATTCATTTCGGTAGTTGAATTTTGAGCTTTTTTTGTCTGGTTAACCCCAACAATAAGGGGAAAAAAATGGTTCTTATCTTTTTTTTTTTACCATCATCCAACACCTAAAAAACCGTTGCATGGTGTGACCAGATTATATCAGTAAGGATATACGGAGCAATGAGGGGAATACATGTTACTTACATATGGTTAAGTGCAGTTAAACTTGCTATGGTTGAAGGCAAAGACCCTGACAGTCCCTTGCCAGTTAAATTCCTTCACAACGCAACAAAACCCAGATAAAAAATGCATCCAATACAAAAGAAATAACCATCTCTGAGTTAATTGGGCTTCAAAAGAAATCAATGAAAGGATTTGGTAGTCTCAGAAAAATCTAATGAACATACAGAGCAACAACTCGAGAAAATTCCCCTTGAGAGCATGCAATTCCGGTCCATGAATTCTTCTCAGGCAAGCAAGGATCGCCACTCCAATGCGAAGGCAGATTGTTTAAGTTTCTCGCCAAGTCCATCATTGCCACCACTGTTGAAGAACAAAACCAAGAAAATTAAAAAAAATGATGAAATGACAAACACATTATTCCATTGCAGCAAAGAGAAGTTTCTGATTCTCTACCATCTCCAGTTAAGGTCCTTCCACCAAGAGGCAGAACCTGCAGAACTTCACCAGCATTGATCACAGGCCCAACAGGCATTCCCTCGGCAGGAGTCAGGGCAATCTCAGTCTGCCCCAACAGCGGCCACAACGGTGAACAAACCACAATGCCATTGGCTGTAACATTGAGATTTGCATAGAAATTTTCACCGTTTACCGACACATTGAACACTCTCCAACTATAAGGGCTTGGTGTTCTGTTGTCCTGAAAGTAGAGCGCAATGTAGTAGTCAGAGTCAGGGAGCGACGTCAGTGGCCATTGGATTTGGAGCGTCCTTCCGCGGCTAGTTGTGATCGCTTTGTTGAATGCTTTTGCTGGCGGGACATTCCAAAAATTTGAAGGGGTTGCGTTTGAGTGGCTTTTCACTATAGGGTTCAGGTCCTTGAATGGTTGCCATAGCCGGTTGTATTTGTCATCTGGAAAGCTAAGGGTTCATATTTACATATTCAAAATCAGAATTCTATTTAATTGTCCTTATTTATAACTACTAATGACATGAAAATCAATTGAAGGACTAACAGATATGGATTTTGTCCTGTTGGTTTGTGAATCTAATCTTTCTTGTTCCAAAATACTAGAACTTTTTCTTTTGATTCAAATGTTACACAAATCCATTCTTTTGATTCAAAAAAAAAGAAGCAGTTATGGATTTGGTGTTAATATGAAACAAACTGACATTAGATATCCCATGGGATAAATTAGATAGTGAGTTAGAAGAAATTTGAACTTGGTAAATTACTTGTGTTGCTTAAACTTTAAAACACCATTTCTCAAAAAATTTAGCAATAGGGAAACAAACCAAACAGATTTCGTACCCAATAAATTCAGTGTCACTGCCAAAGCTACTTCTCGCCACCGTACTAAGCGCAAACTTGCTAAAATCCGTCGAATTATACAACGAGTCCTCCACGTGCTCCACCTCCAACGCCGATATAAACGGGCTGGATTTAGTTTTCTCGTTCCTTGCTAGACAAACGCTGAGCGACTTCTCCATAGCAACGACAACGATCTCATAATACGAGCTGAGCCCATTGGCGTAGTCCTGGGCGGTGTCGACAATGCCCCATCTCGTGCCGTCCACTATAAGGTCGAACACCGGCGGCTCTGTCCCTCCATCAAAGCCACCGTAGTAGTAAGTCGTCCTGACCATATACTTCCCTCCTCTAACTGCGGGAACCGAATAGCAGTACTTGCGTGCAGAGGCGTCGGGGAAGTAGCGCAGCGTGGACAGTATTGGCAAGAGGTCCTGGATGGGGAGGGTGGTGATGTTCCCGACTGATATGAAGCCCTCGTCAGTTACGTACTTTAGGCCTCTCTCGGGCGTGGTTTGGACTAGTGGTGAGGACTCGCCGGCTCCACAATCTAACAGATATCCTGTTGCATCGATACGACGTTAGATATAATCAAAGAATACATATATGTGTGTGTGTGTGTAATAATATTAATGTTATAATGTGTTTGTGTATTTAAACAGACCTGTGGGAGGGGGGTCGGATTGAGAGGAGAGATGGAGAGGGATGGAGACGAGCCATAGGAGGACGATGGAGAGAGACATGATGTTGAGTGGGGAGGGTCCCCCAGAAAAGAAATGAAGCTCGCAAGTTTGGTTTTGGAGAAGAGAGAAAGAGAGAGAGAGAGAGAGAGGAATTAGGCATGGCATGGCTGAAGAGGTTTGACACGTCGAGGGGCCGTGCTTGAACATAGAATATACAAATTGACAAGGACATGCTTGACCTGGTCTTTCCATACATAAAGCTTTTGCAATGATGACAGTTTTCAATGGCTTGTTATCCTTTTTCAAAAATAATGTTTTAATTAATGTAATTAACTAAGAGCGCCTGTAGCTCAGGGGATAGAGCGTCTGTTTCCTAAGCAGAAAGTCGTAGGTTCGATCCCTATCTGGCGCGATTGATACGTTGTCATTTCACCTTTATTTTTTTCTCTCAATATTGTGGTTTTTCACTTTATTTTTCTTTGTTTACAACCGCTTCTGTTCATTTTATTTGAGGGTCATTTCATAGATAATTCATGAGGTTTACTGTCAGTCTCAACTTTGTCCTTAACTTTTAAAAAGTTTTATTTTGATCTTTAATTTATAATTTCGTTAGTTTCGATCTCTTTGTTTGTTCGCCATAGCCATCTCTACGAGTTTTGTTGATGTCAACCCTCCAAAGCTTCAACACCTAGCATGAAGCTCACAGAAGCTTGTCATAATGGCTTTGCAGCGGCATTGTCTTTTATTTCTTTCTTTCTTTTATTTTTTTACTCTTCCTTTTTAAATAAAATTAAGATAAATTACTTGAAAAGCCCTTGAATTATTTAAAAGATGGCTCATTGTTTATTTTTTTTTAACTTAGTTGACTTTAAACTCAAAAAAAAATACAAAAGGATTAAATTGAATAATGGACATATATTTTCTTGTCCTTTTCAATAACGTGATTGTCATATGATCATTATTTATTTTAAAAAAACAAAAACACCCCTAATTAAATTAACTATCATTTAAAAAATTAAAAAAAAGAGAAAAAACAAAAACAAATCATAAAACATTAATCTTCCCCAACTCCGACCATATTCCCCAACTCTGGCCAATGAAACTCAAACCCCCCTTCAAACCCAGTTATAAAGAAAAAAAATCCAAAAGGGTAGACTATTATTAAAACTCGAAATTAGACGCCTATTAGTAGTATAAAAAGAAAAAAGAAAAGATCCACCACAATAGATTTTTCCTGTGTTTTTCTCTTTTTTTACCCCCTCAAACAGGTACATAAATCTTAAAGAGCTTGCCATCGCGATAGGCTTGGAGCACCTGCCGGAGTTGGACCCCACCTTCTCCACCGCATTGATGATGTTGTAGCCCTCGATGACCTTCCCGAACACGACGTGCTTTCCGTCGAGCCATTCAATCTTGGGTGTGCAGTTGAAGAACTAAGATTTGTTGGCCCCAAAATCGTCATTCGCCATGGAAAGAATACAAGGACCGGTGTGCTTCTTAATGAAGTTCTCTTCGGCAAACTTGGTGCCGTAGATCGACTCGCCTCTGGTGCCGTTTCTAGCGGTGAATTTGCTGCCTTGGCACATGAACCCAGGAATCACACGGTGATAGTCCAAGAAACAGAAGAAGATAGATCTCCAAAGTCGGAATTTTTCCAAAAAAAAAAATTATGAAAATTTTCATTTCTTTTTTTTTTTGTCTTTTTCTTCGAAAACTCTAGATTAGTTCAAGTAATTTTCTTTTTTGTTTCTTCAAGTGAATGCAAATGTTTTAGACTTTGGCGATTTTTTTTCTTTTGTTGTCATCATAGATCTATTGCCATGGCCACACAGATCCGTTGCCAGGTGGTGCAAAACCTCGGGCGGCGAAGTCCGTTGTGATGGGTTGGGTCGCATCGGAGGAGGTACGACCTTGGGGGCAGTGGCAGGTCTGACGGTGAGGTTGAGAGAGAAGAGCGGTGAGGTTTGGTGAGAAAGAAGGAGGAGGAAGACAAGGAGGAGGAGGAGGTGGTGGTGTAGAGTTTTTTTATCTGATTTTGATTTTGTTTTTGATTTTGATTTGATTTTGATTTTGATTTTTTTTTTTTGTTTTTTATATTTTATAATTTTTTGTTTTTATTTTTTATTAAAATGTAATAAACAATTGTATTTTACTAAAACACCTTTGAAAATTAGTCATGCATGGTGCACACGCTATATTAACGTCCATCAGCCAATTCAATCCTTTTGCACTATTTTTTTTAGTTTAAAGTTAGTTGCGCTTACAAAATAAAAAAAAAAGACTATCGAGTTACCTTTTAAATAATTTGAAGACTTGTCGAGTAATTTACCCATAGA
This sequence comes from Artocarpus heterophyllus, assembly GCA_025403435.1. Lineage (NCBI taxonomy): Eukaryota > Viridiplantae > Streptophyta > Magnoliopsida > Rosales > Moraceae > Artocarpus > Artocarpus heterophyllus. The sequence continues at coordinate 15,411,373 of CM046336.1, forward strand.
ATTAAACTCCTTATTGTGTTTGAGACTTATTCATTGTTGCTTGTGATCATTGATGAAGCCATAAAATTTGTTCAGTGGAGGCTTGAGTGGGGCTTTTAAGTAAAAATTTTAAACTGAACTAATCATGGAATAACAACTTAAAATCCTATAACATTTTTTCTAGATATATTTTTTATTTCTTCTTTTAAATATATAAACTTAAGCAGTATTGTATGATTATTTAAATATAGTTTAAGAGTGTAGCTCTAAGCTTTTGGTAGAACAGTTTTAGAGTTAATAATTATAAAATATACATGTCTAGAATATGTTATTTTATAATTATAAGAGCTTGATCTATATATGTCTGTCGGGTCTCCTTTGTTAGCTCATAATATTTCCTATAACGATATGGTGTGTTTTTTCTATAGAGAAAAAAAAAATAACTTATGTTATTAATCAAATTGGCTAAAATTCAATTGATTGGATTTAATAATTCATGTTAGTTTATTGGTTGTATTAATTTTATTAATTAATTCAAAATAAACATGTTGAATTATTCAAAAGAGATTTTATTTGTATAAGATTATCTATATATAATTGTTTTAATCAAATATCTTCTTATTAAGTTATTTGAATTAAAACTAAGACTCTATGAAGGATTCCTGAGTCACATAAAATAGTAATTATCCAATCGTTTTAAATTAGGTCGATCGAATAACTATCACAAACTGGAAAAATGCTTCTTAGGGGTTAGCTGTGACCAGGTCGTTGACAGCCCCTGGCAGCATGCCAATCCACGTTAAACGCTTTTTATAACTAGAAGTTGATTCAAACTCAAATTTTGAAGCCTAATCTTATGAGGATTGGTCCCAATTCGACCTCTATATAAAGAAAAAAATTTTCTGTTGTTCTTTAGATCACTTGAGAGATTAAGAGAAGAGTATTTTGTTGGGAAGACTTTGAAACTCCCATAAGGCTATTGTTTAACATCTTGAACTTTAGCTCTTGGTTTTCTCAAGTTGTTGAAAGGAGAAGTTGCCTGAAGAAAGACTGAACGACGTGCATCCATCCGCATTCTGATTGTGGAGAAGAGAATAGCAAGAAAGTCTAGTTGGTTGAAGCTCTTCTAGTAGAAGTTCTCTAGTAGCAGTTTTGAGAAAAATAGTTCTGTTAGAAGTACAATTTTCGGTCTACTTAGAGGTACGAAGATCTTAGATTAAGGTATATACATAGCATTTCTAACTTGTTTTTAGAAAAGATTTTCATAAAAAAATTTTAAAATCCACTGCGTACTTCTTTTCCAACAAACAATACGTATGAGTAACAAGTATAAGACCTGATTATGCTGGGGTCTCATAAGATAGGCTCCATGGGGGTTGAGACGTTGCAGTTTATAGATTGAATTATACTAATCAAGAGTCAATTTGTAATCCAATCTTTCATATTGGATTGAAAAATCCCAATCTGAAAGATTTTTGTGGATTCGCTGACTGAGTCTTTAAATTTATTAAAAATGAGAAATAAAATAAACAGTAGCACAATATAGCTTAGTTCAACAATATCCAACACATTACAATCCAATTGATATGTTTAGTTGAACTTTAAAGATAATCCATGATTATTTAGTTGTAATTTGTCAACTTAAACTTGAACTTAAAAGGCAGTCAATGAATTAGTTTTCAGCATAACATAGTGAACTTGAAGGTAATTCCTTTAACAAATTTAATTATATGTAATATATTTAATTCGATGTCACGGATTACACAAATACGGAGTGTCCAAACTGTAATGCAATTTGTGCCCATCAAATTAGAGAAATCTTAATCCAACATCAATCTATATTCACAATTCAATCCCAATCAATTCATTGAACGAATTGACGTATTCCATAAACATCCCTAATAATTTGGCTCTAGAACTAACGTTATAAGCAAAAATTGCATTGAATAAAGATTTTAGTAGTAATAGTGGTATGAATAGTTGACATTTATCAAGTTTAAGTCAAATGCGTCACTTCCACTACACATAATTCAACAAATACTTACAACACTAATCCTAAAACATAATAATAAATAAAAAGGTTAAATTTAATTCAATCTATAAAAATAAGATTGTCTCACTTTGACCCATACAATTCAAAAAGGCATAATTAGTAATCAAGCTTGTTAGAAACTACAATCCTATTTCTTTCTTTTTTTTTTAGTAGAGAACTGATATTTTATTCCTCATTTCTAAAATCAGATAGTACAAATAAGCTAATAAATAAAGTCATACAACACCTGTCTAAATAAAATCACCTTGACTTGAACAAACAAAATTAGCTAAATAGTGAGTCATAGACTTCTCTTAATGAGAAATGTAGCAATCATGGCACTACTGGAGTGACACATAGCTTCTTTGATGTCTTCAATAATCAAAGCCTTGGGTGCATGACAATTGAAATTATGGACGGCATTGACCACATTCGCAACATTCGACTCGACGACCGAATTGCGAATGCCACCACCAACCACAAAACGAACACGTTCTCGCATCGCCAAGCATTCCCCAACACGCGAACTAAACATCCCCGAAAAACGCATTGCTGCCTAGAACACACCTTTCTTCATCCCGGACGTAGATTCTAATGCCTGTAATGTTAAGATGATCTTTCATAGACGCATTCACATTTACTTTAACCACATCCCGCCTTGGTGCAAGCCATCTCTTAGGCACTAGAGACACCCGAGCCCCTCTACACGCACTAATCTTTGCACGAGACGTAAACTCACCCAGGAGCTGACCTACCCATTCCAAGGAAAATGGAACCTCTGTATCTTTACTAATTAAAATCCGAGTTGTTTAAGTCCGTCCAGATATCCCACAGAAGCATGCAAAAAATATCGATGTCTTCCTTTTTAGCCTTAGCCACAAAGAAAGAGCATAAAGAAGGCATTGGGCCACCGGAGAAGTGTTTAAAGGGATCCCGTGTCGCACTAGACGGCCAAAGTTGTTGGGCTCTTTGACACTGCCAAAAAGTATGGGAAGTGTCTTCAATTAGTTCAAAACAGAAAGGGTAGAGGCGGCCTACCTTAACCCCTCGTCGAGCTTGCTGGGGAAAGTTTGGAAGAGCCTCCTAACAAACCCACCGTACATGGATCATAACTTTATTTGGAACATGAGCATTCCAAAGATGCTTCCACCAAACAACCAAACCATGTTAGCTTCACTTCTATTCTCCATCACAACATGATAACCAGATTTTACTAGGCCATGTGATAGGAAGAAAACTATTAGAAGAGGGAAGCCAAGGGGTTTGAAATATTTTAATACTAGAATCGTCAGCTACCTTCCATCGTACCCCTTTTTTGGAGTAAATCTCTCTCCCACAGGATGCTTCTCTAAATATATGATGAATTATGAGAAATGCGAGCTCCGATGAAATCATCGTTAGGAAAATACTTCGCTTTTAGGATCCTTGCCATGAGAGAAGACGGCGTTGTAAGACACTACCAACCTTGTTTCATCACAAGAGCCCGGAACTCATTCCACCCTCACACTTCCTTTTAGACAACTTCTTCCAACTAACCCAATGAATCTTCTTAGTATCATCACCATCATCTAGCCACTGTGGATTGGAGATCGTCGCATAACGTAGAAGAACGATGAATCTCTTCTAACAATTGACTCTCTTATTAAACAAGTTGCCTTGATTCTTGCATGATACTCTTTGTTTTAGAAAATAATGATACAATAATAAATCCAAAGAAAGTCACAAACAATTTCTCAAATAATAATAATAATTTTGCAAGCAATCTCGATCTTAAACGTTTTCTGTTTTCTTATCCTTACCAAGCAAGTTTCCTGTTTCAATTTTTTTTTTCACTGATTATTTATTTATCTATCTATTTTTATTATTCATTGCGTTGGCTGGAATAGATTCCCTTATTTGTTGTTTGTGCTTTTGGTCCTTGCGTTGTATGAGAGTCAAAATCCCAATTGCTCGCCAAACGCTAATCATAACTACTGTCGTCTATCTGTTCCCCGTCTTTGTATGTAAATTGTATAAATTGCTCTTTCCTTTAAAACCGCCAAAACTAAAAAAACTCCCCACAGGGACCAAACCAAAAACCAAAGCCAAAACACTCCAACGCCAGAAAAGAAAACTGGAGGAAAAACTTTCTCGGTTACCAAACACCCCAAAATCAAAGTTCTCATCGACCAAGCTCTCCGTCCATCTCTCAATTCAATCCAGTCTTTATTTCTTAGACTGATAAATTTGAATTCAACTTAAAATTTTAAAAAAAATGTTAAAACAATCTTAGCCGTTAGATTTAATATTAATTTATTCTTCACCACTGATAATATCTCCTTGAAAACCTTATGGTCTCTGTCAAGACCTCATCCCCTTGGCAAAGCCACCACCCCACGTCCGGAAAGAGGGGCCAAATTGAGCTCTACCTTGCGCCACCGACGGCCATGCAAGTGCCCTACGAATGCGAGTGTTCCGCCTGATTTTAACAGGGACTATTATTGTTAATTCAGGGAGATTATTGCAAGTAATATTAAGTTCAAAAATTTATGAACCTCTTCGAAATGATTTTCTTGCATTGCAGAAGCCGAGGAAGACTTGAAGAAAGCATTACGTTGAAGGTGTTCGAAGTCAATGGTGACCCTCTCGGTCTTGCCCTTTTGTAATTGTGGCTCGTTGTGCTAATCAAGAACTAAATAGTCTTAAACGTGGTAAACTTTGTGGTTAAATGGTGTACTAGTTGTTGAGCAGTATTTATGCTTATCGGGGTTTTTGTGAAGCAGGGTAGATGTTAAAATGCTGATAATTTTGTAGAAGGTTGTTTGATCTTAGAATTTTGCTTTGGGTCCTACTTAATGATGAGTAAAAAAAGAGAGAAAATTCAATGGAGTTCTTGTTTTCAGCTTCCTGTCAACTGAGATGCTCTTTAAAAAAAAAAAAAAAACCCAGCAAATACTGTGACATTTGAAAATGAAACATAGTGCTCGAAAACATCTATATGGAAATCATGAGAGATTTAAAGAGAGAGAGAGAGAGAGAATTGAAGGGCCTACTAATTGATATATAAACTCATTATCTTTGCAGGGAACTCCTTGAATCTATGCAAGCTGGAACATTGGAACCAGAAGTTGCATTTCTCAATGCATCTCTTGTACTATCCAATCCATACAAACTTATTTCTTCCCTTTAATTCCGGTTAGTCTCTTTTGTTAAGAGTTCAACAACCTTACTCTTAATACTACGTGAAACAGATTCCGGATGTTTTCCTCGTGCTACCAGCTGCATATAAAAACCGTGTCCAAGTCGAGGGCGCCATTGACAACACGCATACTTTCTTCCGAGCTTATTCATATTGCTCCGAATCTAAGCATGTAAAGCTTTTGGGCTATTAACCATCCTCGTTTACTATTGAATTTTACTTATGGGTTCCCTTAGATGACGTCTAGCTTTTAATGACAGATTACAGAATCCTTAAAAAGATGCTGCATTTTCGAGAGCTCAGCTTATGTGCTCTTGCGGCTCGTTTTGGTGCTTCTTCCAATGAGGTGAGATTATTGTATCATCGTCTAAAAGATCAGTGCCTTTTACTGCTGTAGGATATTTTGAGAAACAGTAAGCACCAGTTTTATCCATTAGTTCCCGTTATTAGTTTTTCCAGTGCCAACATTGCCTGCAAGATTAGATCTGTCTTAAATTGTAAATTGGATTTGCAGTCTTAGATGAATTGCAGTGTGAGAATGTTTTAACTGATTTTGCTTGAGAAGTTAAGACTTCTACTAAGGTATTTCTTACCTTGGTTAAAACTATTGATTAAAACTGTAAATATTGTAGCATATAAAAGCTTTATTATAGCAATTTTTTTGCTTTTATGGTAATATATGAAAATTTTATGCTGTTCTTAATTAAGAAGTTGTAATGTAACTTTTTTCATTTTGTTACACTTGAATTGGCTGATCCAATACACATTTTGGAGAAGCTGTAGAATCATTTCTCAAGCTTTTAGTTTTCTTTTAATTTTGATCATGCAAAAATATGAAATTCTTTCATTTCCATTTATTTCTTAAAAAAAAAAAAGGGGAAAGAAACCGTTAACACGTGGTGTACACGGCCAAAGTAAAATGTTGTCTGACCCTCGTAGGCGTATAAAGACACAATAATGTAAAATACGACATAAACGAGGGCAAAATTAATGAATTTTAAAAGAATTCCTAAAAGATGTAATAATTAAAGCCAGTACCATTTCTTCTATACGAAGTAAGTGCAGCGTATAATCAACGCCAACCGGTGATGGCCGGTGGTGGCTTTGTCATCCTTAACAACTGAGAATGAATACAAATATAAATAAAAACAAAAAATTGAGTTACTTTTTTTCCGTAGAAAATGAGTTATTTTACCAACAAAAGGTAGAAGTAAAAAAGGTGAACATGATTTTTTTTTTTTAGGAAGGTAAACATGATTTTATTCCATAGTTCAAAAACCTTCTTTTATATATTTTTTTCAATAAATTTGTGAACATATAATAATTAATTTATTTAGAATGTTTGACAAATACGTTAAAATTAACCTTTTAATTACCAAATAGTATAAGCCTTTATATATTACAATAAAAATAAAAAATTATTACAGTATAAAACGTTTATATGTTACATTATTTTAAACTAAAAAATTAGTTCTAACTATACTTGTCAAATATCGTAGAAATAAATGTCACATATTCTATATTCTACATATTATAAAGAGGATTAATCCTTAATTAAAAAAAACTTGAAAGCAAACCGAAATTAGCAAACTCTATAAACAAACCCATTGTGTATAAAAAAAAAAAAGGTTACGGATTGCCTTTTGTTTGTTTTGTATTTGCAATACAAATTCGCTTCCTAAAAAAAAGGAAAAAAGGGGATTCATCTTGATGAAAAAAATATATTACAAAAGCAAAACGTAATAAACAAAAAAAAAAGAAGGGACTAGCCGGTGAGACCGTTCCGTAGGTTCCGTGTAAAGGCGGAAACGAACTCGTCTGATCTTCATAACAACTAAGAATTTTCAAAACATTTTTGGCTCTAAATCAATCAATCAATCAATCAGCTATTTCTACATTCTTCTTCTTCCTCCTTAGCCATGGGAACCTCACAGAGCCGGGAAGATCACATCTCTGACTCCGACGACTACGATGAAGAAGAAGAAGATCAGGAAGAAGAACAAGAAGAAGAGCAATACGACGACGTTGCAAAGCAGCACCATTCCTTTTCCACACCCAAACCCAAAACCGCGACCGCCATTGACGACGTCGACGCCAAGCTCAAAGCCCTAAAGCTCAAGTACGCCTCTCCTTCTCCTTCGTCATCCTCGCAGAGCCCTAATTTGAAGAACGCCGTGAAGCTCTACCTCCACATCGGGGGGAACACCCCCAAGGCGAAGTGGATCGTCTCAGAGAAGCTCGCGTCGTACGAATTTCTCAAGACCTCCGACGCCGACGATGATGAGGATGGGGATGGGGATGAGGAGGAATCGGACGGCAGGGGAAAGTCCTGGTGGGTCCTGAAGGTCGGGTCGAAGGTCCGGTGTAGGGTTTCCACCGAGATGCAATTGAAGATGTTTGGCGACCAACGGCGGGTGGATTTCGTTTGCACAGGCGTCTGGGCGCTGAAATTCTACACCGATGAGCAGTACCGGAGATTCGTGACGGAATTTCAGGATTGTTTGTTTGAGAATGTGTACGGAGTTCCGGCGACGGAGGACAACAAGGTGAAGGTTTACGGGAAGGAGTTTATAGGGTGGGTTAAGCCCGAGTTGGCGGACGATTCGACGTGGGAAGACGCGGAAGATGAGCTGAACAAGAGCCCTGAGCCGCCGTCGGCGACTCGGTCGAGCCAGGACCTTTTGGAGGAGTTCGAGGAGGCTGCGAACGGCGGTGTGCAGAGCCTGACTCTTGGAGCTTTGGATAATAGTTTCCTGGTAAGTGACAATGGCGTTCAGGTCTATAGGAATTTCAGAAATGGGATTCACGGGAAGGGCGTCTGCGTGAAATTCGACGGCGGGAATTCTGGAGGCGCTTCGAGTTTGGGGAATTCAACTTCGAGCAAAGGAATGCTTATGAGGGCAGAGACTAACATGATGCTCATGAGTCCGTTTAAGGAAGGGAAGCCTCACTCCGCGGGGGTTCAACAGCTTGATATCGAGACGGGAAAGATTGTCACTGAATGGAAGTTTGAGAAGGATGGAACGGAGATCACAATGAAGGATATCACCAATGACACGAAAGGCTCGCAATTGGACCCTTCGGAGTCAACCTTCTTGGGGTTAGATGATAATAGACTTTGTCAGTGGGATATGCGTGACCGGAGAGGGATCGTTCAAAACATCGCTGCTGTGAATTCGCCAGTGTTGCATTGGAGCCAGGGGCATCAGTTTTCGCGCGGGACGAATTTTCAGTGCTTTGCCAGCACCGGTGATGGGTCTATTGTGGTGGGGTCTATTGATGGGAAGATAAGGTTGTATTCAAAGTCGTCGATGAGGCAGGCAAAGACTGCTTTTCCAGGGCTTGGTTCTCCAATTACTCATGTGGATGTAACTTATGATGGGAAGTGGATTTTGGGCACTACTGGCACCTATTTGATCCTCATTTGCACTCTGTTTACCGACAAGGATGGGAGGACAAAGACTGGGTTTAGTGGTCGAATGGGGAACAGAATACCAGCTCCGAGATTGCTGAAGCTGACTCCTCTGGATTCACATTTGGCAGGCATAGACAACAAATTTCATGGTGGCCATTTCTCATGGGTAAGCATACTATCTTATCCTCCCTGTCTAATCATTATTAATTGTTAGTTGAAGAGCTTAGTTGATTCATTCGCCTTTGGTTTCTGATGCGTGTTCTTTGCAATTAGTTTGAATTGTTATCTATTATCTGTTTCTTGAACGAGACTCATTTGGTGCACATGTCTTCTTGCATATTATGCGGTTTGTTGTAGTTTGCATTAGGCATTGTAGGAATGTAGTTGTTACTCCTCTGGAGAAAAGCATTTTGCAGTCAGAACTTCATGTTTTTATGGCGATACCTCGTTTTTCAGTGATTGATTATTAGTTGGTATTGTGTCACAGCAATTGCTTAGCTCATTTAAACTATATATATGTTCTATGTTAACTAAAATGATTGGTACAATGAGTATAACGCTCCCCGGTAGTTAGAACCATCGTTCCCGTTGTCAAATCTTCTTCAGGTTTGCAAAACTTTCCATTTTCCCACCTATTCATTTACTTTAGTCGCATAGGTTTTTATTTTCACCAGAATTCATCCCAACATGAAGTCTTCAGACTGAAATAAGCTTTATTAGGAACCCAAACGTACTGGTCTTGCATTGGGAGTCCTTAGCTCCCAGTGAGGGATGTGTGATAGCTTCTCAGAGGCCTCAAAGGACCTGTAGGCCTTGGGTTATGTTCCTTATAAAGGCTTGAGCAGCTCAAATAGGGGCCCAATCCAAGCTGTCAGTAAGGGACGCAACCAACAATGTCAACAAAATGTTTTGGTCTCTTCATATTTTTGAAAGACACTATCAAACTTGTCGGGCAATCCCAAATTAACCCAAAACTCTCTCCCCCTGTTCTTTCTTCTTATTTATCTATTTTTACTTTTTTTGGGTACATTTATTTTTACTCATGCTCCCTTATTTGTTCCCAGTTGGCTGTAGATTGATTTTGGCATTTTTCATGTGTATGACTACTCTTTTGCAAGTCATGTCCATGTCTGTGTTAGGAAACTGGCACTAGAACTTGATATATGCTGATTGCTAGCCGTAGTAATAGCGTTCTGCTGTTGTGTTGTGAGTTTGAAATGTTAAGAGTATGTGCCCCTGATTTGAAGCTACAACTACAAATGCATATTTCTTGTTTGTCAACCATTGTGGCTTAGAATTGGGAATAATTTCTTTAACTAAGGTGGAGCACTGGAGTTCCCTTTACTCAATCTTTTCCTTAATAATAATTTTGTAAGACTGTGTCCCCGCGTTCAGCAAGAAAGCTATGTGCTCCACGCAATAGAAACTTAATTTGGTTTAACTTCGCGGTTATAGGTTACCGAGAATGGCAAACAAGAGCGCCACCTGGTCGCAACAGTTGGCAAGTTCAGCGTTATATGGGACTTCCAGCAGGTCAAGAACAGCGCTCATGGATGTTATCGAAACCAGCAAGGCCTTAAGAGCTGTTACTGTTATAAGATTGTGTTGAAGGATGAGTCCATCGTAGAGAGCCGTTTCATGCATGACAAGTTTGCCGTCAGTGATTCTCCTGAAGCTCCGCTTGTGGTTGCAACCCCTATGAAAGTCAGCTCAATCAGCCTTTCCGGCAAAAGATGAATTTGTCTTGATTGCTATGTTTCTATAATTTCATTTCAAAAGTTGGATTTCAAGCTTTATCATGTGTAATTAATTAGATAGGTTCCCCTCTTTCCCTCTGCCTTCTGTTCTGTTTTACTTGTTTTCACGCTTGTAAATCACAGTAGGATACATTGGTGATGAGTTTAACGTGTGTTAAACGATGGTTCTGTTGATAGAGTGATTTCTTTTGTATATTTTCCCCCAGTTTCGGTGGTCTTTTACCGTGTAAAATGATAAGAAATTGCCATTTCTAAGCGATTCTTAGCCTGCCCACCTGGAAAACACCAGGAAGACCAAAATAAATAAATAAATAAATAAAAATCTTCAGAGCTTAAAATTTGTATCAAAGTTATGCATTTCTTTTCTAGTCAACTACTGTTTTTGACTATTAAATTAAGCACTTTGCTCTTTCTGGAACTTATAGTTAACAAATATAATGCCTAATTCGTATTTGATTACAAGTTTATTTCTAGACCGCAAAGAGTAGATAGATCACTTACATGCCAAAATCAACACTCTTGCTGAGCCAAAAAGATGTACAGACTCAGTATGAATTTAAAATCTGAAAATAATTTTGAAAGCATCCAGAATACATGTAAACTAAAAATATAACGTATAAGATACTAATAACCCGATATTCTTTTTTCTTCTCGGTAGAACACCTACTTTAAGGTATGTCTATTTAGGGATTTATATGCAGTCGCTGTAGCAAATCCTACCGTCACGTTTAGTTAATAGGTTTGAACTACATTCAAATTATTTTGTTACAGTATTTTCTTTCGTAGGAATTTAAATATATATTCAAACCTAAGAACTAAATCGGGTATAAAATCAACGACTTCATATTTATTTTTTAAATGGGAAAATAACACTTATTTGACATGGCACTTTATAACAAAGTTTATAAAGTAACTATAGTAATTTTGGTCTTGTTATACATATATACACAGATTTGTACGTAAATGACGTATCCAGTCTTTTTGGGTTAAAAATATGCAAATGTTATAAAAACTAAAAGATATGAAACTAAGACAGGAAGAAGAAGAAGAAGAAATAGGGAGAGAAAGGAGCTGCAATACTTCTTGTTCTTCTGAAGTACAAATTCACCCATCCGTTAAAACCTGAATCGACGGATTCGTATGTATAATAAAACTCGTATTTATAATAAACTCTGGTACAATGCAATACGATTTACAATAAATACAGTTACTATTACTATTTGCATAGTAGTTCACTATCCATTACATAGTAGCTTACTATGTATTTGCACAATGAAAGCAGCGTTGGTCTGCCATTGATTTAGACTTTTGTCAACAATAATTCTCCTTGGATGTCTACTGTTCATGATGCCTCATTAAAAACCTCTGCTAGAAAAAACTCAATTAGATAAAAACCATAACGACGAGAAAAAGAATACATAATTCTTATATATATATTTTCTATGTTGCCTCGCTAAACCCACAAGGCCAAAACTATAATAAGAGAAAATGAGTACAACAAGCGTAAACTCTTCCTGAAGTTAACATTGTTGTACTTTATAGATCTCTTAGATGACGCATCCCAACATCGTCTCTGATATTTAAAAGTTGATATGAGAAGTGCCTTTGTAAAAAGATATGCATCATTGTCACTTAAAAGAATGTATTGCACATCGATGTCTTTGTTCTTTCCAACCTCTCAGGTAAACGAGAAGAATCTTGGTGTTTTATTCTCTCTTGATATATCATTTCTTTATCTGAGTGACATATATATCATTGTCTTCAAACAATATTCCAATAAACTACAAACTTCTTGGATATGTTGAGACATGGATCTTTGCCACACACATTCTCAACTTGCTTTGCGGAGTACAATAACTTCAATATGATTTGATGAAGTAGCAACTAATGCTAGCTTTTGTGAAAGCCAAGAAATAGTAATACCTACACATGTGAGCACATACGTCTTGTCTAAGATCTGGCTTTATGTGGATCAGATAGATAACATGCGTAACCAATTAAACATTGTTTTGATCCCTTGAGGGAAAACAAACCCAAGTCAATTGTTCCTTGAAGATTACAAAACATGTGTTTAATTCCATTCCAATGTCTCTATATAGAAGCTGAGCTAAATATCGCTAATAAGTTAATAGCTAAGGTAATATATGGCTTTGTACAATTAGCAAGATACATAAAATCTCCAATTGTACTTAGGTATGGTACTTAGGGACTTACAACCTCTTCATTATCTTCACATGGGTGGAGTAGATCCATTTCCACTTTGAATGGTTTATTCATCATTGAGGTACTTAAAGGATTCACTTTATCTATGTCAAAGAGTTTTAGGACCTTTTTAAGGTCTTTCATTTCAAATTCCTCCTTTAAGTGTTTCATTAGATCCTCATGGTGTTTAAATCATTAGCATGACAATGATAATCATGTAGCCCGATGTTGTTTTCTTAATGAAAATGCATGAGAATATAAGATTATTCACACATCCTTTCTTTAACAAATATTCGCTTAAACTATTGTACCACATAAAATCTATGGCTTTGTACAATTAGCCATAATGGATCTATCATGTAGCTGAGCTAAATATCACTAATAAGTTAATAGCTAAGGCAATATATGGCTTTGTACAATTAGCAAGATACATAAAATCTCCAATTGTACTTAGGTATGGTACTTAGGGACTTACAAACTCTTCATTATCTTCACATGGGTGGAAGAGATCCATTTCCACTTTGAATGGTTTATTCATCATTGAGGTACTTAAAGGATTCACTTTATCTATGTCAAAGAGTTTTAGGACCTTTTTAAGGTCTTTGAAATTCCTCCCTTAAGTGTTTCATTAGATCCTGATGATGTTTAAATCATTAGCATGACAATGATAATCATGTAGCCCGATGTTGTTTTCTTAATGAAAATGCATGAGAATATAAGATTATTCACACATCCTTTCTTTAACAAATATTCACTTAAACTATTGTACCACATAAAATCTATGGCTTTGTACAATTAGCCATAATGGATCTATCATGTAGCTGAGCTAAATATCGCTAATAAGTTAATAGCTAAGGTAATATATGGCTTTGTACAATTAGCAAGATACATAAAATCTCCAATTGTACTTAGGTATGGTACTTAGGGACTTACAACCTCTTCATTATCTTCACATGGGTGGAATAGATCCATTTCCACTTTGAATGGTTTATTCATCATTGAGGTACTTAAAGGATTCACTTTATCTATGTCAAAGAGTTTTAGGACCTTTTTAAGGTCTTTCATTTCAAATTCCTCCTTTAAGTGTTTCATTAGATCCTCATGATGTTTAAATCATTAGCATGACAATGATAATCATGTAGCCCGATGTTGTTTTCTTAATGAAAATGCATGAGAATATAAGATTATTCACACATCCTTTCTTTAACAAATATTCGCTTAAACTATTGTATCACATGCGTCTGAATTGCTTTAACTTATATAATGATCTACGTAACTTGATCGAATACATTCTTTAGGTTTTGAACTTGATGCTTCATGCTTCTTAAATCCTTCAGCGATTTTCATATACATATCCATAAGTCGCATTTCTAAAGTTTCAGAAACAACTAGGTTGATTCAGTATCTAAACGTAATTGTGTTCATTACTAGAGTACATTTCTTTTCAACCAATTCTAGGTCTTTGTGAAAACCTCATGCAATGAATCGAGTTTTGTACCTCACAATCTTTTTTTTCTCATAGCGTTTTTGTAGAAAAACCCATTTATATCACATAGGTCTGACAGCTTCAAGTGTAAAGATAATATGGCCCAAAACTTTCCACTTATTAAGCAAATTCAATTTAGCCTCATCATGTCTTTCCATTTAATCAAATCATGTCTATTTTGGCATTCAATAATAGGTCTTGGTTCGGGATCTTTGCATTCGATAGATGTGATTTATGTTAGAATTAGATTGGTAATTTTATATTGGTGTTTAAGGTTCTAAAACGTAATTGAGCGTACATTAGACTTGGCTCAAATCACTGATTAACAATATCGAGTTTCACTAATATCGAAGTAGGATTTTATATTCTTTTTTTCTTAGCTGTAATTTTAAGTTATTTGACATTAAAACATATTCATTTTATGTTTCTAAGAATTGATTTAAATATTTATTTTCTAGGGTTTTGAAAGTATGAATTTGAAGAATAATTTATAAAATAAAAGTTTGATATATCTGGATGAGATTTTCAGAGTGAGAAAAGTTTGAAAGAGTTTTCAAATGCTAATCGGCATGTGATTCTTCATTTGGTTTTTTTATTAAGCATAACCTTTAGAGTTTAGGTTGTGCAAAGAGCGACATCGGGAGCAAGTCCTAAAAGCTTGTACGAGCAACTTTAATGGTGATTCCAAGCCTTGCAAAGAGTAAGTATTTTGCTAAGATTTTTTGATAAATCACAAGGTACACTTCGGTAAGCTTTCCTTTTAAATTTCATTTATTTTGCATGTTTATTTAGCTAATTATGTCTCATGTAGATTTTATTATTATTTGATGTTGTACTTTACAGTGATAATCTTATTGAGCCTTTCGCTCATAATTTTATAGATTTTGTTTTATTTTTAAATCCCCCAAGAGGATTTCAATACATTGCGAATGACATGTTTTTTGGTGTAGCTTATGTAGTTCATGACTTGAGCTATATTTCTTTTGCAATTTTATGTATTTTCTATCAATACATTTTCATGCACTTTTGTTATTTATGTTATAATGTGGTTTGGATGTTTGCTTTAGTTTTCTTGTCTTTAAATTATGTATGTATAGACTTTATGGTTTGGTGGGACTCGAACAATACTAGTATGTTATTTCTATTTGATGTTATTTCAATGTTTTGAGGATGTGTTTTCTATGATATTCTAGGAAATTAATAAAGTTGGTAAATAAAATGGTTGTTTACTTCTTTTTTTTTAACTTGGCATATTCTTGAATTTCTTTTAAAATCGAAATATCATAATTGGTGTTTAAAATTTAAAATTTTATCTTAAGTAAGCCGCCACATCACGAACCCCGGTTTGAGGGCATAACAAATAATATATTAAAATATATTATTTCTTTTAATTTCTGTTATTAAAATGTGTAGCTACACAAGAAAGAACAACCCAGCCCACCATATATTAGTGGGGTGGGACAAGGTTTGAAATAGTATTGAGCATGTCGGCTCAAGTTGATGACATTGTATTAGGATAGGCCAAGATCAACCCGTTGACTTAGGCCCACACCTGCACCTCTTGGTGCTAACCTTCTTTAGTGGAGTCGTATGACATTTTTTCATCAGATAAAGAAGCAAATAGCATATTCTGGCTATGTTTAATAAACTGTATTGTATTTTATTAAATAAGATGTATTCAATTGTATTGCATTGTGATACAATACGGTGTTTGGTGCCTAACATGTTGTATAAGAGGTCAAAATTTTTTTTTTTTTTAATTTTGAGGGATCAAAAATCTATTTTAAAAAATTAGGGTAGAAATATGATTTTATCAAAATTAAAGGGTTAAAAATATAAATTTTAAGAAAAAATGGGGTCAAAAATATAATTTTTAAAAAGATAAGGGTCAAAATATATATATTTTTAAAAGTTGAAGGGTTGAAATATAATTTTAGAAAAAAATAAATTTATACTCAAGGTTTAGAAAATTATATGTTCCGGCCTTATTCTGTGTTGGCCTAACCCCAACCCAATGTTGGATTCAACTCCAACAAAAATCATAGACCTACATAAAATAATATAATACAATATAATATAATATACTACAATACACTAAAAAATCGATCGCACATTCTGTATTAATTTCTACAATACAATGATAATACCAAAAATTATATTAGTGTATTACTATACACTACAGTACCCCAAACGTAACCTTTGGAAAAAAAATTTAAGTGAATATAAATAAATATTCCATTTATTTCAGTTATTTCACAATATGTTATTTCCTTAACAAACATTTGCAAAATATACTATTTATTACAGTTTTGTTTTCATGTGTAATCTGTAGATAGATTTTTATCCCTTTTTTTTTTTTTGTAAGATTTTGATCATATTGATTGAACAGCTGTTAATTACTTTTTTTTTTCCAGATAAGCACTGCCGTTAATTATTTGGTCACATGAGAAAAGAGGGATTGATTGTATTGCTAGAGTGACTCCAACAGACTTTTTTTTTAAGATAATATTTTGCCATTTTGTTTTAAGAATATATTTTACCATGTGATTTAAGATGCCTTAGTACCCACTTTCCTCTAAAGGTCAGCAGTTCAGAATTATCAGGAATAATAATAATAATAATAATAATAATAGCAAAGGAGCGTCTGCGATTATATCCATATGTAGACTAAAAAAAAAAAAACCCCATAATTCCAAAAAAAAAAAAATCACGTGCCTTCTAGAAAGATATTTTTAGTCTGCTAAACACCCTGTTGTTTTGGATAATCAGGTGTATGGAGAATATCTCTGGAAATGTGTCAGAGTTGAAATAAGTGCCCTTTTTCTGGTTAAAAATTCAAAGAAGTACCTCGTACACGTTTCTGATGACAAGGTCCTGCAGCGTACTTAACGAGTACAGACAAATTTCAATGGGTTTGGTTTTCCAATAAAAATCCCCACAATCCGACAATCGCAAATCTTCCGTAACTTCAATAGAAAAATAATAAAAAAAAGGGAATTGCTACTATGGAGCCGTTGCTTTTTCTCTACCATTAGAGAATTCTTTGGAGAACCCTTGGATCAAAATCCTTTGGTTAAGATTTTTATGCCACTTTTATATCACTTTTTGGGCTTGACATACCTGATCAAATGCATCAAAGAAGTGGGTCCTAACGTTTTAATTGTTGCTGCACAACCTGCTCGAAGCGCCTCATTGGCGAATGGGCGAAATGCGATAGTTGGGCTGGCCCATGCTTGGTATGCGTGTTTGAAGAGGCTGAGTTTGCGGATGCGGGGGATCTGACCAATTGGGTACTGCCATGTGGCGTGTAAAATGGTGGGATGGGCAATAACATGGAGAAAGAGGAAAATGGTTGTTTTGGCTCCAATTTTGGTATTTTTTTACACTGTTTTGCTTTTTTTGTTCCATATTTTATTTTTGGGGGAATTTGCGCTCTGTATTTCAAATCTATAGAAAAATAATTAAACTAAATTTAATTATTCTAGACACAAAATCCTTTATAAAAATTGGAAAAAAAAGCTAAATAAGTTGAAAACACACATAACATACTAAAATATACATATTTATGCAGTTTTTGTTGAATTAGCTCAAAATAACTATGTAACCTACAAATATTTTAATTAAAGGATTCAATGACAAATAGAAGTACAAAATGATAATATTAAAGGTTTCACCATTTTGCTTTTTTATTTGTCTTTAAATAGCTATTGTATTAATTCAGCTAAAACCACATTAATGTATTCGCGAATATCTACAGTAAAAAATAAACAATAATAAAAAATTAGACATTAAATTACTTAGGGGTTACCTTTAAAGGAAAACTATTGAGGGGAACAATTAGAGGAAAATATTTATGAGGGCCGCAATTAAGAAAAGTTGACCAAAAAAAGTTTAAGTAATCACATATTAGGAAAAAAATATTTTAACAATAGTCGAAACATGTTTAAAAAAAACAAATGGAATTAAATGCACATTTAAATCAAAACATGCGTTTTGGTTTAATGTTTATTACAGAGAGAAAGTGTTAAGATGTGTACACAAATAAAGAATTTTTTTAAATAGAATAAATCAGCAAAATGATATAGAAAATTAATTAGGAGGTAGTAGTAGAAAATAGTAGTGGGGAAGGGCTCTTTAAAAATATTTGAGTAGAATATATGTGAGAGAAAATATTTATACATAAAGAAGGAATGGCAATTATGTGGCAAATAATAGTTGGATGTGCCATATGAGAAAAATAAAGAGAGAAGGAGGGAATTAGACTACCATTATTGGGAATAAAAATCAATAGACTAAAATATAAAAATGTTAAGTAAATAGCCCATTTATATTAAAATGAAATTTATTTTGGTATAAAATGACATAGAGAAAAACAAGAAATAACAATGAGATAACAAAAAAAACAAAAAACAAAAAGAAAGAGAAGAAGAAAAAGAAGAAAAAGAAGAAAAAAGAGGAGATAAAAATTGAGTGTTTAAAAAGAGTATGTGGTTTCAAAATTGTACTTTACTTAAATATTTTTAAAGGTGTGCTATTTGTTTACATTGAAATTGTACAGTTTAGTTCAATTTCCCAAAAA
The DNA here is from genome assembly GCA_025403435.1 of Artocarpus heterophyllus. NCBI lineage: Eukaryota > Viridiplantae > Streptophyta > Magnoliopsida > Rosales > Moraceae > Artocarpus > Artocarpus heterophyllus. Next base: position 15,430,001 of record CM046336.1, read on the forward strand.
TAGAACATATGTATGTAGAGAAATATGTCGGAACCAAAATAACAAAGGCAAAAAAAGCTTAATAGAGTAAACTATCAATTTGGACTTGAGAACCGTAACATATGAGAGTTTTACACTATAGCTTTTTACTATAGCATGTGAAAGTTTTACATTATTTGCAGTTCAAATATTGATTTGAACTACTCTTCCAAACACTATGTAAATACAAATGAATAAGATCAAAACTTGTAGGTTACGCTTAATAAAATAATATTTTAAAGAATGTAAAATAATATGCAATAAAAAAATTTTTTCAAATATTTTGATGATATATATTTTAAAAAATCAACAAGTGATTCATAAAATATATAACATATTAGGGGAAAGCAACGAAAAAAACACACAAAAATGATAAGAAACAAAAAATGAAGCATTAAAAATACAAATGAGAAAGTAGCTAGAAAAAAGGACCTAATTTTTTCTTGCAAAAAAACTATAGCTTGATTATTTTTCCTAATGAACACATAAAAGTGCACATTTATAGGACTAATTATTATCATTTTATATTTATATTTTCATTAAATTATTTAATTACAACATTTGTATGTTAAGTAATTATTTTGAGTCAATTTGGTAAATATAGCAAAAATATGCATTTTTAGTGCGTTTTGTGTATTTTAAATTATTTTAGCTTTAAAAAATATTTATGTAATTTTTGTAAATATTGTGTGCATAAAAAATTAATTTTAGTTTAATTATTTATCTGTAGATTTGAAGTGTGGAGAAAAACGAAACAAAATGACGGTTTAGGAGTTATGAAATTTACGAAATTTTAGGCGCAAAATTTCAAGAAATAAAAACGTTATGAAAAGTTTAGAATTTGAACAAGGAGTTTTTGTAAGTTTTGTTCCTTGTAAAAAACTAAACGTTATGCTATAAATTGGTCACTTTTGGTTCCGGGGCCAAAAATATAAATATTTTGTATTTCAGGTCAAAATCGTAAACTTGTGTGAAAGTTGGATTTTCACCAAGGAACGTTGAGTTCCTGCACTACTGTAGGTTGTGAGCAACCATAGATATTAAGTTTCAAAGGATTCAAAGTTTAGTCAAGTAAAGAATGAAAGAAAAATATTAGGGGCAAAATGGTCATTTTATGAAAAAAGGCCAAAACGGACTTGAAACACCCGAGTCAGGAAACGTTCCTTAGTGAGAATTTTTTCGTAATATATAGGTAATGGAATGATAAAGTTAAGCAATGAATTTTATAAAGTTACGAAATGGACGAAAAACCCATAAAGGCTAAAATCGTCATTTTTCAAGAAACGGTTAGAACAGAGTCGAACACTCTAAATTAACATAACCCTCTTAGATAGAAAATGTTCCTCATATGTTAAGTAACAAAACTGCCAGTGAGATGGGAAGTTTAACTAAGGGACGCTTAAGAACAAAGGTAACCTGGTAGGTTACAAAGTCAAGTAAAGAAGGAAGTAACCCGAAGGGTTGCCGAGCTAAGCAAAAAGAATGGTAACACGGTGGTTATATAATTAAGCAAAAGGAAAGGTAACCCAGTGGATTACAAAATTAAGGAAAGGAAAGGGTAAACTGATAGTATACCAAGTTATGAAAAAAGGAATGAATGCTTAATGTTTATGTTTTATTATCAATCGAATAGATTAATAAAAAGAAAGTTAATTAATGAGTCAGCTGTCGTTTGATCAAGATGCAGAGGCCGACTAATGAAAGAAAAAGGAACAGAATAGAGAATGTTAGAGTGTAATCCAGGTAAGTTTAAACCTCACCTATAGGATGAAGTACATGATTTTCAAATGCTTATTTATATGTTTGCAAATATGTTTACAATTGTTGTGCAAATTGTTTTCAAAGTATGTTCACATTTGTTATGCAAAAGGTTTTAAAGCTTAAATCAAGATTTGCAATGTACCTGCAACTATTATGTTTAAAGCATGATTGCATTTAATATGTATAAAGTTTAAAAGATTAAGTGAAGGTTTGCAATGTCTTTGCAATTATTGTTTTGGAAGCATGATAGCATTTTGTTAATGCACAAAGTTTTATAATTTAAGTTATAAGTTTATTGATTGCATTTATTATGCAATAAATTTTAAAGAGATCAATTATGATTTGTAAATGTGTTTGCATATAATGTGATTGCATTTGATATGCTCACTAAAGTTAAAAAGAAGGTAAGAGTAAAGATAATAAAAAGAAAATGTCGTATCAGCCTCCTTGTTGTGAGGTACTAAAAGTAAAGTTAAAGTTGTGACCTCCTAGATGTAAGGCACACAAGTTAAGTTAAAGTTTGATCTCTTTGATATGAGGTACATGACCTCGTTGTTCGATGGTCTTAAGTCTTCCACAAGGGAAGCATTATGTTTATGATCTCATAATTACTGACGCTGGTACGAACACAAAAGTAAGATAAGGAAAGATAAAGAACAAAGATAGAAAGTTAAAGTAAAAAAAGAATATTCATAAAACGCTCATAACTGAAAGTTCATAATTGAGCATAAATAGAAACATGCATTTTGATTTTGCTTGTTTTCCTTGTTATGGAATATTCATATTTTATGGAAAGCATTCTAAGAAATGTTTTACGTTAAATGTTTATGAAAAATATTTTCATGTTTTCAAGAAAAGGTTTTGAAGGATGCTTTAAGAAAAGTGTTCAAGAAATATTTTATGAAAACGTTTATGCAAAACGTTTCAGAAATGTTTAATGAAAAATGTTTATGAAAAACATTTTCAAAAATATTTATGAAAAACGTTTGAGAGAAAGGTTTTTATGAGAAAAGTTTTTAAAGCATGTTTACATGATTTGTGAGATTACGTTTGAACTTACTATTGAAAAAATAGTACATAGCGAAATTTTAAAAATTTTATATTAGAGTATTTTCTAAAACACAAGTTTGACACGCTATATGCATAAATTAACTAGATCTTACTAACCTTTGAATGTCGAAGAACTCCTGCAATCTGTGAAGAGAAGTAACATTCCAAAAAAGCCTCAACCAACTGGTCTTCTTTCCTATTCTCTATCCATGATCGGAGTGAGTGTGGGCTCACACATACAGCTCTTCCTCCAGGTGACTCTCCTTCCAACCAATTGAGAGAACCCAAAGCTAGTATTCGTGATTTGTGAACAAGAGCTCTGAGGGAGTTTTCAGATTCTCACCAGTTGAGTATCACTCTTAATCTCTCAATTGATCTAAATAACCTATGAGACTCACTCCCTATATATAGAGGTTGGGTCTAGGGTCAATCCTTATCAGATAAGGTCTCAAAAATTCGAATCAAAATCAAATTCAGATCAATATCTGATGAAATTCGTGTGAAAACACGTGATCTTTTTTTTGCGCATAGGCAAATCGATCTGTCTAATAGGCAGGCTGAACTTGCCCCATCGACAGGCCAAACTTGAGGATCGGCATGCCGAACTGTCGAAAAAAAAATCTCAGCGAATCTTTTATTTTCCATTCGAGATTCTATAGGATAAAGTCTCAGTTTTAATTCAAATAACCCAATAGAAAAGTTATCTAATTAAAACAACTTTATCTAGATAATCTCTAAGAAAATAAATGAATTCCTAATAATTCTACAAGTTTATCTTGATTTAATTTATTCAAAATTAAATCAATTGATAAACAGACAAGAATTATTTGAGCCCAATAATTCAACAAGTTTATCTTGAATTAATTTTGTCACAAAATTTATTCAACGGATAAACCGACATGAATTATTTAATTCTTTCGAATTTCAACCAATCTAATAAATTTGACATAAGTCACAAATTATTGAAAAAACACGCCGTATCGTTATCGGATGTTGTGAGCTAGCAAATGGGACCTAATGGACCTATATAGTTTAAGCTCCCGATAATTATAAAACCCAATATCCCAGATATACATTTCATAATTATCAACTCCAACGCTACTCCACTAAAAGCTTGGAGCTGCACTCTTGAATTCTATAGAATTACGAAGCCCGTATAGCTAAGTCTCTATAACATATCATAGTGTATCATATCCCTATAGGATTATCCATAACCAGCTTAAGGACAAGTTCTATCTTACCTTCCTCATTATTTTTATTTTACGTTTCATTATCTCACTATCGAAAAACTTACTATCCAAAGACAGTATATCATTCGGTTACACCTATGTATCCAAATGGTTAAGCACTCCAGTTTTTCAGTTACAGGATAACGCATATAAGAGGATATCACTACTCCTAAAAAGAAGCTATGGATTTCATATCTATAAATAACAGGTTTACGTTACCAAGAGTCATGCCTCCAACGTACCGGCATGCATACCACTATTAAGATGTGGGTGTCACCCTTTGGTACATCAAAAGACACAAGTCAAGACAACGGGTCTACTATTCATCTCAGGATTAAGATATAATACAAATGATTGTCTAAAGTGAATCGATTTGCTGAGACAGAATTATTAATCCAAATCAATTCACTTTATGTCTCGATCCAATACATCATCACCTATGACAATGTGCCAATGTTTCTATTCACAGAATCCATCTCCGATGGTCAACACAAACCATCTCCTAATAGGGATATAGATAACACAACAATCTTTATATGAATAAAGTGCCCAATTTGATTCCCTCGATTGCGGATCTTATGATTTAGACCGTCACCTTAAGAATCATGTCTTCCGCATAATCTTTCTATCATATGCCCAATTCTTAAATATTTAGACTGACAGTCTTATACTGTTGTTTGCTTAACATACATTCAACAAATATGAACGAAAAAAGGACAAGATTTGGTATATTAATAATAAATAAATTCTTTATTAATAAAAATGTTTCCAAAAATATATTATATTTTTACTCCTTAAGGCATACATGTCTTACAATCTCCCACTTGCACTAAGTGAGTAAATATGACAAATCTCGCATCCCCATAGCTTCCACATGCCTCTCGAAGACTCTCCCAATAAGTGTCTTCATAAATAGATCAGCTAAATTGTCCTCTGACGCGATCTTGCACACCATGACATGCTCGCCCTCAATGAAGTCCTTTATCACATGATATTTTCGATCAATATGCTTACTCTTCTTGTGAAATCTTGGTTCCTTAGCATTAGCTACTGTCGCACTGTTATCATAGTACAGTGATACTGCCTTATCCATACTAGGAACTACCTCAAGATCCCTAAGGAACTTGCGGAGCCACACTGCTTCTTTCAAAGCATCACTAGCTGCCACATACTCGGCCTCCATCATTGAATCTGAAGTGCAATCTTGCTTCACACTTCTCCAACTGATGGCACCGCCGCTTAGAGTAAACACAAAACCCGAAGTCGATTTCCTAGAATCCAAACAGGATTGAAAATTCGAGTTAGTTATCCTAGAGGAGTCAATTCCTCACCCGAATACACAAGCATATACCTTCAAGTCCTTCTTAGGTACTTGAAATTATGCTTAACCGCAACCCAGTGGTTCGGTCCTAGATCCGCCTGAAATTGACTTACAATCCTGACCGCATAAGAAATATATGGTCTTGTATAAAGCATGGCATACATGAGACTACCCACTATCGAAAAGTAAGGAACATTCTTCATGTATTCTTTTTATTCATCAGACTTTGGAGAGTCTTTCTTAGAAAGAGTAATTCTAGATCTAGATGGTTGCCCACCTTTCTTAGAATCCTACATTGCAACCCTCTTGAGAATTTTATCTATGTAGTCGGCCTGGGATAAAGCTATCATTTTGTTCTTTCTATCCCAAAAGATTTGGATACGGAGAACAAAATTAGCCTCACCCAAGTCCTTCATGTCAAACCGTTTGATCAACCATAATTGGATCGACGATAATGCCCCAACGTCATTGCCAATTAACAAAATGTCATCTACATAGAGCAGTAGAAAAACTACGTTCCCATCATTAATGTGTTTTTAAACACATGGCTCATCCGCATTTTGTGAGAACCCATAAGTCTTGATCACCTGATCAAATCTTATGTTCCAAGAACGGGAAGCCTACTTAAGTCCATAAATTGACTTTAGCAACTTACAAACCTTACCCTCTTGACCGTTGACCTTGAACCCGTCTAATTGTTCCATATAAATAGACTCATCAAGACAGCCATTTAAAAAAGTCATCTTAACATCCATCTGCCAAATTTTGTAATCGAGAGCGGCAGCTATAGACATGAGAATCTGGATAGACTTAAGCATGGCTACAGGTGAAAAGGTTTCCTTATAATCGATTCCTTCCTTTTACGTATAACCCTTAGCTACCAGTCTAGCCTTAAAGGTTTCGACCTTTCCATTCACTCCTCCTTTCCTCTTGTAGATCCACTTATACACTATGGGTTTTACCCCTTCGGGAAGATCCACAAGCTCCTAGACCTGATTAGTCTCCGTAGACTTCATCTCTGTGTTCATAGCCTCTGTCCAGAGTTTTGAATCAACATCCTCTATAGCCTCTGCGTAAGTGTAAGGATTCTTATCATGATCATCCGATTCAGCCAAGAAGACCTCCCTGTTAAACATATACCTCTCGGGTTGACGCCCTATCCTCTCACTACGCCGAAGCCCCTTAGGTTGTTGTTTAGGTTCATTTGGTTTTTCTACACTGATTGGAACGGTTTCATTTGGAACCACCGGAGTGATTGAATCACTCGTTAACTCCTCAAGCACTACATTGCTTTGAGGCTTAAAGTTGTCCATGTAACTTTCCTCAAGGAAAGTTGCATTAGTTGAAATCACGAATTTATTTTCCTTTGGATTATAGAAATAACCCCCTTTAGTCCTGTTTGGATATCCTATGAACATGCAAACTTTCAAACGTGCTTCCAACTTATTCGTATCCTTAAACAGGACATGAGCCAGACATCCCCATATGCGAATATGGTTTAAGGATGTCTTCCTGCCCGTCCACAACTCGTGAGGAGTTTTAGGGACCGATTTTGAAGGCACATTATTCACAAGATAACATGCGGTTTGTAGTGCACATCCCCAAAGGATAAAGGCAATGATGAAGAACTCATCATGGACCTTACCATGTCTAATAAAGTCCTATTCCTTCTCTCCACTACGCCATTCTGCTCCGGAGTGCCCAACGTAGTCAAATGGGATAACATCCCCTAATCAATGTCCTAAGAACTCATCAGAAAGGTATTCTCCACCTCGATCGGATCGAAGTGACTTTATGGGTCTATCCAATTGTTTTTCCACCTCAGCCTGAAACTCCTTGAACTTGTCAAAAGTTTCGCTTTTGTGGTGCATCAGGTACACATGCCCATATCTTGAGTAATCATCAATAAAAGTGACGAAGTACTCATACATTCCTCGTGCTCGAATGTTCATTGGTCCACAAACATCACTATGCACAAGTTCTAGAACCCCTTCGGCCCTACTGCCTTTAGACTCGTATGGTCTTTTGGTCATTTTATCCCCCAAACAAGATTCACATTGAGGTATAGATTTCACCTTTAACTGACTTAAAGGTCCATCCCTTACCAACCTTTGAATCTTATTCAAGTTAATATGACTAAGGCGCAAATGCCAAAGATAAGTCTTATTAGAGTGAGAAGTTTTAAGTCTTTTAAAGTTATTATCATTCATCTCAGCATTAAGCAGTAAGTCCATCTTAGGTTTGATAAAATATAAATTATTTTGTATCCATCTAGAACAGATAAAAGATTTATTTTTATGAATCACCACTTTATCATTAAAAGAAACCAACTAGGAGTCTTTAAATAAACAAGTTATAAAAATTAAAGTCCTTTAAAATTTAAGAATATAAAAACAATCTCGTTAAATTAAATTCCTATAATTATCAAAATAAAGATAGACGTCACCTACTGCTTTTGCTAAGACCAAGGATCCATCGTCCATCCGAAGCGTGAAGTCTTCATGTAGCAGACTTCTCGTTTCTTTGAACCCCTACAGAGAAACACAAACATGATTAGTTGCACCGAAATCTATAACCCAAATGTCACTGGATTCCTCAACCAAACAAGTTTCTAAATACAGAAGATCACACCTACCTCATTTGGAAAGGAAGTCCTTACAATGCTTCTTTATGTGCTCGACCTTCCCGTAGAAGAAGCACTTAAGCTTCTTTGGGTTCTTCTTCTTCTTTTTCTTGCTCTTGGTGCTAGTAGGAATAGAAGACTTCTCATTCTTGGCCCGTTGTTTCTTTCCATTCCCAGAATTGAGATTGGAACTATAAGTAGCTACCATATTGGCCTCTCCACCAGCAAGAGACTCCCTGATCAGCAGTTCAAACTCTTGTAACTATTTCATCAATTCTATTAAGGTCATATCCTGCCTATTGCTCAAATTAAAAGTAGCTCTAAACGGAATAAATTCCTTTGATAGAGTCTCAAATACCATAATCATCTAAGTTTCAGCATTGATGTTTGCTCCATTGGTTTGAGCCTCAGCGAGGTAACCCATGACCAACATCATGTGCTTCTTTACAGACGTCCCTGGTCTTTGCTTACAGTTCAAGAGTTTTCGAAGCGCCCCTTGCCGCTTTGTTATGGCCTGGCCTCCAAACGTATCTTCAAGATTACCCAAGATCTGCTTCGTAGTCTCATAATCTTCATGTTGAGCCTGCAATACATTATTCATGCTAGTCATAACATAACAGCGAGCCTAATCATTTGCATCTTTCCAGTGATTGTACGCTTGGAATTGCTCATTAGTAGAGTCTCCCGTAGGCTCGGGAGGACAAGGGGTTGTTAGCACAAATTTTAATTTCTCAAAGGAGAGGACGATATTCAGGTTCTATTTTCAATCATTATAATTCTCTCCGGTTAATAGGTTTTTGTCAAGTATCGAAGATAAACCGTTTTTAGACATTTTTAATCTACAATAAAGAATCATATACTAAACATAAGCAAAGATATAATAATAATTTAGTAAGATAGCACTATCATGTAAAAACATACAAATGTGTTTATGTGTCAAAACCTTAAAAATATCACAACCTTACAATGATAATTCCCAACTCAGAATTAAACAACCTCCTAGGGGAGTCATGCCAAATTCAATTAGGAACACGGATCCCCTCTTGATTAATATATGCCAACCAAGACCCGTATGATCTAGTATATAGTAATAATCGTTTCTTTGGCAATTAATTCTATTAACAGAGCTCTTAAGAGAGGTTAATAACAAAATTAACGTAAGTGTATAACCACCGTTTTAATATTTTATCCATGATTTATAATCATTACCTAGGGATGTGTAACTATAAATCATGCTAAAATACCTTATCATTTTGGAGATCCAATCTGGTACATGATAAAAATTTCTTCCTAGGGGTCGGGATCAGTATGTTCTCCTATGGACCAACGATGGAGGCCTTAGGTCTTTTCTTCGAAAACCTTCTCCCACTCAATCTTTTGAGATCAAGGTTTTATTTTAAGAACATGCATGAATAATTTTAATATGAGCGACACTCCCTATTGTATATGACATGTTATCAATATACATGACAAATCATATTATAATGTAGACAGGCAAAGCAATCAAGCAAAGCCACAAGCAAAATAATAAATAACCGTAATATTATGGTTCTACTCTAGAGAATAGAAAACAAAGATTACAAGAGAATAATTAAAACATATTATTGATTCTTCATCTTGAATCCTCAAGTTGTGTCCTTCTTCATGTAATATCCATCTTCAAGTCTTCAATCCCGTGTGAATCAAATACTTCATATTTCCGGTCATATTCAAATTTAATGTCTCTTAGAATTGTCCCAAAAATAAAATTAAAATTGCATTGAAAAAATGCACATTTTTTGGAAAATTTTTTAGCTCTATGTTGGCAAGTTGATCTGGGTGATCGGCCTGCCGGTTATGACCCACCGGCCTATCGATCTTCACAGATCGACCTGTCGATTCATGACAAATTAGCCTGTCGAACTAGAAGTTTCGCCTGTCGCCAGACCATTTGATTTCTGCCCCTCTTTCGGCCTACCGAACCTCACGTCTGGCTTGCCGATCTACGACCACCAGCCTGTCGAATCGGAGAGTTAGGCATGCCGACCTCTCCAGCATGCCGACCGAGCAACAATCATGCTTTCCAAAAAATATAATTTTTAATGCAATTCATCAATTTTATTTTCAAAAATTTAAAAACATAAAATTAGAGACTCAGGAAATACCTAGGAGCATCATCATCCATCTTCTAGATCCGCCTTCTAGATCCGTCTTCTCCGAATGATTATTTAATTACAAAATTCTTACAAATTTAAAATTAAATAATAATTCCTAGACGGAGATAATAGTCCACCATCTAATTACATGAAAAACCTAGATACATATTCTAGCATCTAAGGAACCATAACCGGCATAAATTAATTAATTAATAAATAATTAAATAATAATTTAATCAACCATAATTAATTAATAAACTTTCACCACATAATCCATGACAACATAAAATTATATAGAAACCTAGAGTGCCAACTCTTTATAAAATTAAATTCAAGCATAGGAGAGATTAAGATCACAAAATTTATACATATAGTATGATCGTAAACTCGTAAATTTATATAAAAACCATGGCTCTAATAACAATTGTTGAAAAAATAGTACGCAGTGAAATTTTGAAAATTTTATTTCAGAGTATTTTTCAAAACACAAGTTTGACATGCTATATGCATAAATTAACTAGATCTTACTAACCTTTGAATGCCGAAGAACTCCCGCAATCCATGAAGAGAAGTAACGTTCTAGAAGAGTCTCAACCAACTGGTCTTCTTTGCTATTCTCTATCTACGATCGTAGTGAGTGTGGGCTCACATACAACTCTTCCTCTAGGTGACTGTCCTTCCAACCAATTGAGAGAACCCAAAACTAGTGTTCGTGATTTGTGAACAAGAGCTCTCAGGGAGTTTTCAGATTCTCACCAGTAGAGTATCGGTCAATCTCTCAATTGATCTAAATAACTTATGAGACTCACTCCCTATTTATAGAGGTTGGGTCTAGGTCAGTCCTTATCAGATAAGGTCTCAAAATTCAAATCAGAATCAAATTCAGATCAATATCTCTTGAAATCTGTGTGAAAACGCGTGATTTTTTTTTCGCTTATAGGCAGGCCGATCTGTTTAATAGGCAGGCCAAACTTGCCCCATCGGTAGGCCAAACTTAAGGATCGACATGCCGAATTGTCGAAAAAAAATCTCAACGAATCTTTTATTTTCTGCCCAAGATTCTACAGGATAAAGTCTCAGTTTTAATTCAAATAACCCAATAGAAAAGTTATCTAATTAAAACAACTTTATCTAGATAATCTCTAAGAAAATAAATGAATTCCTAATAATTCTACAAGTTTATCTTGATCTAATTTATTCAAAATTAAATCAATTGATAAACAGACAAGAATTATCAGATCCCAATAATTCAACAAGTTTATCTTGAATTCATTTTCTCACAAAATTACTTCAACCGATAAACAGACATGAATTATTTGATTCTTCAAAATTTCAACCAATCTAATAAATCTGACATAAGTCACCAATTATTGGAAAAGCACGCCGTATCGTTACAGGATGTTGTGAGGTAACACATGGGACCTAATGGACCTATATAGTTCAAGCTCTCGATAATTATGAAACCCAATATCTAAGATATACATTTCATAATTATCAACTCCAATTTTAGTCTACTAAAAGCTTGGAGCTGCACTTTCGAACTATATAGAATTGCAAAGCCCGTATAGCTAAGTCTCCATGACATATCATAGTATATCATATCCCCATAGGATTATCCATAACTGGCTTAAGGACAAGTTTTGTCTTACCTTTCCGATTATTTTTATCTTACGTTCCATTATCTCACCATCGAAAACTTACCATCCAAAGATAGTATACCATTTGGTTACGCCTATGTATCCAAATGGTTGAGCACTCTAGTTTTTCAATTACAGGATAACGCATATGAGAGGATATCATTACTCCTAAAGAGGAGCTATAGATTCTATATCTATGAATAACAGGTCTACGTTACCAAGAGTCATGCCTACAATGTACCGGCATGCATATCACTATTAAGATGTGGGTGTCACTCTTTGATACATCAAAAGACACAAGTCAAGACAATGGGCCCACTATTCATCTCAGGATTGAGATATAATACAAATGATTGTCTAAAGTGAATCGATATGCCGAGACAGAATTATTGATCCAAATTAATTCACTTTATGTCTCGATCTAACACATCGTCACCTATGATAATGTGCCAATGTTTCTATTCACGGAGTCCACCTCCGATGGTCAAGACAAACCATCTCCCAATAGGGATATTGACAACATAAAAATCTTTACATGAATAAAGTGCCCAACTTTGTTCCCTCGATTGCGGATCTTATGATTTAGGCCGTCACCTTAAGAATCGTGTCTTTCGCATAATCTGTCCATCATATGTCCGATTCTTAAAGGTTTAGACTGACAGTCTCAGACTATTGTTTGCTTAACATACATTCAATAAATATGAATGTAAAGAGGACAAGATTTGATATATTAATAATAAATAAATTCTTTATTGATAAAAATATATCCAAAAACATATTACATTTTTACTCCTTACGGCGTACATGTCTAACACTTACTAAGCGTAAGCTCATAAAAAGTTCCTTTATGTTGTAGATAGTCCTAAGGGTGAGCAGTAGAACGTGTGCGAAGAGCTCGGTGCTGTGGAAGACAGTTGTGAAGATTTGGGTATGGATACCACCACAATAAGTTCCCGCTGTACAGAGAAAATGTTTTTCCACTATTTGATACAATGTTTTTAAAGTTCAAAAAAGTCAAAGTTTTGATAAAATCAAAGTATTAAGAAATGTTTTTAAAGTTTTAAGATACATTTACAAACTGTTTTATATAACTATAAAGTTAAGTTTCTAACTATGATTCAATAAATGTTTCTCATTAAGTTTTAAGGAACGATTTGAAATGGTTTTAAAGGTAAGTGTTGAGCAAGGTCTCAACTTGAATGGCGACAGAGGTCGCAACAGTTTTTAAGAATGTTTTAAAGGATGTTAAAAAGAAAAAAAAATTATTTTAGTATTTTTCCTACTAAGTAAGTAAGATTAATGTTTAAGAAATAACATTTAAAAAAAGTTAAGTGACTGTCCGAAAAGGCGGGTCGTCACACTATCTCTGTCAGCGGTACCCATCAAGTCACAACTCTTCCATCTGTGAGTTCTACATAGTGGCTAGCCAAATAGATGCATTTCTCACACTCTACAGTAGCAAGGACATAAAGTGAGACCTACCACTAAGATGATGATTTGATCCTGTATGCCATATCCACATTAAGCCTAAGAACTTTCTCAACATCTACCAATCATTATGAGGTCAAACTTAAACATCATGGTGCCCACAGGTGGAAAAAAAGGACAGGTTCTACAATAAAAATTTCCAAAATTTTTTTAATATAGAGCCGGTGCTTCTAAGGGTCTGTTTGATAAATGAATTCGAATTAGTGATTTGATTTGAGTTATGTGATTAGAATTAAGATTTGAGTTAATGATTTGAATTGTTATCCGAATTGATGTTTAGATTTACATTTAAATTTTAATTTGAGTATAGAATAAAATTAAAATTTGTGTTTGGAGATGTAGTAAAAATAGTTTTTGATTTATTGAAAAATAGTTTTGATTTAATGATCTTAAAAATACACAATATGAATCTTAATTTATTCATCTCTTCACTAGAAACATAATGAAAAAAGAATTATCTCATTTGGATATTAAATGAAGAAGTTATGATTTTTTTCTCAAATATAAGAGAGAGAATTTCAACTTTTACTATAACAAAGCTATTCGGGTATCAAAAGTTATGATTTTAAAAATTCTTTGGATATAAAAAGAATTATCTCATTTGGATATTAAATGAAGAAGTTATGATTTTTTTTCTCAAATATAAGAAAGAGAATTTCAACTTTTACTATAACAAAGATATTCGAGTATCAAAAATTTAAGAGATCAGAACTCTAAAAACTTAAATTCTTGATATTCAAAGAATTTAAATTTTAATAAAAACAAACAAGTGTTCAAAAATTTTTAATACATAAATACAAATTTCAATCCTTTTGAGTTTAAAAAAATACAAAAAACAAACAACCTTAAGTCTCCCTTTTCGCTTTTCCCACGTCGTAAGTATCATCCTTTCCATTATTTTTCCTTTCTGTATTCAACACGTGATGAATAATAATTCAACTCGTGGTAAACACGAGTGGTTCTTTTTTTTTCCCTTTTTTTTTTCGTTTCTGAAAAATCAGTGGGAAAATGATTCCATTTCTTTATTGCTTTGCAGTTACCTTATTACTTTATGAATATATCTGAAGAGAGAGAAAAAAAACAAAAAAGAACACATGCTTGTTACACGTGGCTTCACTTGTGATCACTCTAGAATACCAATTAAGCGACGCGGTACCTAGTCCTTACTAGAAGTTCTGGCACTGGAACCCACCGGTTTTGTCCAGGTCCTTGCCTCTTCTCTTACTCGTTAGCTTTTTTTCAGTTCAGTGGAGTTGCCACGTGTGGGCCCATCCAACACTTTCTCAGCAGCCAAACATTCCAAGGGCAGCAATTCCCAGACAAAATGTTTTTTTTTTTTTTTCCAAAATGTGTATGTACGTAGAAATAGACAACAGTTACCCTCCAAAAAAAAAAAGAAGAAGAAAAAGACGGCTCCTTGAAAGCGATACTTGATTAGTTTATTTATTTATCAAAACAATAATAAGAAATAAATAAATAAAATACTTTAGGATTTTGATTGAGCAAGCGTGCAAATGATCATTGGGTCATTAGTGATAAAAATATAACCCCTTTACTTAACTCAACCACATTACAAGTACAATTTAATATGTGATTCTTTTCACTAAAACTCCATCACATGAAATCTCTAAAACTTATTTTTCCCGAGGAAAAAAAAAAAAACAAAAATTTACGTCACATATTGAATTTGAACTGAACAATAAGAACTTTGAGATATAAGAATCGAATTCAACAGTAATTGAAAATCCCAGAGCCATTTCCAGAGTCAGAAGAATGATCACCCGAAAAATCCATCAACAACTTCTGAATATCGTCGTCCCAGAAATCACTACCACTCTCATCCAAATCTTTCCCAATCTCCATATTAGCGGACATTAATCCGCTCCTACTCGGGTTCTCCGGGATACCCTGCACCTGCACCTGCGCCGGTGGTGTCTCCACCTGTAGTGACGGGGTAGCAATATTAATCTCATTGTTGTAATTATTATTGATATTGTTCTGGTAGTTTGTCGTCAATAAGGAGGTGTCCGGGAAGGGAAAGTTGAGCTTGGCCCGTGGGCCCCGGAAATCGATGGCGGCCTTGTCGTAGGCCCGGGCCGCCTCCTCCGCCGTGTGGAAAGTACCCAGCCAAACTCTCGTGGCCCGCCTTGGGTCTCGAATCTCCGCGGCCCATTTCCCCCACGGCCTCTGCCGTACTCCTCTGTAGTTCTTCTTCCCTGTCCTCTTCCTCGGAGCCTTACTCCTGCTACTACTTCCACTACTACTGCCACCTCCAACACTGCTATTGGTGTTATTAATATTGCTCGCATTAATCATGATTTCCTGATCGTGAACTTGTGATGAAGGAGTTGGCGGGAAAAGCTTGCATCCCAAACAACCTTCGATCCCACACACTTGGCACGTGCCGAAATCCTCAGCCCGGAACGGATTGTTATTGTTATTGCTACCCCCACCGTTGTTGAAAAAGTGGTCGGCGGTGGTTGTTGGAGGAAATTGGAAGAAATCGGTTGCAGCTGCTGCGGCTGCGGCGGCGGAAGAGTCGTTTCCAGAGACAACGTTGCTGAGGGTGGAGACGATGATGGAGACTTCCTGTTCGTGAGTGAGGCGGCGCGTTGAGGACGGAGGCGGCGGAGGAGGAGAGGCGGAGAATATTGGTGGCGCTGGAGCTTCCGGAAACGTGGGTCTCTTGGACGACATTTGCATGTTCTTGTTCACCTTTCAGTTTTTTCAGTTGGGAGGGAAATTGATTTGTTTTTGTGTTGTTTGTTGGAGTCAAAAAATGATGGGGGGAGAGTGAGAGTTGGGGATTTATATATATATACACGCATCGGGGCTGCGGGGGGAGACTGCTGACTGGTGACGTGGCGAGACAGGCTGTAAAACACAGATCGCACACGGCGTACGAGGGGCACGTGGGGGAGGATATTTGATTTTGATGGGTTTATTATTTTAATATTATTATTTGGGCTGAGAATTGGATTTTTGGGCATTTTGCAACGAGTAAAGTAATACGATTGTGGTGGTGGGACCCATGGGATGGGATTATGTGGCAACTTGGTGGTGTCCACACTGGAACTTCGAAGGCCCCAGGAGCAGAAGTTTCGTGGTCTGTGGCTGTGGGGAGTGGGAAGCTGACTAGGCTTAAGAAATTTGGAATTTAGGGTTATTTTGGTAAGTTTAGTATATGTGTACCTGATTTGTTTTATTAAATTCATTCGTATCTCTGTTTGTTGGCTGTTGCAGTTGTGGAGGCTGAGACGTCATTGTCGGAGATGATTTAATGAGCTACGTCAGAATATGTTGTCGCAAAGCTGGAGCTTGTCCTTTTTCTAAAACGTCCTATGCATCGTCACATTTCTTTCAATATTAAAGTTTACTATCTTATATTTCATAGAAACGTTATGTCCACGATATTTTACTGATTGAAAAATATTAAAATAGCAGTATAATTTTTAGAAATATTATTTGAGTACCTTAAGTTTATTTTTTTGATGTAAAATTTCTTTTTTCACCTTTTTATTAATGAATCTTAAATTAATTTTGTGAACTTAGAATAGAAAATCAAAACAAAAGATTACACATAAACCCATTAAAGAAAAACATATATATAGACTTATTCATTTTTTATGACATAATTGTATTTATTATCTTTTATAGTTTTCAAAAAATAATTTAAGGATCATAAATAATAAAATGGTAAAATGGAAAACACAGACTCGGGGTACCAAAATGATATTGTCAAAAACTACAAGGTACCAATATGAGTTTTCTTAAGATACGTAGGCCAAAATGATGAAAACCTAATTTTTTAGATTTTCAATAGTATTATAGAATACATCTTGATTATCATTTTTCAATATAAATTTATGGCATAATATGAAAAAAAAAAAGGTCTTTACTGAAGCTAAATTAATTTTCCATTTGATTTTAATGAAATTTAGCATTTTAAACCACACTAAGTAGGTGTTTTGTGTTACAAAACTTTGTTATCATTCTCAATAATAGAGTTTCTCTCTCCAAGTCCTCTCTTTCTCTCTCTAAGCCTTAAGGTCTTCTTTGAGACAATAGTGCTGCCAACCCCTCCCTTTAGGGGTGGAGTTTGGCATTGCCTTAGTGTTGGCCATCAGGCACTGGCCCGTGGGAAGGGAGTGGCGAGTAAGTTGGGATGGACGTGGAGATTAACACGGTTTTAAGGCTTATGGTTTGCTGGTTGGTGAGGTGTGGTGGCTGGTGGTTTGTAGCATTGACTGTTCAAATTTAAGGGCACTAAGGTCGAGGTGGCTAGATCGAAGGCCGAAAGAGTCCAGGGGGAAGAGTGGTGGTTAGAGAAGCTCGGGCTTAAGGAGTTAGAGGCTTTGAGGAGTTTCTATCAAGCTTATGGCTCAAATCTGGTGGCGCCATAGTCGGGGTTGGCTAGTTCTGAGTCCAACATGGTCTGGGGGAGAGAGTGGTGGCCGAAGGAGCTCGGGTTTAACTGTGGTTTGGGGTTAGTTCTTAGGTCGCGGGGCACAGAGGGGATAATAGTGGCCGAATCTACGGTAGAGCAGTTTTGTGGTCATGGATGTTCAAATCAGGAAGAGGTGGGTGGCATCTTTGGGTGTCTAGCTGTGACGATGTCTAATGGAAGTGGGCTAGATGGCTGTGACAACGGGCTCGCTTTTGTTAAGGATGAAAATATCGATATGGGTACTAAAATTTTGCGGAAATATTGACAGAAGTATCGATATCAATGGAAATTGTTGTAAAATTTGAAAAGTCATTTTAAACCACTTTATTTTTTAATGAAACTTTAAGAAATTCTAAAATTGTTAATAATACAAAGTTTAGACGAACTTTTCAACCAAATTACTAAGTATGTGGTGAATATGAATAGTAAAACATGATCATAATATGATAAATGATAAAAGGCGATCTTAAATTAAGTAAATTTGTTAAAAGACAACTAGTACAAGTATTTTTTTATCTATGATTTCATATAAGTTAAGAAAATATCAATACTGAAAAGAGCTTCTAGGAGGTTCAAAGGTATTTAGAATACCTTCTTAGTTCAAATAATATTGATAACAAGATATGGAGTTTGAATAGTTTCTTATATAATTTTGAACATATCTTGTATATGTCTCTTGATTTCTACCCACTACCTCTCCCTGTATAGCAAATTGTAAATTAACCAAATTACGCGGGCTTTGAACTTCAACTGAAATTGTGAAGGTGTATAGTTGAAGATCTCATATGTACCATGTTCTTTATAAGGATAACCCTGTTGTAATTATGAGTGATTTTAAGATTGAAGTTGATATTTTGAATCACATATTCTAGTGTATAGGATAAATTTAAAATTAGATTTATAGCATTGAAAAGTGAATTTATGAAAGACTATATTAAAAAAGTAAATAAAAATAACTTGAATTTTATATTTCAAATTAATTTTAAAAGTTACATATAAAATTTGAATATTTTGTTGATTTTTTGCTGATATTTCTGCAAAAATTTTCGTAAAATATTTGGATATTGTGTTATTTTACATTACAGTTTTCACGAAAAACCGATATTGCCATCAAAATACCATTATTCGTGGAAATTTCAACTAGAATTTCTAGATATTTTGCGAAAAAGATACGACACCTTTGTTTCCATATCGATACTTAAAAAATGCAAAAATATTGATAGAAAGGTTGATTTTTCATTCCTTAACTTTTGCCATCTTGTTTTCTCCACATTCTTGTTTGGTTTTTGTTTTTGTTTATGTAGAATAAACGCGTCGATATCTCTATCGCATAGGTATTATATTGTGTGTGTGCGCATTAGTGGTTTTTTTTTTTTTTTTGTAATAATGGAGGTGATCTCTTCACCTTCGGATTTAGTTCAGTTGTTTTCTCTGGTTGTTATTAGCAGTAGGTGTGTTGATATCCGTTTAAACTTTAACATATACTCTGTTGTTTGTGTCCCGTTGAAAGAGGGCTTAATTTCATCCATTGATTTAATCCACAACTGTTGTGGCACCTTGTAATGAGTCTGGTCGAGCTTTAGTTTATGTGTTGAAGGGGTCTTTCCCCTTTGGGTCTCGATATTTAAAATATGTACTTAGACTTCATTCGTCCTTACTGGAGGATCCAGTCTATGGTTGAGGTCAAATTCTCCTAAGATGGGTTAGCATTCGACTAAGTGTGTAATTTTCTAGTTTTAATGAAATTCCTATTTCCTTAAAAAAAGAGAGGAACTAATCAATTAAATTGACTAAGATGTGAGGTCTATATTATCCTATGACTAAGTCTAAATTAATGTACGGTTATGAAGATATTTTGTTTTTTGAAGGGAAAGAGTTAGTAAGTTTGATGTGTTGAGTTTTTATGACATTAAATAACTTAAATGCACTTGACATTATGGGGTTGTGCTACTTAACCAATTTTCAAGCGTGGAAAAAGTATGCATGACCAAGTGTTCCAAATGTATGCTTGACCAATTGACTTAATATTAGCATAATTCTTAAGTTGCACTTAAAAAAAAAAACTTAATCCATTTTTTTTTTCAAGCAATGAAACTTAAGATTATCTTTGTTCTTGAAAAGACTATTAAGCAGTAAGCATTATTATTTTCTTTAAAATTTCTCTTAAAGAAAAAAGACAAAATTATTTTAAAATACACACACACACACACGCACTTCTGCAATATGATAACCTCGCGTATTGCATTTCAGAACTTAATAACTTTGATATTTAGAACTTTTGGATCAATAAATCTCTAACGTTTAATTTAATGTTTATTAAAGAAAAAACTTAATTTAAGATGTTGTCAACGAACTTGCAGTCAACTACTTCTTATCTTCTCGATCTTGATCAAGTGTGTTTAGTTTATTAGTTATAATCACATTCCTATATCAGCCAAAAAAAAAGTTAATTAATTAACATTTAGAGTTTGAACTGACTTAGAAAAATAGCTGTTTTAAAAACTAGCACATTGACTTTCTACTAAGATCATCATACTTCTAGCGGTATACAATTTACATATATACTTGTTTTTCATGCGTTATGAAACTAAATAAAAATGTATAAACAAATCCATGTAATTCATCGTCAATGGCGGCTCCCATATTTGACTTTTTCTTCAACCCAAAAAAAAGATTTTTTTTTTGAAGGGAAAAAAGGACAAATTTATGATAATTCAATTAACAGATCAGCAGCAGCTGTCTTAGTATCCCGTCAAATTTGTACATCCAGGGGGTTTTGGTGTGTACATGACCAAAAAAGAACAAATGGATAAAAGCCTGAGATCAGTCACTCTCTCGAAAAATGAAGAACAAGAAACGGTCAAATCCAAACCGTTGGATATTATTAATGTGAAGGCCCATGGAAAACATAGCTTCCAATAGTTGACCGAATTACTATGTCAACCTCGTTTTGGCTGACCCGTTGATGTTGTTGTCATGGACGGTGTTTCCAAGTTCAGCCGGGTGGTCCCTACCCCACCCTTTTTTTGGTTTGATTCTGTCTCTCTTTGGTGTTTACTGTTTAACGTTCTATTCCCATCTTTGAAAGAAAATTCTATTCTCTAGCAATTACTCGAATTGTGGATTCCTTGCCAAGAGCGAGCGAGCGAGCGAGAGAGAGAGAGAGAGAGAGAGAGAGCGAGAGAGAGAGAGTATAAATGAGTAATTTTTTTAAGTAAACAAGGTTAAAGACATGAATTTGGACAAAGAATTCTCAAGGCTTGTGTAGAACTTTTTTTTTTTTTTTTAAAAATTTTGAAAAAGGAAAAAGAATCAAACTTATGTTAAAACCAAAAAAGAGTAAAAGTGTGTGTGTGTTTTTTTTTTTTGGGTAAACAATGTTGAAGACATGAATTTGGACAAAAAATTCTCAAGGCCTGTAAGAAATATATCTATATATATATACACACACTTTGAAAAAGGAAAAAAAAATCAAAATTATTGTCAAAATTCTATGCATGTGCTTTTTTTATATTACGAGTAATGGGGCCAGTTCTATTTTTTTTTTAGTTGTAATATTTTGATAAAATTTATACAATAGTGGTACTTAGTTACATTTGCATGCCAGGTGCATGCTAGTTCCCTCAATACTATTAATATCCAATGAATTTAAGGGCTTCTAGAGTACTAAAGTGAAAAAACTAGATACCGTATTAACGTTCCTTACATTTTTAGCATTAATTCCTTTGGCAAAGTCAAGATCTTTCCGCAAAATAAAAATGCTGGACATAATTATTTCAACAGAATGTCAAATAGATCTCTGAGCGGTAGAACTTGAGTATAATTAGCATTGAGAATCAATAGTTGACCTATACAAAGGTCCGAAACAAACATAAAAGGGTTGACTTACATGACTTTTTACACATATATATATATATATATGTATAATTGTATATTCATATACAAGTGAAAATTGTTGGATTCTCTAACATGCAAAAGATTGGCTGGGGGCTTACCATTGAAAAACAATATAAAAATTAGAAGATAAAAAAGCTCATATTTAGAATCAACCAATTGGGATATGCATAAAAAATGGAAGGAAGAAAATCATTAGATTTATTATTTGGTTTTTTTTCTTGTATTTTGTATTTGGGGTACTTACTAAAGTATTTTTTATTTTGTACTTTAATCCCTCAATTCTGGGATTAGTAAATTAAGTTAGATAAATGTCAATTAATTACATAGATTAAAAATGAGAGATAAGGATACAATACACTGCTAGACGTGAAGAGGATATAAATATAGAGGTTATAAGCAGCAGTAAATTGATTTAAAATTAAAAAAAAAAATGCATGCTATGAAATTTAATTACCCAAAGGAAAAAAGATTCACAAAATAATAATAATAAAAAAAAGTCAATTGAACCATATATGTCATATTTCATAAGTCCAGCCACATTTTAGAATACCTCTAAAAAAACAATTACTTAATTACTGTATTTTTTTGTAAACAGGAATACAAAGTATTCATGTGCGTTATCCCTTTCAGTAAAACAGTGGAATTTTATAACGACATCCGACAAATATCACTTCCTAGCCGTTCATCTTGTCTAACAGCATTTCTATGAAATTCCCAATATGCCTCTAATCACGATTAATTTCCAATCATATTGATCAGGAAAAACAAGAATAGTGTATAGTTTAATTATCATAAACTAATGTTTTGGAAATTACTACACAATCAAATCAAAGCAGTAATGATGAAACTACTGAATTAATGAATCTTGCCACATTGGTGTGTGCATAATTATATATTATTTGACATAACTTGGTTAAGATTTTTCAGAATCTTTTTATTATTAGCAATCACCCTCTAGAAACCGAGTTTGGCTACTCTGGACAGCACTAAGTACCTTAAACACAACTTGTTAGACATGGGATTTTTGTCGGCTGGGATGTTGATTTTTTTGTCATTCTCATGTTCAAAAACAGGTAAAAAAAAAAAAAAAGATGGTATGAATTGGGTACACATCAAATTCGTCCTGTCCCCTAAGGAAGAATCCTTCCACATTTTCCACGAAAAAAAAAATCCCTTTTTTTTACTCGTTTAGTAATTGTAGATGATGTTACTGATATGTCTATTTGTGTACGTACCACTTGACAATAATAATAATAATAATAATAGCCAGGCATGCAGCAATTTGTCTCTCCATTAAATTGTCCCATTATGTGTAATATGTTTCTTTTATGCCAATCAAGGATTGGACGTTGGAGGAGAAATTTTGGTTTCTCCTGCTTTGATAACTGCTAGCTGAGACATCCTGATTACAGCAACTAATGTCGATCGGTTTCCATCAAAAAGGTAATAAAATGGAAAAAAAAAAAAAGGAAAAGGAAGAAATGTTGATGAATGACATGACAAAATGGATATATGTGTGTGTGTGTGTGTGTAATGTGCTAGAGTTGCTTGCCTCTAGACTGACTGGCTAGCAACAGCTGCCTTTTTATGAATTTAAAAGCCTGATTATCAGACAGGTTTGTGAGGACCCCACACGTGATTTTAGATGTTAATAGAGATTTTAATTCATAATTCTAATAATTACGTGTAATCTAATTTGATTTTATTGAGGCCGACTTGTTTTGTAGTCATGCAGCTGATAAGCACTGCTGATAGTACTATTAATGTGGTGAGATACCAACTTGTTTATATTATTTAACAACATTTAATTTGTTTTACATTTGTTAATGTAATTGTTTCAAAGTACTATTGGAGCAATACTATTCTGTACCACTACTACATTTATTATTGTGCAATTAATAGACGAGTATTGTCCAACACTATTCCAAAGTCTGAATTCAAAATTTGAAACTTTTCTTAACAATTTCTTTTGGAGTTATTGGGTTGTTAGGATCAAAATTTTTAACAAAGCGTCTTTTGTTTGTTTCTTTCTTTCTCTCTTTATTTTTTGTGTCCCCTTGTTTGTTTTTGTTCTCCAAATTTTTAAAAATGTTTTCGTATGTTTTTCGAGATAAAAATTTTAAAAACATTCTTAGTATAATTCTTAAAAAATTTTCATTTTTTAAAACAAAAATATTTTTACCTGTTTTCAAAATAATACTAAACAGTCCCAAATCGAACCTTGACACTTTCGAGCCTCATCTCCTAACCCGACAGTTGAAGATATTGGGTACCTTCCATTCGCATGGTTAATTATTTGCATACCAAAAGATGGTAGGTTTTCAGGGCTTCCAGAAAAGACTGCTGATTATATCTATACCAGATAGATTATTTATTTATTTTTGCCGTTGTGGTGTCAAACACTCAGAATATGCCTCTCCTGCAAAATTAATTATTGGAATCTGAATTGGAGTTAAAAGGGTTATGCTTTTCCATCTCGGCTAATTTGTCTTAAAATTGAAAGCACACGTAAATGGTTGGCACGTAAATGTGACCTCAGTTAGCCTTTTCTTAAAACAACAACAACACCAACGACAACAATATTGGAAAGCTGGCACGTTATGACCAATTAAAATGAACCTCTAAGAGGAAATTTCATTAAGAGAGATTCAAGCTCAGCAATACAAAAGAGAACCAGAGGGGGCAAAAAAAAAAAGCAAATAATCTGCCGCAATAACATTCTAGTTCCGTTGTATTATTATGATCAAGTGCTATAAAATGACAATCAAGGGCAATACCCACCACCGTATTTCTTGAATTTCAAGTTCTAAGTTTGGCTAATCTAGAAAAAGATATTAAAGAACACATTCATGAAGAGAATTAACTCAAATATATTTCAATTCTCTAAATAAATATTGATCAGCAGTTAAAAAAAAAAAAGATAATCTAGAGAAAACAATTATACAAGAATTGCCTATTATTTACACACCAAAATGATAGCAAGATGAGTAGGCCTGACGTTCCCACCTCAGCTCTAGCCCAAGAAGAATTAGATTTGAGAAAAAATAATAATAATAAACAAGTGAAAACCCTTCCTGCAACCAATAAAACATTTTCGAGTGCAGAGGTAAACCCGCAAACATGTCGAAGGGTAGTCTCTCTAATGAACAGGTTGCTGAAAAGGCAACAAGAAGAATCCGAACAAAATCTTCATTCAATCGTCATCCTCTGAATCTGTAGACAAATAAGAATAAAAATAAAGTAATTTTAGTCAGAAGAAGAAAGGAGAAATTCACTGTTTTTCAGTAAATATACAAGAATTTGTAGCGTTCCGACATTCAGCCAACCACCAAAAGTAAATAACATCCACAACAAATAATTATACAAAGGTAAACACGTATTACTCTTCTCACTGAATCTTTCCTAAAACTACCTAAGTAGGAGTTCACTTATAGCATGTAATCATTCAAAATTTCCATAAACTACCTCAATAGTTACTGAGACCAATGAGATGATCGATATTGTCAACCCATAATAACATATAAAAGTTTCCATTGCATTTAATTCACACATACGCTAATCGTGTATCCATTAATAAGAGTAACTCTTTAAAAGGAAAACACTACGAAGTTCTCCTTGAGAAAGAAAGAGTCTTAGAAACATGACAACTTCATACTCTATTTATATTCCTAACTCAAGTGGTATTACTTACCAGATCTAATATCTTCTCCGACTTTTCCTCTATTTTTTAGCTGTCTTCTAATCATTGAACTTATGAGCACCCACCAGTATATGTGGAAAACAAGCAGCATAAGTAACATAGTATTGAAAACGTAGTACATGAATTTGTAAAAGTCCTTTGATAGTGGCAAGAACTCGCCAAAGTCATAGCTGAGGGAGGAAAAAAGAAAGAATAAGTTAATCTAAAGCAATCACTTTACATCTAATGTGGTATTACAAAATGTTTCTATCACAGGGGCAGACCTTGAAGATTTTATGACCCAAAACGGAAAAAATATTAGACGTAATACGAGCCATGAAACAGCAAAACATCCAAAGAACACGCTTGCTGCAAGCTCCTTTTCTGAATATTTGAAAACCTTTGCAGCCTCCATAAATACATCACTTGCGTCATGCAGAGCAAGAACAATTGAGCCAATGCGGAAAAACCTGTAACGGGATCATTTATCAATTCTTTAATCACTCAAATTTTCCTTATCAATTTTATCTAACATATCTTAAATTGATTTCATCCAGTGGAAAACAAATCGAGGGATGGAAAATGTATAATTCACGAGGGTCCAGTTTACCTTGAAAACTATTTTATTCTTTAATATTAATGGACTCATATACGCTTCAAGACTCTAGCAACTCTAACAATAGAAGCCATTCACAAACCAAGTGGTATCAACAGTCAACACAGTATAAACCAACCGATATCAATGGGTAAATTTTATATATGAAATTTAGTCAGAGCTGGCAGTTCACAGACCCAGAAGTTAAATACCATGACACCAAGCATAGCCATGGCCAATCTAGGTTATGAAGCGTTGAAAAAGAAAATTGCAAGAAAGATATAGGGACTAGAGGGGCCAGAACCTTGCACATCACCATGCCACTAAAACAACTATTTGGAAGCGCAAGACTAAAACATTAACATGAATATTTGGTGCGTTTTGGGTATATGGATAAATACTCACGTCCTGTTTTTAACAGTCAAGCAGGAAGGTACAGTAGAGATGAATAAATATAACACCAACAGGACAACACAAGTCCCCAATACTATAAACTGTGTGCAAAGCATGATTGAGGATATCCCTCATAAACACCCTTTAGTTTCTGCTTAGTACATTCACGGAATGTAAACTGTTAATAGTTGCAAGCAGATCCTTAAAAGACTTACGCATGGTTCTTATTATGATTGAATAATCAAAGTGGCAGTGCAAATTATCAACAGGAAAGCAAGCCTGGATTTAATCCTCATCTCTATTTGAATTATGAAACCTCTTACATCTAAAGTTGTCTACACCATAACGATCCAGAGATTTAAAAAAGTAAAAAATAAAAAAATAAAAAAGGAGATAAAATTTAAATGATGGCTTGAAGATGCAGCAGATCACTAGATACAGAAAATGATTACCAAAGTAATCAACCTGAGAATCTATATGATCACTTTTAGGCCAATCTTACACCTCATGACAACAACCAATTTAAAGTTTTTGTAACACTAAGCTTCTAGCTGTAATTTGCAAGTTATTTTGCCGTAAAAAATAATAGCAAATTTTTTGCTATAATGGTACCTTTATGGATTTTCTAATACATCACCATAGAATAAATACACAGCAACAACAGTACACATCTTTGCAGGCACATCTTCGATTTGCAAAACATACAAGTTCAAGAGAAGGCAGCTCATGCTAGCAGGCTTAGCCTAGTGGTAATATCGTGTAGAGTTCTAATATCCCACCCCAAAGATCAAAGAGAGAAGGGGAGAAAGAGGCAGCTCTAGGCATGAAATGGAGATCCATAAAATTTATTTCTTGAAATCCCAAGACACAAAAACCAGCAAGCTATTAATAAATAGAGTTGTGTGTTATTCTGTACTACTTGCAGCCTTATAGCACTTGCATAAGACATGAAAGAATACCTTGTAAGGTATGAATAACCAATCAGGATAACAGTTATTACATGATGAGACATCATCACTGCAAAATCCTTCCTTCTAGTCTCCCAAGCAAGGAGAGCAGCGATGCTGTAGATGTAGAATCCACATTGGCACATATAGAAGAGCTTTAGTGGAAGCCTGAAATGAGGGGGAAAAAGATCAACGTAAGATATTTATGCAGTTATCAATACTCTATCCCACTCTTCTAAGAATTTAAAGGCGTTTATAATTCTATCAATGCCCAATCCCACCCTTCTAAGAATGTTAACGCCCCAATCATATAGCCACCAGAGACCTACTTCAACAAGTGAAGATATGCCACCTTTAAACTCAATAGCAAACAATATGTTTTTATAGCAAGATCTCATTGCATGACATTCTACTTTTTTTGATAAGTATTATTTTGAATACATATTATAGTCATCTGGGGAAAAATGCAAAAGGCTAAAGCTAGTCATGCCAATTCTAGACAAGGAAGGGAACAACCTTCAGCCTAGTTTAGGATTGGCGTGCTTTTAATAGAAGCACCCACTTTGCTTAAAGTAAAAGCAAAGGCAGAGACGAGATCTAAAGCTACAAAATCCTTCTCCAAATAACTTAAAGTGCATTGGTTTTCGTGCAAAGTGCATTTGTAAGCTTTTACCAAACACTATAGCTGCATCGTTTTTTGTACAGAGTTATTTTAGGAGTTCTAAAAGCAATCCCCAACTAGGCCTTCATCTTGTAGCTTTTTTCTATAAAGATAAAGTAGATATATGGTTGAAGCCCATAAAGATTTATAAATGAATTACAAGGAAATAAGAAAACAAAGTGAAGCCAAGAAAAATATGTCAGTGAAAGGAGATAACATCTTTATAGTATCACCGTTCGCTCTATAAAGAGATAATACTTGAATCATAGCATTGTGAAATATTGTGCTCACAAAGACACAAACCAATTGGAAATCAACTTTACGAAAGCATACAAGAAAGTAACAAATTTCATATCAAAAAGAGATTTACTAAAAGTGACATGAATAGAATTGAGCGGAAACTCATAAATATCCAATAACATTAACTAGCTAGATCATCAAAAACTTAACAGAGCAGCACCTATAACTCTACCAATCACACAAAATGTGCATAAAAAGAGAAGTATGTATTCGACCCTCTTCTCTTGCATGATAATACCTTACAACACAAGCTCTTGTACATTGTCACATATCTTTAAAAGAACACAATAGAGCAATAAAAAACATTCTTTTTAATGTCCTTTACAGTTTAAAAGCAGATGTGTTCAGAATAGCTGATGCAACAGAACCATGTTTAACCTATTAACAGAAGAAATGGGTATATTACTCACTTTAACTCCTGATCTGGCCAGCCTCTGAAGTACTCTTTGGTATCTCTGAACCATGGCTCGTTATAGGCAATTTTGAGGATGCATCCTTCAACAGTGGCGTAGTATGTCAGCTTCCACATTGACTCTGAACATTTTACGATCTTTGCTCTTGTAGTGTCGTTAATTTTCAACGGAACATATCCATTACTCAACAACCAGGCAGCCGCCTTCTGAAATGTAAAAGAGCAAAACTTTTGACAAAGCAATAGCAAGTGAACAACAACTTTGACTATTCAATATGTGTTGATTTCCTGTTCTTTCTTTTAAAAAAAAAAAAAGATGTTTGATAGGAAGAGCACTGATGTTCAAAATCAGGAATATCACGTCAACAGAAACGCTACACGCATAGTAAAATATGAGATTGTTTTAGTTGCATTTGGAACATTGAGAATTCATTTGTCCATCATATCTTGGACGACAATAGGCCATAAATTAACAATTCTAGGACATAAATTGCTTTTGCATTCATCAAAAACCAACCTGCTACTGGTAATTCTTTTCCAAAGTCGAAGCCAAAACAGGCACATACTCGGGCCACACTTCTCTAATCGTCTAAATGCCAAGAGTTCCCCACATTAGCTCACTTTAACCATTATTCTTCGGCATATAATTTGGCACTTTCTTTGTTATTGTATCAAGATTCTTTCGCGTAATTAACAATTCAAATCCTGAGTTGGCCTTGGATCACAGCAATGTAAAATTTCTACGTCTAAAGAAGCTCAAAATCAGGATAAAAAATCCCTGCACATTACTTTCGAATTTGAGGGCCAATATACTCCTTTAAAAGACCTATGTTTCTCGAAATTTTAGATATCATAACATGAACTAAATCGCAACCACTCCCGATTGAACTAAGCTGACAACTTAAAAGACCAAAATAAAATCTGATCCGGAATTCCTAATTAGGAAAAGCAAACGATAACGGGACATATATAACTAAAGATTCTCTTTTCCTTTTTCATTTGCATTTTCTCGAACGCCAAATGAGCAGAGTAAAAGAGAAAAACAAAATTAGGCATCGAAGATAGAAAACACGGAAATTTTAATAAACTTGAACGGAAATGGCAATCTAAATGCACAAAGAATCTTACGCGAAAGATGTATCTGTCAAGGAAGAACCTGGCGACGACGAAGCCGAAGGCGAAGTAAACCGCGAAGAGGAAATGCCAAGGACTCGGAACGCCAGAGTAGCTCCAGATCGACTCCATGTGAGGCCTCGAACCACAATCGGAGTCACGAGCATCAAACAAATTGCTACGCCACTCAAACGACTCAAACGGCTTCGGAATCAGCAATTGAAATGCGAGACTTATCCTCGATTATCTTCCATTCGCCAGGAATCCGAGAGATCCAAAGAAATTTGCCCTAATCCTGTAATCTGAGAAGACGATGATGAAGAAGAAGAAGAGAGAAAGAGGGAAGGATTTTGGGAATTGAGAGAGAAAAAGAGGGAAAAGGAGGAGGAGGAGTCTATTACTAGCTGCGTGGGGAAAGGCGGGGTTTCTCTTTTCTTTTCCTTTCTTCTTTTTTTTTTTTTTTTTAAGAATATTTTTTGTCCTACTTTTGAAGTGGGCTTTTTTAATTGATTCTCTTTTAAGAAAATTACATGTCACATTTATAAAAATTATATTTATTTATATTATATTTAAAAAAATAGATTATATTTTTATTTGTAGTTGATGAGATTTATAAAAATCTTATTTTTTTTTGAAAATATTTTTTAATAAATTTTAGACATTTAAGTCTTATTTGTTATTGTTTTAAAAATTATTAAAAATATTTTTATATTTTTTTAAGTAAAAAATTTTAAAAATACTTTTAAGATAATTTTTTTAAAAATTTTATTTTTTAAAACAAACTTATTTTTATCAATTTTAAAAACATTACCAAACGATGCCTTAACACTTACGAGCGAGAGTGAAGCTGAATCCTAGAGAATCTTTGCGTGGGTCCTTTTGAATGTCGCATTCTTATGTGACAAGTGGCACTCAACAATTTCCTTTTTCTCTATTGACAGTCTTTTTCAACTAATTGTAAAAGCTCCCCAGAGAATAACCCAGTAGCAGTTCTAATTTTACGGCTAGACTAATTTATTATCATTATTTTTAGTCGTTGCAATATATAAATAATTTATTGGCGTTTAAATAAAAAAAATCTCAATTATTCAAATTTTAGTTGTTTTTATTAGGTGAGATCTAATAAACAACGTAGGAAGCCTTTAATTGTTTTCGTTTGTAATCAAAAAATAATTAGATATGTATAATAAAACAATATTAGACAGGTAAATAATAAGAACCTCCCATGCATTTTATTACAAGAATTTGGCTTTACAAATCTTTTTTGGAGGGCGTGGTTTTTTTTTATTTTTCATTTATTTTTTCAAGCTTAAAATCCCCAATTTTAGCTGGTTAAAAAGATGATTATTATCTGCAGTGAGATGTTGATCATGGTACTAGTAGGGCCCGTTTGGTTCGAGTATTTGCATGAAGATTTAAATTTTTGTGAGAGAAAATACTGTAGCAAAATGATTCAGACCGTGATTTGAGTATAGAAACAAATGGGCCCATAGTGTTTGGTTTCATTTGGTTTTGAAATTTTCTAATCATTTTTTTCTTAAAAAAAAGGAGTTTAAACTTGACGTTTTGAAAAAGGGTATTTTAGATATTTAGAAAATTTGCGGGTTTAATCAACTGATTTTCGCATAACACTTGGTAGAACACAAGCTATAAACAACAATATTTCTCATAACGTAGGGAAATATTTTGATAAAACGAAAAAAAAAAAACAATGGTTCTAGTTTTTTTTTTCTTTTTTGAGAATGTTTTAGTTAGTATTATTAGTATTGCCACAATTTATGACGTTGGTTTTATTTTTTTTCCTTCTGTGAGTATATAATTCGATAGTCTCAATAGTGACCCAATGTTTTGGAGGGTTTTTTTTTTTTTTTTAAAATAAATGAGCTATCTTTTAATCAAGAAATAGTGAATAGTGGAAATCACATGTGCCACTCAAAAAAAAAAAAAATCCACGTGTGCTTTCTTTTCTTTAAAAAAAAAAAATCACGTGTGCTTTGTCGGTCTAACTACTACTAATTCATAATTAGATAATTAAGGACGTAACAAGAAATGGTAAATATTATTTTTATGCACTCCATGAACCTCTTTCAAAGTTTTAAAATGTCATGTAATGAAGATTAATATGCTCTGTTTTTGGAAAAGAAGTTACTATGTTAAGTTATTTCTTAGATTTATTAGATTGGATAGTTATATGAATCCTCTTTAAGAAAGCAAATCAACATAGTAGATGCTCACCTGTTTTTCTCGTTGAATTTCAGGGCTTGAATGTTAGCATTGCTCAAATTGATGTCAACAATATGGCTTCTGCTTTCTAATGACTTATTATCTATTTCTGGTTATCCAGTTCTGCTCTTTTTTCCTTTGTTTCAATTTAATGTTATAGCAATAAGATACATATATATACACACATATATTTTTATGCCGGAATTAGTCCGATATTATAACATTTTTCGTTCGACGCTACTTTATATAATGCTCAATGTATTATTATTATACTATAAAAGTTGAAACACACACATTGAAGCATGCATATTAGATATGTCATAAATTTTAGTACAAATTTTTATACAAAAATCTAAATTTCTTTAAAAATTTATAATTTACAAAGGAAGAGAATTCACAAAATAGAAAAAAAAAAAAAAAAAGGGGAAAGAAATTTGAAGGCTAGTTTAGTGAAGTAATAATATTTGAAAGGACATAAAAGCATATTCAAATGCGAACATATAGACAAAGATTACTACATAAATAGATAAATTAAATTAATGTAAGAATATATTTTGATGATACACATTTTTATTGAAAAAGATAAGATTGCACAAGTAAAAAACGCAAGAAATACAAGGCCGATAAAAAAAAAAAAGAAAAAAAAAAGCAAGAAGGAGAAAAGAAGTTGATACTCATTTTGTCGCAAGGCACGTGCCCAACCCTTATCTCATGATATGATCTAAGGTAAGGTATGTAGACCTAAGCCATGGGTGGGATTCTCTAAGTAGGTCGTGGTTTGGAAGGCCAAAGAACATAAATAACGCCTATTTTATTTGGTCCAATTAGACTTTTAATCAACTTGAGGGGTTTTTAGTTTAATTGGAATTAGAATAAGATGAATATGGAGGAAATTAGAATAAGATATAACCCAAAAGCCCATTCCGATACCTTTGCCCAATACAAGAAAAAAGCATATTCATCCCACTTGACATACTAGCCCATCAGCCGACATTGCCACGCTAGCCCAACAACTCACCCACAGGGTCACGTGATTCTCTTCTATAAAGAACAAGCCAGCTCTTTATCCAATCAAGTCAATATAATAACAATACCTAAGGTCTAATCATATACAATAATGGTAAGGCAAACTCTTCCAATATGGTTTCCTTCATGGCGGATAACTCAAAGTGAGCTTGCTAGGCTGGCTAAGCATCAGGGTATTTGGCACCCCTATATTATAGCCTTGAACAAATTCAAACATGCAAGGAAACTCTTTCCATGGCAAGAAACTTCCTTTTTTGGCCTCTTTCGTAAAACTAAGTTCAGCAACTCCCCCAATTAAGCGCCTAAAGAAGAAAGCTTCCAACCAAACTATTGCCACATTCTCATCTATAAATACCCCTCCATTACCACCACATAACCATACTAGATGAGATCCTAGATCATAGAAGAGAACTATGCTTCCATAAACACCATAATCATCATCTCTCTCTATTTCTACCATCTTCTACATCAACAACCACCCTTTGGGAAGGAATCCAACCACCATAAAACTCCATAGCTACCATTCTCATCATGCTTAAACCTCCATTGTTATCTTCATCGCCAAGCTTAAACCTTTATTTCACCACCCCAAACCTCTATAAAACCATCTCAAAACTTCCATAAGCATCATCATTAACCTAAAACGGCCAAAGGAAAGGAGCCTCACGACTCAAATAACCAACCATCATTTATAGGAAAACTAAGAACTCTATAACTTCTAGCTATTGAGGCTCTTTCATGGTGGGCATTCACACGTGGAGGGTTTGGAATTCATGGCATCCTTTGATTGGCTTGGGAGTCCTGCTTGTTAGGAGTTGAGGCAGTAACACGTTGAGTGATGAAAGCTGGTATGTCCACAGAGGTGGTTCTGGTGTTAGGAGTGACAAAAATATGGTTTTAGGCTCACTTGGCAATGGCCCTAGTTAGGTTCCTATTAGCATAACCCCGAGGACGGTTACGTCTGAAGGTGAGACCTTTTGCTATGTCAGATCCATTAAAGATGAAAACTTCACCGAGGAAGATCTCCAAGCGTGCCAGTGGTATGGGAGAGGAAAGTGAGCGGTTATGGAGGATTTTCCCATACCTTTGATGGTGAGAACATGTCCATTAGGCCGGATGAGATGTTTGAGTAAATTAGTAAAGCTTGTTGATCCCTCGGATGAAGTGGCTTCTAGAGATAAAGCAGGTATGGCCTCTATCAGGTGGGGTAGCTTAACACTTAAAGAGAGAAAGTTTAGAGAAAGAAAAGATGGTGAGACTTTAATGGAGGTTCCGATCCTTCTTGTTCATGGGGTTCATTTAGGTCATAAAGGACATAGCTTTGACAAAGTTTTATAATCTTTTTAGGCTCAAAAGAGGTGGTGTATAGATCTTGGGTTTCCTTAGAGCTCATTGGAAATTAAGGAGCTTTGAGTTTCTGGCGAAGATAATTTAGGCCATGGGATGGCTTTCCCTTGGTGGTCTAAGGTCGGTGATGGTGTTTGTAGGTGTTTTGAGGTCGTTTAGTAGAGGTTTGAGATGGTGGTATGGTGGCTTAAGCTTAGCAGAGGTGGTGATTTTTTATGGTGGAAGAGGTGGTGCTATGAAGAGAGAAAATGGTGGTTATAGAGCTTGAGGCATTTTCCTTTGGTTTAGATAAGTAGCATGGGTTACGTTAGCTTCATCAGTCCCTTTTGGAAGTGATAATGGGGGGTATTTTTAGTAGAATAAGGGGATTTATAAGTTTGGTTAACGTCTTCCATTTCGGGTGTTTAGTTAGGGGGGACTTCTAGACTTTGTTTCGTGAAAGAGGCTATAAAAGGAAGACCATTTTGGGTATCCTACCACAAAGGGATCCAAAATGTGAAGGCTTGTCTTGCCATTTTAGGCATAGGTCAGATCTTGGAATTGGACCCCCCATAGATTTGCTTTGGTAAAAGAGATTATTTATCTCTTATGGCAATGGGTCACATGGTCTTATCGCTGGGTTTCCTTGGGTAGATTGTTAGGTTGGCCTAGCAGGTGGGCTGAAGGGCTGGTACGTCAAGTGGGTTAAATGGGATTTTTTTAGTATTAGGCTAGAGTTTTCAAATGGGCCTTTTTTTTTTTTTTTTGCTTTGTTTTGCTCTAAATTCCTCGATACCTATATTTTTCTAATTCTAGTTAGACTTAAAAACCTTCCATGTAGGTTGGAAGTCTAATTGGAGCAAATAAAATTTACATGTTCTTGTTCCTTGGCCTTCCAAACCATACCACTGAGAGAAACCCGCCTCATGGCTTGAGTACACACCTTACCTTGGGTAATATCATGAGATATGGGTTAGGCTTATTATGCTTTGCTAAAAAACGAGTATCAACACCAAAGAGCTCCATAAAAGTCTAAGATCCAAACATCGTCTTTTCAGGAACAAAAATACCATAAAACTCTACCAAATCCAGACCTTTTTACAATCCAAAGGAAACTTATAGCCAATAAATACCAAAACCTCCATTATAAGTCCTCTAGCTTTTGTCTCTCTAGACTTTCTCTTGATAAGTGTTAAACTACTCCACCTGGTGGAGGCTACACTTTCCTCTCTAGAAACTACCTTACCCAAGAGGCCAACAAATCTCACTATTTGACCCCAACACTTCATCGAACTCAATGGGCATACTTTTACCAAAAAAGGCATAGGAAAATCAACAATAATTGCTAAAATTCTTCTCCCACACTACTCACACAATTGGAGATCTCCTTTAGTGAAGTCGTCATCCTCAATGAAGTTGGAATTGTAGTGGGTCTTGCTTTTGGATGCTAACTATCCTTAGGGTTATCTAGGTCCAACTGTAACCTAGCTAGGGCCATTATCTAGTTAGCCTAGAAGCACACTTTAGCTATCCCTAATGTCGAAACCACTGCAGCAGACCCGCCAGCCTCTGTCACCTAACGTGCTACCACCTAGCTCCTAACAGGTAGAACGCTCGAGCCAACTAAAAGAGGCCACGAGGTCCACACCCTCCAAGTGTGAAGGCCCGCCATGATAGAGCCCCAACAAAAGGAAGAAAAAAAGAAAGAGAAAGAAAACTTAGGGTTTGATAGCTAGAAAGTTGCTTAGGGGTACATATAAGAAGAAAAAAAAGATATTTACAGGGGCACATTTGAGAAAAACAATAAAAAAAAAAAAAGCATGTACAAAGTGTCATAGTAGTATGTTTTAGTAGTTAAGAGGTGGAAAAC
Source organism: Artocarpus heterophyllus (assembly GCA_025403435.1). NCBI lineage: Eukaryota > Viridiplantae > Streptophyta > Magnoliopsida > Rosales > Moraceae > Artocarpus > Artocarpus heterophyllus. The sequence continues at coordinate 15,466,152 of CM046336.1, forward strand.
TACTTAGAGATACATAGAACAAGTAAAAAAAAAAAAAAGAAAGAGTTTCAAAAAAGTTTAGATAGAAACATTTATAAAAAAGAATTGTTTTAGCGGGATAATTTTTATAAAAAAAAAATATTTATGAAGGTCATATATAGAAGAAGGAAAAACGTGAATGTATAGGAATAACGTAAGAATGGAAGAAATGGAAAAAAGACAAAAGAATAGAAATAAACTAGAGGACAAAAAGAAGAGGAGTTAAAAAAAAATAGTTTCATCGTTTTCTCAATGAGGAAACAACTTTTCAAAACTCTTTCAAACTTAATATACATGTTGAAGAGATATATATTGTGTTATACAATTATAAAAACAATATTACTATATCAAACAAAAACATGTTATTGGTGACAAACTGGTTCTAATACTGCATTAGTACTTGGTTTGTTTCGTGATTGTATTGTTTTTGGTTTTGACGCTCAATTAGCTTCAATTCAGGTGAATTTTGAACCAGATTAACACTGTTCTAATTTTCGTATATAGCCAGGATAATTTAGCAAAAGGAAAAGAAAGTAAATGAGGAGCCTATTTGAAATGATTTACAAAAAGTTGCTTTTGATTTATTTAATCCAAAAGCGATTTTTAAATCTGTTTAGATGGACAAACTCAATAAGATTTTGATTTTATGAACTCTTCTAAAACAAGCCAACTTCTTGGTGTTTATGAAAAAAAAAATTATGAAAAAGGTTTTTATTTACATTTTAATTTTCTATTTATAAATAATAAATTATTTTTTTATAACAATAAGTGCTTTAATTTATTGAACGAAACATATTTAAAACTTTTTTGAAATAAAAAAACTCTCTCATATATTCTTTTTAAAATTTAATTTATGCTTCTTAATTTTTTCCTACTAGCAAAACAAAAATTCTTAAGGTTATTTTTTGGTTTAAAAAATTCTCTTTATTTTTTGAGAGTTAAACTTTTTTTTTTTTACAAGGGAAGTCTAAAAAAAATGTTAGAGGAAAAAAAAAATAACGATCGGCATCACTCTAAAAAGACATATTATAGAAAATCAAAATATAAACCAATCAAAATTGTGGAAGTTTATGCATTGAAAAAATTAAATTTTGAGATTTTTTTAATAGGAATCCACAAAATAAAGAAGGTTTTTTTTTACTCTACCCGTGAGGCTTGTACATATCATTTGACCTTATAAATCACTAAGATGTGGGACCGTTATTGATATAGTGCCTTTGTTTGTACTAAAGTTTCTTCTAAACTCAAAATAATGTATATTTTCTTAAAAAGTAGATTTAACCAAAAAAAAAAAAAAAGAAAGAGGGAGAGAGCTTTGTGCCTTTTAATGGCCGCCATTTTCTTTAATAGATGATATGCAAGTTTAACGATTTTATGCAATAATATAAATGAAAATTATGATTTAGAATACATTTTTATGTGATATTTCTATTATGATATTTATGATTATGAAGTTTATTATAAACTAATAATTTTTGTAGTAAATGGACTAGAGAAGTTCTAACGACATAAAGTGCTAGTACATAATTATTGTGAATTGTACATATATGGTCTATCTTAGTGAATTACTTAGATTTTTATGTACCTAAATATGATCTTTATAATATTTTTTTCTTTTATTTTTGTATGACATATGAGTCATGTTCCATTTCTTTTGTTTAGTTTCCCTTCACAATGGATATCACCAACAAAGTTTAATAATCTAACACAGTACAACATATTCTCACCTATTTCCTTTCTCTTGTACATGACCCTCCACCACCACCTTTATTGTTTTTATTTTTTATTTTTAATTATCATGAGCTACTATAAATCATTTACAATTCTATAAACTATCCTTCCATCATGAGCAAAAGGCTTCATGTCTCTCCCGTATCCTTTTTAGTGCATACACTTCAGTTCCTTTTTTTTTTAACAATTAAGGATAAATATCATTCTAGAACCAACATGAAAAACAATTATTTTTTTTTCTTCCTTGCCATAAGTCTCTAAAGCTATCCCAAAGAATTTTCTTTGCAATTTTTTATATGCAAAACTCCAATCTAACCCTTCGGAAACATTATTGAAGAATGGAGGATATATATATATATATATATATATATATATATATATATATATATTTAAAAAAGGGAAACTAAGTAGCCATGCTTTAACGTTATCTTCATGCCCACAAGCTTCATTTTTTTCTACCACCTTTTGGTCACATGGCTTGATCTACACTTAGTTGTCTACCTACTCTTAGAAACATTATAATATCCTTGTCATATTTTATATGTTCTTGTTATACTTTGGTTCTCATAAGAGAAAGATGTGGCAAATTTTCAATCTTTAAAGTCTCACTTTGGTGGGTCTTACGGACCTTTTATACAGTCTAAATTTATACTACTATGCATTTTTCCAATATTGTATGGTGTACTATTTATTTTTGTGTCTCTTTATATTGTATTCTAACAACTGTTGGACTACATATATTAAAATTTTTACCAGTTTGATAAACATACAACTTTTACATTATTTTAGGCTATGGCATAATTTTTCTACCTTTACTACTAAATTATTTTTTATAAATTTATATCACAAAAATTATAATTAACATGACACAAATTTCTTCTTAGAAATATTTTATAAATTACACATACTACACCTACAAAAATTATTCATAATTAATTCACATTATGTCATATTTAACAAAAATATGAATTATCAACGAAATTCACTGTTTAAATATGAATTAAATTTTAGATTTAAACTAATAAATTTTTTAATCATTACATGGACATCAACAACCATCTCTTGACTTTTTGATTTTCAGCATATCATTTTTCATATGCGTCTCTTCTAATTCTATAGGTAGCTTTGATTTTCCACGAATATAAGAAAGTTTCACCCTCTTAGCGACATGCATCTCCATCAATCGGGATCAAATATCATTTGATTCATTCTCATTGAGAATTATTGCAGCATTAAAAATGCCTTCAGACTAAAGAACAATGGGAACATAGTTTATCCCGGAAGATCCATAAATTTTTTCCCTCTTTTTTTTTTTTTTTTGCAATTTCAATTTTTTAACAATATTTCTTTTTATTTCTTTTTGATTTTGCTTTTTTTTTTTTGTTTCTTTTTCTTCTTCTTTTCCTCTAAGAAAAGCATGCGCTGTTGTTCACTTATAACTAGGCTTCATATAATAAGGAATTAAAACTAAAAAGAAACCAAACCAAACAAAACAAGAACGATAAAGAAACGGCTCAGATAAGAGTTTGCAGAGGTGAGACGTGGTTGGGGTTCGTGGTGGTGAGCGGCTGGGTTTGCGGAGGTGGCGCAGCCTTTGGAGAGGGAAATGACGACGATGGCTACGTCGCAGGGATTTCGAACAGCGACTTAAGAGATTTTGACTCTACGACGGAAAGCTTCACGGTGGTTCAACGGCGCATTTGGTTGTGGCTGTTCAGGCTTCGTCGCAGCAATTTGATTGGCGTCTGCTTTTGCGATGTGGTTTGGTATGGGTTTGGCTGTGACTTGTGAACAATAGTGTGAGAATGGATTTGAGATTCTGGCAACGACAGCGACGACAGTCTGAGAGCGGAATCAGCGAAGTGTTTAAATTGATTTGCAGGGATGAATGGAGGTGTTGTTTAATCGAATTTGGTTTTGGTTTTGCTGATTTGCAAATTTGTTGTTTTGCTTTGGTAATTGATCAATGATGTTTGGTTTTTGCTTTTGGTTTGCTTCGTTTTATGGTGAATGAATGGAAAAGGAAAAATGCTCCGATACCACATTGAAATTTGGATTCACTAGTTCTCATTCACACTTATTCTAACATTCAATACGTCGATATATAGATGGCATAGAATAATACACAGCTATCAAATTTCCATAATTAAGCTAATGGACCTAGAATCACGTAAACCTAATGAGCAAATCAAGGACAAATCAAGGAAAGAACTAATCACTAGGGTCAATGGAATCAATCATTTACATATGATATTAATGAAGTCTCTCCACTCCATAATGATCCTTCCCTCGTCAAAAAAAAAATCTCTCATTTGAATCCTCCCATGTCAACTCTCAACAGGTTGAAGTTTCCAAAATTGGTGATCACGCGTCCCCTCTTGACCATTATCTCACTCGTAACTGACAAGGTATGCCCTCACATATTTTTCCTTCTTGACCACCATTCAGGTCGTTCCCCAAAATACCAACTTCCTCATCTATCCCACCCCAACCAAAACACTCAACACTTCATAACAACCATCCCATGCAAACAAGAGCCAAAAAACCACATTCACAAACCCTTTACCAAACTCAGCCTCACCACTATCCGTTCCCCATCCCATATTAAACCCACCTCCATATCTCAAGCCTTAAAACACCCCGAATGGCGACCGAAGAATTTAATGCACTTCTATGTAACGGAACTTGGACTCTTGCCCCTACGGAATCCTTGCAAAATTTGGTTGGTTGTAAATGGTTGTTTTGCATTAAGCAACATGTCGATAGATTATTAAGCGATACAAGGTCGACTCATTGCTAAAGGCTTTCACTAACGATTGGGCATTGATTACCATGGGACGTTTAGTCTAATTATTAAACCGACAACCGTTCGTCTTGTTTTAAGTCTTGTGCGTTTTAAAGGTTGATCCCTCAAACAACTAGATGTTAACAATGCCTTTCTTTATGGGCACTTAACTGAAGATGTTTTTTGACTCAACCGCTGGGCTACATTGACAAAAATAACCCTACATATGTGTGTCATCTCAAAAGGCTCTTTAAGAATTAAAACAAGCCCCACGGGCTTGGTACCATGAATTTGGACAGTTTCTGTTGTCAGTTGGTTATGTCTTCTCCTAGTCAGATACCTCATTATTTATATTTAATCACATGCCTCTAACTATGTATCTTTAATGTATGTGGATGATTTAATTCTCATAGATAACAACGACCACATGCTTGGCCAATGCATCGACCAACTTGCCACAAAGTTTTCCATCAAAGATCTTGACACTCTCTCCTATTTTCTTGGTGTAGAAGTCATCCCCTCCACTCACGGTGTTCTCTTGTCCTAACACAAATACATACATGACCTATTGGAGAAGACAAACATGCTTAATGCAAAGATGTCCAGACACCCATGTCTCCCAATCACGTACCAAGTCTTAATGATGGTACCTCGCTCACGGATGAAAAAGAATATTGGTCCATTTTTGGTGGCCTGCAATATCTATCACACACGTCCAGACATTGCTTTCATCGTCAACAAATTATCCCAATTTATGCATCGTCCCACCACCCAACACTGTTCCCCATGAAAAGATTACTCATTTATCTTCATGGAACCATACATCATGGTTTGATTCTTCACCGACATTCTCCGTAGTTACTTCATGGTTTTTTCTAACACAGATTGGGCCGGGAACACTGATGATCGCACCTCTACAAGTGCTTATGTTGTGTTTCTTGGTTATAATGCCATTTCATGGAGCTCAAAGAAACAACGTACTGTTGCTCGCTCTTTTACAAAAGCTGAGTATCGAGCAATTGCCTCTATTACTACTGAAATTACATAGATGCAATCATTGTTACATGAACTAGGAATTCAACTACCGATGACACCAACAGTTTATTGTGACAACATTGGCACTACATATCTATGTGCAAATCCAGTATTTCACTCTCACATGAAACACATTGCCATAGATTTTCATTTCATTCAGGAAAAAGTACAAAGCGCGGCACTATCTGGGTTTCTCATGTCTCATCCGATGATCAGTTAGTTGACGCACACACCAGGACACTATCTCATCGCCGGCTGCATACAATTCGAGTTAAGATTGGCGTCCTTTCCCAGGGACGCCATCTTGAAGGGGCATATTAAGAAAAACACGTAGCCATGTAAATCATTTGTCCATGTATAGCTCTTGTACATTTGACTTCCGTAGAAGACCTATATTCTTACTTATATTCTTTCTTTTATTTCTAAATTATGTACATTGTATATATAGTCATTTTCACTCAATGAAATACTCGGTTAAGCCATTTTCTCGCACATTATTCTCTATCAAATCATATTAATACAAATAGATACAAAAACTAATGTAACGCTAAATTTGAAAAGTTAAAATCTAATTCAAGCTAAAACTTGAACTATTGCAAAAACTAATGATAAAAAGTACTACTAATATTGATAAAAAAAAATAGCTCCTTAAAAAAAGGGGCCGTCAGGGTTAGGTTGTAAAATCAATATCTTAACGTTGAATATGAGCTTACGGTCACAAGCTTGAGTGTTGTTTTTCGAGGGTATTAAATGTGAATGTTTGTTTTGTACTTGACTAGTACTTGATTTAGAGTACTTGGGATCATGTCCCCATATATTTTTACCGTTAGCACATGTGGTGGAGCTTGGGTGACGTACTCTTCATCAAGAGATAGGGTGAACATTCCAGATAACTTCTAGGAGGCCCCCTTTGATAACATTCAAAGCAATATGCCTCCAGACTTATGTTCAGCATAAAACTATAGACATTAAATGTGAATGTGAATGTTTGTTTTGTGCTTGGCTGGAACTTGATTTAGAGTATTTGGGACTACATCCCCATATATTTTTACCCTTGGCACATGTGGCAAAGCTCGGGTGACGTGCTCTTTGTCAAGAAATAAGGCGAACATTCCTGTTAGTTTCTAAGAGGCCCTTTGATAACATTCGGGGGATAAACAACCATTGATCGTCCCCTCTCTAGGCTTATGTTCAGCAAAAAATTATGGCACTGATATTTTGCGAAAGGCTAATTATTCTGATGAAGATAGCTTAAGTCTTGGAAGGAAACTCATTGCACCTTCTATGTCTTATGGGCTTACATTTTGTGCAGCAATTGTGGGCTTTAAACCTTATATCTTGCTTTGTTTGGCAAAAAAGAAAAAAGAAAAAGAAAATCTCTTTATAAGAATAATGAGTTTGACAATACAGTTAAAATTAAAACTTGGGACGATTTTACTGTAGCACATGGGAGTTTTATATTATAGTCTACTTTGGCGATTACATTATAACATGTGAGAGCTTTTTATTATACAGGTTATATTGTACCAGTTCCAACTGTATTGTTGGAACATGGTTGCCAAATGCACCATGTTGAGTTGGTCGTAGTTCTAAAGTTTTGGAACTGTTTTACATGTCCAACTTGTGATCTGGACATTGATTATGACCAATAAGATATGCCCCTTCTCAGGGAAAAAAAAAATAAAACTCTTTTGTGGTGAAAATGCAAAACAGAAATTCCATTAAATGCTATTGATTACGACTCAAACGCTATTGAAATTATGATCCGCTTGCTTTGTTACCATGTTTATTTCGAGTGTATCTAGACTGTATGACTGTAAGTTGGGTGTAAAAACTAAAAGGGAAAATGGAGAAGATGATTTCTTCATCATCAACATCAGCTAGAGATTTATAGGACAATTGTGGCTAATATGAATGCCAAATATTTAAAATTACAAGAGATTCGTAGTTTTCCCTTAGTATCATCTTCCTAAGGGAAACTATGAGAGCATTTGACAATATTATTCTAACTGCTATAGTGTAAAGCTTTCACATGTTATAGTGTAAAGCAAAAATATGTTATAGTTTATAGCTCTCATATGCTACAATAAGTTGGTTTCAACTTTAAATTCTAACGTCGTTGCCAAATGCATTCTATTTATGTTCCAACAATCATAAGTGTGAATTGAGAGCTTGCAATCTACAAACACAATTTTGAAATTTAAGGAAAAAAGTTGTGATTTTTCATTCAGATTGCTTCAACTTTCCATGCCATAGGAATTAGGATGCTCTATGTAATTAGCTTTTCCAATTGCTTTATAATATGAAAGAGTTATTTTATAAATGTCACTTTTTGAGACTTCACATTTATTTATGCTATAAAATGTGAAAAATTATTATGCCATATATTTGGTGCAATATGTTTTGTATCCCACCAGGATATGTCTTATATCCCATCGGGATATTTTGTGCCCTCTTTTTCTCTTTCCCTTCTCGTTGCCACTAACTCGTGTTTGTTTTACCAGGGATGTCGTCAGACATCACTGACACTGGTGATGTCGTTGGTAGCAAATAAATACCACCAAAAACCAGGAAAACAGGGGAAAAATAAAAAATAAAAATAAAAACACTAACAGCAACAACAACACCGGATCTGGCCACACAAAACTTAGGAGATGTTAGATCTCCATCAACAAGATGTGTGGGAAAACCATATCTACATAAATGACGATCTCCACCGGCAAGAAGCATGGCAGACTAAATCTACTCAAGCAATGTCGATCTCCACTAGAAGATGGAGACCAAAGGTCGCGCATTGAAGTTCGAAGATTGAAGGCCGCGTGATCTACGACATTGTAGGTTTCACGAAACCTAGGCGACGCAATGATGGTGGGGAGATGTAATCACGCTCGTCATTGGTGGCATGACGGTGTGGAAGGCTAGATCTCAAACAGCAGGGAGATCTCATCGAACTGACGACTAGAGCCATGAAACATGACCAGGGTAGAGGAAGAGTGTGAGATGAGGGCGGTAGCAAGCTTCAAAACATGCGCACACGGTAGCTCTAACGAGGACAGGTCGAGGAAATCGGTGGGGTGGGGGGGGGGGGGTGGTGGTGTGGAAGGGGGAAGAGAGAAACAAAGAGTCTCAAATATTTACAACATAAATAGAATGTTGGGAAACGTGGTGATAGAGGGTATAATTTTCTCTATATGAAACCAATTGATTGATGGAGAATAAGATTAATTATTAAGATCTAAATTATATTTTTTTTTCAATTAGAATATGATTTATCTTATTAGTATTTATAAATTCCTAAAATTTAGAATTTTGTTTTATCTCCTAGGATTATTAAAAATTTAGTTAAAGTTCATCCCATGTTAGTTTCATTTTTCCATTAAGATTTTAGTATTGTAATTTCAATTCGGCGAATAAATAAATGATGAAGGAATATTCGGTTTCAGATTCCTTTTCTCGTGACTTCTTTTGTGTTGAAGATTAGTCCTACCTGAAGATTGCTTGTCTCCTCAAACATGTTAAAGTTCATTTCAGAGAAGCAAAATATGCAAATTAATTTTAGGTTGTTGGTTGACAGAAAAGTTTCACATAAGACTATTTCTCAAAGACAAGTGAAGTGATAACAGAATACATTTTTCTTGTATAGTTGGTAACCAAGAGTTTTAAGATCTTTTGTTTTCTTATGATGCTTTTCGGGCAAAAGTGGTTAAAGATGATTGTTGAGGAAAACTCTACTGATGCTTTTTAATTCGGGAAATTAAAATAAAATTTTGTTCTTTTTTTCTTTTCCTTAAATTTCAATCAAGCGAAGCCTAAGAGATCTATATCTAATTAATGAAGTGAGACAACAAGATCTTTCATAGCTGTTTTAATTAAAATGATATAGCTAAATGACAATAAGAGATGTGCTAATGAAATTGAGGATGATTACCAAGGAAACGCTGAATTTAATAATTAGTGGAAAGTTTCATAAAATCAAATTACTTAATTAGTAGTGTATTTCTCCTTCATGAAGCTTCTTTGTCCAATCAAATCATTGAGACTGATATGTGAATAAATAAAGTCCACATGTTCAAAATAATTGACATGTGATGGTATTTGTGCATGTTTGACATTACGTGCGTATGTGTTGGGAATGATAGTTTGAACTAATTGGTTACAACTAACTATCATGTAATGCTCTTAGCAGCTAGCTGGTTACATTAAAAAACAAAAAATTATTACAGTGTAAAACTTTTGCAAGCTACAATTTTTAAACCTTTAAACTTTAGCTTTAACCAAGTTGCTAAACACCCTGTACTAGGATAGCTTCTATTGCAGTCATAAAGAACCTTCCTGCTTTCACCAAGTTGTCATAGCATCAATATTGGTTTTCAGCTTGAAAAATTTTAAGTGCTAGTTAGAACCTTCTTATGTTTTCACCCTTTTTTCGTTTAATTGAATGAACATGGTCTTGGCAAGAACATCGCCCGCAGTGATAATGTTGGCTCCAACTTTGGTAATATTATTTACTTAGCATATGAGGGTGACAATTCTGTTATAATGCTATAGAAATTGGGCCATGATATTGATAGTGTCACGTGAAGAAGTGGTACGTTTTGTCACATTTGTTGTTTTGCATTCTCTGTTGGTGATTAAAATGTGCACGCCTTCATTTCATAGCGAAAATGATTTGGTGCCTTCAAACTCCTCCCCTAGGTACAGACTGTTGGGAATGTATGAACAAAATTTCATATCGACTAGACACGGAATTTATAATAGGTTTAAATAGATTTGGCGACTCCTCTTAATAAGTTAAACTTTTTAATGCGGAATTTCAATGACCTAACAAAGACAAACAATATAATATTGTAGAGTTGCATGGCGATTATTAATCTTGATGAGGGAGTGAGAAAATTTCTCTTTTTCTTGTGAATTTGCACTCCCTTTACGTGGTTGGTATTGCACAATGGACTGTGATCTTATTTCTATTTGTCCATTGCTAAATGTAGGAGTTATAAACTGAAAAATTACTTCATAAATCTAGAAACCACCATACTTTGATATAGAAAATCATGCAAACATTGTGGTGGAAATTATGGGTAACTTGGATATTTTTATTTGACCAAAACTAATTTAATTAGTTTCACTATGACTGGTGGTACATTTCTGTTGCTAGTGTCCCAAATAACTGTTACAATCTCAAATGCGAAAAATGCTTTTGATGTCCGTTAGTGCTGATTCAGTTGGTAAGAGTGGAATGGGTTAAAGGGAAGACCTTAAATAATTCAAATTTTGATAACAGCTAGTATTGTATTAAAAAAATACTTTTGAGATGACAGATTTCCACATTTTAATTTCTGAGGAATATGACTTCTATATTGTAAAAATAAAAAATAAAAAAATTATATATCAATAGTTTCTTATTTCAAGACTTGGCAGCAATTAATGGACTTTCATATCACATTTTGGCTCTACTACAACTAAGTGCTGAGTTTGCAATCTCCAATCCCATTCATATCACATTTTGGGATCACCAAAAACTCTGGTCTCCCATTAAGTTTCCAAATTGGTTTCAGTGAACTATGAGGACAAAATTAGCATCACATAAAGGCAAGCTGGTCGGAATAGTCCAAGACAAAATTGGGTTGGCTGTAGATACTCTTTGGCAGGTATATTTATTAACAAAACGCCCTTCATTTTTGGGTATCCCAGCAAAGGTCTATTACATGTTAGATTTGCAGGGCACATCAATAGGTGAATAATAATAATGAAAAAAAAAAAAATCATGTATGTGACCACCGGCAAAAGCACAAAGGCTTCAAATTTGCAAGCAAGTATTGGAGGTCAATTAAAGGTGTATCCAGCAAATGGGTCCCTCCTCAACAAATAATATCAGAGTACGAGCTTCATATTGAAGGAATAGCTAAGAAAACAGAAAAATCTAGACAACAAATTCTAGCTTTATCGTCGATGTTTAAGCTATAGTTAGAGTGTCCCTCATTAGAGGGTAGTCTATACAAGTGCCACATGTCTCTATTTTGATCGCTTCTTGTTTTCTTTGTTCTTGTATATTTTGTTTTTTTTTTTTGTTTTTTTTGTTTTTCCTGACCAGATCATTTCTTCTAAATCCCACGTGAAGTAATTTATAATTGCATGTTGTGACCACTCTTAACAAGACACATGGCATCACCTGATGAAGATGATGTGTTGGACAAACTTCTCTCATCATGAATACTCATTAGTCTATTATTATTATTATTATTATTACAATCTAAAATGAGTTGCAACACTAGCAGGTGGTATAACAATAAGCTAAAAACTTAGTCCTTACAACTTTAATTAACATATTTTCTTTTCTTTATTGCAAAGAAAGGAGGAGAGGTACACTTTTAAGATTTTTGAATATTAGTAGTATATAATTCTGGACAGAGAGAGAACCCCATTTGTAAAAACAGAGGGCAGTGGGTTTGGGTTAGGGAGATATAGAAAAAGGAAAACAGAATTGGGAAGAGAGCCAAATTCTAGTTTGGTGGGCAAAAATCATGGTTGAGATTGCTGGATTCTTTCCAGAATCTGGCTGGGAGTCCATTTTGAGGCACTGGAAATGGGCTATACTGAATCCCATTATCAGATCCCACCACTTTCCACCTGCCAAAGGAGGAAAAAAAAAAAAATTAAGAGCCTTGCCCATTTCCACTTTGGCTATGTTATATAATTAATTGTTCCAAAAAACAAGTAATATTAGGAGAGGTGAGAAGAATTCTTTCTATGCTATCACACTCCATGGAGATTACTATATGTTGTTTAAAAAAAATGGAGAATCTTGTTTTTGCAATATTGTACCTGAATCTAGTGACTAAGTGGTGGATTAAAATGAGAATCTCCAGCTTGGCAAGCTCGTTCCCAGGACAAGAGTGCACCCCATTGCCAAATGGCATGAAAGTATTGGCTTTTGGATGAGACTACACCACAACCCCACAGACATGATATAAGCATTAAGCAGGAGAAAATTAGTTAGTCCTAGCTCTATTAAATCTCTATCGTTAATCATGAAAATTTACTGTAGGATATTTCCTCATCAACAGGACTCTATTCTAAACTGTCATATTTATATTTTCTATTAAATTTATATAAGTATATATACATTATTTTGATGTGAATTTGAGAAAATATAACATTTAAAAAGATGCATTATGGCAAATTAATGTTACCTCAAACCTAGATGGATCGAACTTTTGAGGATCAGAAAAGAACTCAGGATTGTGATGAATGTTTCTAAACAAGGGCATCACCTTCCAACCCTTTGGGATGAGGTATCCTGCAAAAATTTTCGACAATAAGTTAAAAAGCTTTTGTTGAGTTAAGGCTTGATGGCAGAAATTAGAATTAAGCCTCTAGGTAAAGCCCTTACCATTGTATTCTACATCAGTCACTGCTTCCCTAAAGGTGAAAGATATAATACTAGCCATCCTCAAGCTCTCTAATATAAACTGAAAGTCATTTCAAACATACCCAGCTAAAAATAATTAGTACTTCTTCTCTTTTCATATATATTCCGTCTATTTCCAAAAGTATATAATAGAATTGTGACTTGAACTGTACCCTATATGTTAGCGGCATGTTTCTGGTCTGTGCCCATGTCAAGGGCTTCCTCCCTCCATCATTCGCTTCAAATATCGCCTTTTGCTCTGCCTGCATGTAAAAGATACATCATATATGACACTGTTTTTAAGAAAAATGTCTTTTAAAATCCCTAATGAAATCCCTCTTCTTGGTTTTCTTTTTTTTCTTTTTTTTGCAGCGAATGAAATTCCTTTTCTGCAGGCATTTTATTTTGGATTTTTACCAAACTGGTGGTGCTAAACATTATAACTAATAGAATATGAGTCTTGTTTATGAGTCCTATTCACATTTTATTAATTTATTATATTCGACATTACTAATAAGATGTTCAAGAGAATAATTTAAACCATCCTTTTAGATTTGAGACTATAGTACATAAAAACTTTATATTATAATGTGAAAAATTTTATACTATTTATAATTCAAAACCATTGGTTTATATTACCCTCTCAAACACCTGTAGATAGTCGTTCAGTACGGTTCTGTAAATGTAATGTTATAATTTAAAGTGGTGACAAATCACGATCTTCGCAAAACGGTGTTGTTATTAATATTACTCACCTTTACAGCTTCAAGAAGTTTTTGGTCATCATGGAGGTACTTAAGAATCCACGTCAAGACACTGGCCGTAGTGTCCTGAGCCGCAAACAACACTCCAATGATGTTATCAGAAATCTGATCCTTGCTCAAGGTTTCTCCCTTTTCCCCCTTGAAATTCAAAAGATGTCCCAACAGGTCCTTTTCCACTAGCTTCTTCTCCTCTCTCTCATAGATTATCTCACTCATAACCTCCTTAAGCCTTTCCCTTGCCTTGAAAAAAAAAAAGAACAGAAAAAAAAGAAGAG